>CM021735.1:59075357-59646917 GCA_011075105.1 Heteronetta atricapilla | reverse complement strand
TTCTTTTCTTTTCTTTTCTTTTCTTTTCTTTTCTTTTCTTTTCTTTTGTTTTTTTCCTTTTACTGTTATGAATAGAAACCATCTCATTTTGGGGAAAATAGAACAATAGCATCTACCTAATACGTAAGATGAGCTATGTCTTACTTAATAACTACTTATTCCCTGCTGCCACTAAAATGACCCGGGGTACAAAGCAGTCATTTTTGGTAATAAGAAGTTCCTTTCTCAAATTCTGTGCTGGTGTGTGCAACAAGCTAATGCTCAGGCAGGTGGATCTGCTAATTATCTCCTTCACTCTGTCTGACCTAGCCATTCTCAGAAGTCAGCCTGTTCCTATAGGTGTGAACAGAAATGTTTTACAAGGAAAAAGAACGGCTAGTGGTGTGTATCATTTACCTGAGATGCGGAGCAAATTAAGTGAAGCAAACAAATTAATGCCTAAGTCTGAACGTGGGCTGTTGTACCACTGATTTCCACAGCAGTTAAATGTGATGAAGCTCCTTGTCTGAGAACGGACTCACCGGTAGGACTGGAATGTTTGTTGGCTTGCAGATGTAGCAGTTGATGTTTAAAAGGTGTTTTTCTCCCCATGAGACTCAGGTAAATGCAGAGACGATTCTGAGCTCAGACAGATGGCCTCTGACCTGGATGCACCGTACCTGCATTACATGACACCAGGGCTGGTGTTCACTGCCTTGTCAAGAACAGATCTGAATTGTGAGCTGTAGAGCTGTACGGAGCCTGATGTCCAAACCAGTGGGAATTCTGCATCGATTTAGATGCACGATCAGATCGTTACATGGTTGTAAATGCAACCTGCCTCAGACGCTGTCAGGATCTGTCTTAGAGGGAACAAGCTTGGGCTATGTTAAAAGAGAGAAAGGTGCTTGGGCTGCTTGCAATAACACAGCACAATTCACTATCCCAAAGGCAACAGCAAGATCATCCGAGCACGTCACCGTGGCACAATCTGCAAGGCAGCAGGAAAAGTTCTTCTAAAAATGTGCCATGGGAAATTATATCCCTGTAATCCCCGTGCCTGGCAAGGTGAGGCACCAAGAGCGGGCAGATAAAAGGGACCGGCAGCGGTAGCTGAGGCTGGCTGGGCCAGAGTTATGCACGAGACGCTGGGAATATGCCCAGCACTTCTGCTCGCCTGTCCGTGGGGAGGGCACAAGGCTTCCAAAAGTCAAAAAGAGGAGGTGGAGGGGGGAGATGCCAGAATGCGTTGGGTTTTCTTGAACTGTAGATCTCCAGGATGTCTGCACCCAGAGCCAGGAGGATGGGGTCCAAAGCGCCCACTCTGTGAATCCTTGGAAGGAGGAAGACTCGGCAAGTTTTGTATTATTCTGGGTTGGGCTCTCTGGGCTGGTCAGCTATCTGGCAGGGACAGCTGTGGCACTGCCAAGCACGTCACTTATCTCTGAGTTCTCAGAAGCAGTGGGAGGGCTGAACACAAATTCACAACTAGGGAAAGAAATCTGGAAAAGCTTCACATGCCCCCGGCAATGAACTGTTCGTTGCACATCAAGGAGCCTTCATCACACACAGGAGAATGCAATGACCAGACAAAACAGAGGCCAGTGGTTCCTCGTCTGTCAGTTAAAAGAAGAAGAAGAAGAAAAAAAAAAAGCTGCAAAAATTTTTGGCAGGGTCGTGCTGAGCAAGACAGAGACCAGATGAACTCACCTCTGTGCCCAGGAGAGCTCCGAGTGCCTGATGAATAATGCTCAGCGAGTGAGGAGATGGGACGAATACTTTATTTCCCCATCCATGTCTACAGGAGATTGCCTCGGGCTTTGTGAAGGCTGGCTGCTCAGTGGTTAACTCAGCCTCTTTGGCATGCAACTAAAATTAAACTTGCAGAAGTCATCAGGACATGACAGTGATTAAAACCCTGCGCTCAGGGGAGAGGGCTCGGCGGATCCCTCCTCGATACAGATATCTGCAGGCTGTTGACTTAAAGGCAGAGACAGATCTAAGGGCAGCTGACCCTGAAACTATGACACAAACTATTTCCAAATGCACAAGAAGTCTATTTAAAACCTGCCCTCTAACACAAATAGCTCCTTTTATTTGCAGGTAGCCCTCAGCCATCAGCTCTGGGCAGCATGCCATGCTCTCAGGGATTACAGCACCTCAGGCAGACGTGTAGCTTTGCCTCTGGCACCCACCGAACAGCCTGCACCACCTCGTCGTTATTCTGATGCCAGAGCCTGCAGAAGGATAGGTTTATTCACCCCTGACGCACAGCAGCCTCTGGAGTGAAATGCAGCAGCTGGTTTTAAAACAGCTTACAGAAAAAAAACTGAGCTAACACACTACCTGGGGTAACATGAATACGAGGAATATAATTACAGCATCCAGAGTAATACTTGGCAGGGCCACCAGTGACATGAGGGTAGCGAGAAGCACTGCAAGACCTTTTGTCAGCACGAGTTGTTTCCATGTCATTCGGTGCTCCCAGTGCTGTCCCAGTGCTGGCACCTGCTGCACTAAAATGTCTTCCAGCTCCACCGCGGGAGATGGACGCCGCAGTAGCTGGGGTTTAGCACATGTTGAATTGTTTTCCAGACAAGACACAACATGAGAACTCGGTCATTCCAGGAAGATCCCAGTTTTGTGTGAGACTCTCACATAAGCCATGTCAGGCTCCAGAAGCACAGGAATGCTGTCTCCCAACAGGAATGGCCCAAGGGAAGCCCTGTTTTTGTGCTACTGGTCTTCCTCCTTACCATTGACCCATTCAGGGTAGCTTCAGGAAACACAGATCCTCATGTTTCCTCTGGAAAGACCTTTGCAGTGACGATCCAGACTTGAGCACTATTCTAGAAGCGGCTGAGGAAGCTGGGACGAGCTACTGCTGAAGCATTGATGGAGAGATTTGTAGGTGACAAACTTGTAGATGGCAGAAGACAGCAAACATCAGCCTCTTTGGGCTCTATTTAGTTCAAGTGAGGCTCACATCTTGTTGCCCTTCTTCCTAGAAAACCAGCTCTTCCCAACATGTTCACCTTTCCTCAAAGCCATGCCAACAACACTCTTTCTAGCCGGTGCTTTTAGGCTGCATAGCACCTGCTGTTACAGAGAGCTATATGCTGGCAGAAAGCCTTTGTACATTATAGAATTTGTCCTTGAGAAACCAAGACAGGGTGTGGGGAGGCAAAGTTTCTTGACACTGAAAATATCTTCCACCTAACCCAAGCCGTAACTCTGTCAGGATCCTACGCCAAGCTTGTGAAGTGCTTTCTGCTGTGGTAAATATCGGCAGGGTTAAAATTCCCACTGCTGAGCTTCAGAACTTTTTGTTCATGGCTATTGCAAGGACCTCACATTTCAAGGTCTGTATTATGTGGGACATAGCTGTTATCTACAACACTGGGGAGAGACAAAGAGCTGTGTCTTCCACCTGAAGACAACTAAGATACTTCACAGAAATGCAGCAGGGAGGTAATAACTGTGAGTTAGTTTTTGAGACCACACGATTTAATCTCTAAGGTAACGTATGAAAGGTAAGAAACACACATTTTACAGTCTCAAGATTATAGCCCTTTCAGAAAGCCAATGTAAAGCTGGAGGCTGAGACTTCTATCCCTCCAAGAGGGATTTATTTGTTGAGACATAAAAAGTAACGATGGCCCTATACAGCTTTACCAGCCTGGGGCAGCACTCTGCAGGTCACTAGCACGATCTCTGGTCTCTGCCAAGATACCTCGACATTGTTTGTTCAGATCCACTGGGATTATCTTCTGGACAAGATGTCATATGTCTTTAAAGCTCATAGTGAGTAACTACATGCTCCACAAACACGAACGCAAATTTCGTCTGGACTCTGAGGCAGGCCTGGAATCGTTACAGGACAGGCTTTACTGGCAGGAATTGGCTGCTCACTCCACAGAAATAAAACCACCAAATGAAGCAACAAGACACCCTTGTAAACATAATAATAATAATAATAATAATAAACAGTAGCAGGAACGGTATCAAAACCACAAAACAAGTAGTTATACAAGCAATTGGTCTAGTTGGAAAATAACCCTGTTGCGGGCAGGAGGCTGGGTTACATGACCTCCACAGATCCTTTCCAAAGTAAACCTTTCTATAACTCTGGATTTAAATACTACAAATGATGCTTTTCAATTCTTTAAGTCATCAGAAAACCAAGCAGTCATCCTGAAGAAGTCATCCTTTCCCATATCTAAGCAGAAAAAGTTTGGCTTGTCAAGTCATAGTGCAGCACAGACCAAGCAGACTGGTCCCCATGATAAAGTCAGCATTTGCCAGCAGTTATTTCCCAGATCCTCCCTGGGATCTGCATCCCCAGTACATCTGGAATGGGAAATACTCTGGGAACACGCCTCGCCACCAGCCCATCAGCTCTAGCACCGGTCTCTTCTTTGCACAAATTCACAAACCAGCTTCACATCTGTGTGCAGAAACTCCTCTGTGCATATAAGCACGTGTACTCAAATTTAACAGCTGAACTCTTAACAGCTTGGGAAATATATCTGTTATTTAAGCATGCTTTTATTATGCACTGCCACGAATGTTTGCACCAAAACTTTGTTCTGATGGATATATAATCAACCAACCAACTGCAGAGGATCTATCTGCAGGAATATTTATTCTCACCTTGTTCCTTATTTGCTCTGCATCTGATATTACTTTACCCCATACCCAGCAGCCAAGCTGACACTGTTAATGTTCTCAAAAATACTCCAGAAAGAATCCCAATGAAGGCATCATTAACGTACAAAGCACCAGGGTTTTCAGAGAAGCAGTTAATTAAGTGCAACTGTTCAATTTTAGCCACGCTGATTTGACAGAAATGATAATTTAGAGCCAAATTACATCTCAGATCCTGGCAAAAGCAGTCGAGGGAAGACTTTGGCCCTGCTACACTCCAGCTCTGACAGTCAAAAATTGAATTCCCTGAGTGCTCAATGACAGACCTGCAATACCCTGCAGAACAGACAATTTTGCTGGAGGCAATAAGATTGTTTTCAAAGCAAGTCTACACCGGAGTAACAAAAATGGGTCCCAGCTCCAAACTGTCCTGTGAATACCTTTCTTTCACGGGCAAGGCATGTTATACCTTGGCAAGCTGAACTTATCTCCATCCTTTAAAGCAGCTTCTACATCAATGTCAGATCAGCAGATTAATGGAAGTAGAGGAGGAACTGTAAAATTAACTGCCCCAGAAGGCAGTGGCACTTCCAAGCCCCAAGAACAGGTTAGATATGGGTTTGCTAAGTACTGGCCAGGGTGGAGGTGAGCCAGCTTGGTCCTGCTGCAGTGCTGGTGATTGCACTGCATGCCTTCTTTGGGTCCCCCAAAAGAAGGCTGGCTTCTAAAAAGAAATGGGCATTTATACATCTCCACCCCTGCAGACTACCATTATAGTCAATACTGTAGACTCCTACAGTCTTTGCACTTGAGGCTGAGTTCACCTGCAGCTTGCAGCCATGGAAAGCCTGGGGTTGGAGAGCCATTCCTCTCGAAACAGAGAGGAAAAGCTATTTCTACGTGGAGCTTTACACAACAAAGCCTTCACATCCTTTCCTCACCATGAGTTGTTTTGGTTGCACTTTGTACTGCCATTCTGCCATAAATGGGCCAGGAGAGATTAATTAATGGTGAGTGGAAGCCTGATCCAGACAGGAACACGAAATATAGAGATCTTAGATAACAGCAAGATTATAGGCAAATTACTGACCTTTCCAACTCAATAAAAAACCCTCTAAAATCAATTACCCATTTATTAAAGAATATATCACTCATCTGTTACCCTGTTGTAAGATATTTATGAATGAGATATTCAGCAGCATGACCTTCAGACTGTCTTCTGACACCACGGGTCAAACAGAGAAGAGCAGCGATGTCAGTCCACAGAAATCGGGCTGCTTAAACTGATACTGCCACGATAAAGCCTACCTGATCTTTTTGATTGGAGACTGCTTCTCCTGTGCAGTTGCAAGGTGTCCAGAATAATAAATGGGAAACACCATAATGTTCCAGTTTGTTGAGAACCAAGTCATGAAAAAAGGACAGTCAAAGGTCTCGTACGTGATTTTGACAAACTGCGTGGTCCCGACCCAGGAGGAAGAGACGGACAAAATGATCAGAAATCTCCAGATAAGCTTAAGAAATGTGGATGTGCAAGACTGGCATCGTGTCTGTCCCTCAGCTTCTTGGCTGCTGCTCTCAGTGTGCGTTTGTGTTCCTTCTTCTCCTGGATTATAAATTAAAAAAATAAAAAAACACAGAAAAAGAGAAGAGTTGCACACATAATTAATGCATTCAAAACAATTCTTAGCAAAATCTCCCCTTCCGATCCAGACACAAAGCATCCCATGCCTTCTCTCTGTAATTCCTACGTGCCTGACAAACACGTAAATCCCGCTCAGAAATACTTCAGTAATTCTATCTTCAAGGTGATTGGAACAAAATATAAACACAACACAGAGGCCTGAGGTACGAGAATTACAGCTAAGCTGTTTCCACTGTTTGCCTTATCAGCCCTTCCTGCATTTGGTCAGCCAAACCCCTAGAATAGAGCTCCATCTCTTGGAGCCAGCTACATTATAAAGTCAATTACTGTGCATGTTTGCAACATAAAAGCTATCTGAGCCTGTGCATCTGAAGCCAGAAACAAGTTCTTATTATTCAAGATTTTAACTCAAAAATCACTTTTTTATTTGCAGGCTGAGAGGTGAAAAAGAAACAGTCTGGTGGCTCTATATTCCAAAGCAGAGACAGTTGTGGGGGCTTTTTTCATTTTTTTTTCAGTCAAGCTTGTGTATTTACACTTCTGAAGTTAAAAAAGGAAACTGGACAAAACCGAAGCTTGGCATGCCTGGAAATAAACCTCTAAAGATAACCCAGGAGGAATTGGAAAGTTGTCACTTTCCATTTTAATACAGTACTTTTCAGACCTAATCTGCAGATCACTGGAAACAGAACTGAGGACTGGGTAGAGAATTAATCCCACTGGCTAATGACTTGCTCTCCCTACATACCTTCCAGAGAGGCAGCCCGTGAATCGTATTTTGACTTCAGATCCCAGCCGAAAACAACTGATCCGACGGCACTGGGTGCTGGGCAGCAGTAACACCTGATTTATTTAGGTCCACGTGCTCATGCAGCAGCAATGAGCTCCAACCATTTACCACATTAGAACACATCGCGTTGGTTTGATACAAGAAACTGGAGTTCCTTCTAAAAATCATGACCGGCAGCTATCTTCAACTATTACCAGTCACATCGGCACCTGATGTGATATGGTGTAAGAAGCAATCTAATTGTTGATGTTAAGGGGAGCCATAGATCTACTGTGGTGGGAGCACACACTCTTAAATGGGAGAAAGGTACAATTCAAAATCAGATCTGACCTTCCTTTTATACTACTGTTTCTGCTACAGCCAAAAAGAAACGTAAAAGTGAGGTTCCAAGTTATGAAATTGGACCAACTTTATGTCTAACACTCACTCATCATAGCAGGGAGTTAACATTTGTAACCAAAAATTTTCCCAACTTGGACATGAAGCTTTCTGTAATTGCAATTGTATGCTGCATTTTTTTCCCCCAAAATAATGATCATTTAGCTGCTCCACTGTTTAGTGGTGAATCCAGAATTAAAATAAAATTACAGGTTTATTAAAAACATGCAGAGGATAATCAGACAGAGCTCTGAATAGAAAAGCATCGTTTTAGCATTCTCTTTAGCTACTGACAGAAAATAGGTATTTTTATAGTACTAATAATGACTGGCATCTTCTATGAAGAAGTAAATTACAGTTTATTTGCAAGTTAGAATGGTTTAGAAAGAATGTACTTCGTACTATCCCCTTGCAGATTTTCCTGCTAAGCACAGCTATCATGCAATTAATCCTTCAGCTAACAGTTAAAGTAATCATACAGTGATGGAAGACTAAAGCACCTTTATCTTCACATTAGGTTTTCCAATTACCAAATAACACTGTAATTGCTGTTACTATGCATGACACTATCATTAGCATTTGACTTGGATGTTACAGGTTTGAATGCCGGGGAAAGGCACAGAAACACACTTTCTGCAAGTCTCAGCTTGGTTTAAGAGACCTATTTAAGCTCAAGCCTAATTAAATGTGCAGTGGGGAGTTTTCGTAAGTGATTAATGGGTAGGGTTCACCCCATGTAATGTAGTTAGCAAATAATTGCATATCCAGACTAAAAACGTTGTCTAGGCCCCCTCTTCACATAGTGATAATGGAAAAGCACGTTGAAAAGGTGTCTCTCGTCCTCATGTATCTAAGACAGATGTCCCATTGGAGGCTCTTCTCTGCCCTTAGACTAGGTATCTGTATTTAAAGTGAAAACCGCAGTCACAATTGGCATAGTAGCTTGACAGTCACTTTCAAAATCCATGAGATGTGCACACCTAAATCTTGGCCAAAGATCCACAAGGACGAGATAAGAAATATTTTTAAAAGAATCCCAGGGCTTGAGCTCACAGAGGGTAGGGACATAGGGAAAGCAGACACACAGGTTGGAGGATTTCCAAGTCATGAAGTTGAGGCTGGATTGAGCTAGAAAGTAGTATTTCTGTTCAGATACTGAATGGTACATTAACGGGGAGAAAACACATTCATCAGCCAAAGTGGTTGGTAAATAGCATTTTACCGTTAGCAAGGTGGTAGAAATCCTTGGTGACAGTTCAGCCTGAAACAGACCAACACACCTGTCGAGAGCATGGAAACAATCTGAGAGCTCAACAAGGATGAAAAGGCAGAGAAGAATGTTGATGACACTGCAGATGACACATGAAGAAGACACATGTCAGTGGCAAATTATGCTGAAAGGCAGCTAGTAGAAACATCCCTTCGTGGTCCTTTTCCATCTAAGTAATGTAATTTTTGCATGTGATGTCTCTGTGACAAGATAGTAACAGAAAAAGCTTTTGTTTTCAAAAGAATGAGATGAGGAAAATCAAATCCTACAGCTTTTCTCCCAAACTCTTAACTATTTTGTAACTACATCCTAGAAAATAACATCCTTGTTAACCTACCTATCAGGTCAGTCCAACTTAGACCTCACTGATGAGGAATGGAAGAGAGGAAGAATGGAAGAATGCATAAAAAGGGAACTTAAAAAATTGCAAAATAAACATCTGGAAGATTATGATGTCAAGGCACTACTCTTTTCTCAAGTGGACTAAAGTCCTTTCTTAGAAAAGATGGATTCTGATTTTGGATGTACCCTAGCGCCTGCATGTAGAGCATTATTTCAGCCTGATATCTGCGAAAAAAATGAGAGTAGAGTGGTCTTCTGGTATCTTAGGTATGATCATTACTGCAAGATGCTGTATCACCCACTCCTTGCTGCAGTCGTCACCTTCAATCATTTTCAGAGGGTTTCCATCAAGAGTGTACTCCTGGAGTACAATATCCCTCCATTTTCCAACGCAAGACAGAAAACGTCTAAATCTTTCTGCCATTGGTGGTGAAGTGACAAGATAAAGGTTCATCTCCCCCAGTTCCAGCGTGCAAGGGAGATCCAGCCTGTTCTTCCTCCCCTTTTTGCTTTCAGTATCTACATATACACTTTTCCAAACAACTTGGGACAGTTAAAATTATTTCAGTCATTTAACTGCTCTCTCCTCAACGGCACAATTCAGCATACTCAAAGGTCTCTGGTTGCATATTGTAACTGCTCCCATACCACCCCTGTTGATGACAGATGGACATCATGGTGAAGAAATCAGTGTTCACAATACCTACAGGTTCATTTGGGCTAAACTTCTGAGTTTGAGTGTGACACGTTCCTGCTGGAAGCCCTGATGCGCAGCTGATCGATGATCTGAACTGTGATGGCCTTGCCTAGATATCTTTCCACCTGTTGCTCCTCCTCTTCCTCTTCCTCAGACCGTCCGTGGTACGAGCTGAGATTGTCATTGTCTTTGAGAAGGTAGATGCCTGGCTTTTAAGGGTCCTGGTCTCTGGCCAGGCCGAAGCAGAGGAAACCTTGAAAGACTAACTTGTGGACTAACATTAATCAACCTTTCAGTATCTTCCGTGCCTACTGGCCTTACGATGTCTCAGATAACACATCCTATGTTCCTAGTGAGGCCCAGAACTTTCTCTCCCATCCTTGCTTCCTTCTTGCCTACCCGCAGTTTGCACACAGCTACAGGAGTTTCACATGGCTGTGCGGTTTGCAGCACTGAAAATAAATGTCAGCACTTTCGGACTCTGCACCACCTTTCAGAAAACAGACGAAAGAGGCCTCGTGCAGGCATACTGTGACGCCGAAAATGCGGCTGTTTATGCCTACCTGATCTGCTCTGCCTCTCGACTCTGCTGTGCCGACAGATTCCCGAGGGACTTCGATTCTGCAGCTCAAGAATGGGAGCAGCAGAATCTTCAGCAACAGATAGAGGGGAGAGCTGCCTAGTCATGCCTCTGTGTCTGCTGGGGCAGTTGCCTCCTGGCTTGCATTGGATGACAGATGATCGTGAGGCACCTGAGAAGAAAGAGTTTGCATCAGTTTGGCTGTAAACTCCCTGAAGGAAAGCGGGGCTTTCAAACACTGTCAATGAAATGCATACAAACGATTCAGCGGGAGAAAGGAAGCACAGTGCAAAAATCAAGCTTTCAGCTTTGGTCAGAATCAAGTAAATAAGTAAGTAAATAAATACTTAACTCTCTCCCCCCATATAGATAAAAGATGTCGTATGAAAACCAGTCTTTCCCCTGGAGAAATGAGAGCCCTGTACTGCAGCATATCCTTAGCCACATGGCTCCATCCATAGGGTCTGAACAGTCAAAGGAATTTGTACTCACGTGGGCCCCTTCCTGAGCACTGACACTGAATCAGGCAAAAGGAGAGGTCACCATCCTTCCCTAGGGTAGAAAGAAGGGCTGAGGAATGACTGCCTCCTGGAGTCAGTGCTGGGAGGCTCCCAAAAGGAGGGCTGCCTTTTTCCATCCTCCAGAATGATCCTTGGGACTCTTGCACCAAATGAAGCCTCAGCCACTGACAGATCTGTAGGATAAGACTTCTACTAGCTCACTGAAGAGGCCAGATTTAAGTCTTTATGTGCCCCACGTCAGGATGTCCACATCTTCAGAGAAGTTGTTTCTTATTCTGCTGCTAGGTGCAGCCAACACCGCAATGCTGCACTTCACAGGGAGGCTTTCCAGAGGCACAAGGCAGCAGACAAGAGCCAGATCCCAGAAATACCAGAGGCACCAGATGAAAAGTTCTTCAGAGAGAAGGACACAGCACTTCACAGGTGAGAGCCTGAAGGACTATACTAAGAACCAGCAAAAACCAGAAAGGATCGCGGTGCTGGGATGCTGGGATCTGGCAGAGTGAGCTTGGTCATCATCCGTGTGCTCCCAAACTGATGGAAGGTGCTTGTTTAAGAGGTCGACACATGGGCAGCACATCAGAATCCTCTTCAGAGTCAGTAAGTTGAGATGAGAGGTCATTTTGGTAAGCATGTGTGTTCATGGTCAGCTGAGATCACCCAGCACTTTTTTGCAGCTGCAATTCCAATTGGTGACGACTTAACCCGACCTGACAGGAGTCACATATACCCAGAGCAGCCACTGACTTTGCCATGACTTGGAAGGATTTAATATGACAAACATACGCCTTGCATTGAAAAGAAAAGAAAAATAGACACAAACCCCACGTGTAAGGTGCTGAGCATGCAACAAATAACGGCAAACAGCTCAGAAGGCAACATTCTGCATTGCAACACAAGCCATTTCAGTACCCTCCGTGCAAATATCTCCATGCCAAACAACCACATAGAAGTCTACTCTAAGGCCATGATTTCAGTATTTAGGAGGCTGTATGAATGAAGTCAACACTCTTATGCCAGAGGAGGCTCATATAGCCTCTTGTATAATCCTCAAAGATTAGCTTTAAGCTATGTTTGCTTCACCAGCTCTAACTACAAAGACCAAGAGAGAGATGTATGTACTGTACCGTACGCAAAAGCCCTCTCAACCAATTTAGAGCCTCCAAGTTCACCCCCTAGAGATGGTCCTTCTCCAAGGTGTTATTTGCTTGCTCCCACCTTGCCGCACAGCCCTGCCAATTCAAGCACGGTGGGATACAACACATGGTCTGTAACAGGACAGCCACTAAAGCTGATTTTGAAGGATTAAGACCTATATGGTGTCTAAGCACTATATTGTCTCTTTTTTTGGTAAGCATCAATCTCTCCAGAACTTTTTAGAGTCTACTGGATATTTTCAAAAATTTAAAAAAGGTTTTCATCTTCATGTATTTATTTCTAATGGAGAAAATCTTAATCTAAGAGATGTGCAATTCCCTCCAGGACTTTGTTCTACTCATTTCCCAAGTCCAAGCCTTCCTCCCACTTGTCACCCCACAAGAAGCACCACAACACCTTTATTCGACAGCCAAAGGTTAGATCCAATCTCCACAAGGTTAAGACAATCCATACTTTCTGGCCTAAACATTCAATAAGGAACTTAGAAATTTTCCAGTCCACAACTTGAAGGGGATTTTTTCCGAAAGCATTTGCTGACTGCCTGTCCTCTGAGAATCTGCCGCCAAGGTGCATCGACCCAAATCGCTGCTCACTTTGATATGCTTCATTTAAAGAGATTTCATTAACTTGAAAGACACATGCTACATCTCAATTCAGGTAATTTAGAGCAAGCTCAAGATTCACATTACGCTCAGCAGAAGTCTAGCAGATGATCTGCAAGCGAAATTTCAAGGAAACCTATTTTTCCTCATACGCAAAAAGAGATCCGAGTTATTTATAGCTGGTACAATAAAGGAGCATCAATCTTTTCCTGTACATTGAGAAACTCAGCAGTTGAGACCAAAACTGCAATTCAAGAGATTGCATTTAATTGAAAGTCACTGCTTGATTTAGTGAAATCTTCTTCTATATGTGAAAGCAATCAGATAGCACGGCAATTTATCAATATTTCATTGTTACTGTTAGAAAGCCTGGGCCATCTAATGCTACTGAAGCTGAACATATTTTAAGGAGATACTTTGACAGGAAAGGTGAATAGATACGTACTGGGATAATTTGTCCAAACCTGATATCAGCAGCAAGGACAACAAATCAGCTTTTACAACACACACCAGCAAAACCCTGCACGTGTGTACTGCCAGAGAATGATACGTGACTCCTGCTCTTTGCCTCACAAAGCATTTACCAGCTGTCAAACAGGCATCCACTGAGACCTTCCGAACTTAAGGAGACATCAAGAGCAACATTTGCCACTGAACTTTTGTATACATGAATCCCAACATGCCTACGGAGACCCCACAGTCTTAGGTGGTGAGCCCATGCCCAACTCCAGAGAGGATGCTACTGAAAAAGATTGGGAAAAAATGAGCAAAGAGGAAAAAATCTTGCCAGTCTGCTGGACCTGGCTTCCAGAAGTATTCCTAGATTACCTGGAGCTTATAATTGAGTGTCAAAATAACACTCAGACCCTGGACTTGACAAAGGAGGGAACGGAGAACAGGGAAGGACTGCACAGGATTGTATCAAGCACTTAATGGATCAGATTCTACAGGATGACTTTTCATTATCAGATACAAACAACCCTCTGCTCTGTCTCATTTTTAGATCCTTTTTATTATTCTATTTCAGTAAATCTTAATCCTTGCCCCACAAGCACAGACACTTTGTAGCTTAGGAAGCAAAGCCATTTCTATACACGTGTAGACCAAAGGAAAAGCAGCAAGGAGAACCTGGGGCCTTCTGCATGCTTCTAACAGTCTGTCCTTGTCTTGCATTAATTAGTACATACTTACTCCAGTGCACTTCCATTTGGCAAGGTAATTATGCTTGTGACTGCCCCAAACCACATGATGAATATCACCCAAGTCCTCTCCTTTCCACACACTTGAGCACTGTTCCAAGCCCAAGGCTGCGGGAGGAGGTGAGCCACCAGGAGCTGCGGCTGCTGGGTCGAGTCAAACCAGGAGCCCGCAGCACACGTGTCCTGAGAACCATTTTCACCATCCACTTGTAAAGCTCCCGTGCCCCTCAGACAGATGATGACTTGTGGTTTTCCATTCCTACAGAGATTTCCACATGCAGCTCACGCGGTGAGAATATTTGCCCCTTCCTTGGCCTCAGGCTACACAAAACACCGTTATTACGCAGGAGGCTTGGAGAGAAAGGATTGTTTTGAGATTCAAGACAACTTTCAGATTATTTTTGTAGATACAAGACATATTTATCACGTGACAACAGCACTTTGAATACTAAAAAATAATGCCATTCTGTTGGAAACACCTTTTCTGGTCTCAAAGTTGCTACTAAAAAAGGATTGAATGGACTTCCAGTAAAACAATTGATGCCATATAAAAATGTAGCCCTGGGAGCAACTTTTTACAGCCTGGTCATCACAGAATTGATTTTTTTTTTTCTTTTCTTTTCTTCTTAAAACTGCCCCAATGGAAATTTAGATCCTCTCAAACAGATAATTGAATTCTCACCCACACTGAATGCTCACCCACAGCTACCACTGCAGCTAGGCAGTAGAAAAGCTGTTGCAAGTCAGTCAAGGCATCTCCGCTCTGCCTGTTATTCATACAGCATTACAGCATGTTTATTCTCCTGTGTGCTCAAAATATCACCTCCTAATATGTCATTTTTGCATTGACAAAACAATGTCTTCGTACCACGGCCGCGGAAACAATTGCTGAGTTCTGACAGATGGACGGAGGAAGGAGCCAGTCTGGTGTTATGTGGGAAGTACGTCAATCGAATGTTCCTGCTAAATCAGGCACCGGTGAAAGAATTGGCAACGCTTCCTTTACACGGCCACATCACCTGATGGAGTGAGCATCCGCCGCGATGAAGGCCTCGCTCACACATCACAAGCCCGCTTCCAGCAGCCTGTGTGCACGTTGATAAGTCAGTTCACAGCCACGAGGGCCGGGGATTTTGCAATGGAATTTGGTCTTAATGCAGTGTAGTAAGGGGATGATGTCAATTTTATGGCCAGGGAAATATCCGATGCATGTGGCCCAACAGAAATGGGAACTGAGGTCCAGTGCTATTGGTAGAGGTGAGAAAAGTTTATTCAGTCCGTTTTATAACAAGAAAACATCATTAAATACCAGTAGGTATGGCTTTAATTAGGTTGTTTGTGACTGCTGTCACACAGCTGCAGGCAGGGCTATCTAACGTTACCAGTCCAGTGGGGAGCTAGCTCCATAGTTTATTTCATTTCAGCCAAAGGGATTCCTTGTAAAATCAAATCCAGTCCTTCATTATGCAGGAATAAAGCCACACCAACTCAGTACAACCAGCAAGCAAAGCTGTTCTGGACATACCCTGCTGACAGCTGACCTGCGAAGATAAAATTCAAGGGCAAACTCATCCCCAGCTGTTAAGAGTTCAGAACCAGCAGTTTGGCTCAGGATACGAAGCCACAATTTCATTACTACCAAGCAAACAAACCAGAGACGGAGTGTTGTCACAGACAGTGTGCTACACTGAGGTTTGAGGAATCAGCATCTCTTATTTTGCTCTGTGAAGAAAAATGATTTCACTGTATCTCAGACATGAACAGTGCTTTCCATTTGAAGACATCCTTCTGAGACACGGCAACTGGCCCCTGTGTGGCTGAGTTAAGCAAGGACGCCTGTTCAGAGCAATGCTCTGTTTGTTTACTAGTGTTTGTCTTGGAAGTTTTTATGTTTGAAGGGGATGAGAAGGTTACAGCATTTATTTTTATTTTTTTGCCTGAGGGGAAAACAAGATTTTCAGATTTTAATGAAAAACAAATGACTCAGTGCTGGTGCACATCATTTTCCTTGTACTATGATTAACTATTGTCAAGAGCAGAAAGCAAAAAAGCAGATATTCTTGTTGTAGTTTAACTGTGACATCCATCTGCAATTTCTGCCAATTATCCTTTCGGTGTCTGCACACAACAGTTCATTTCAAATCAGCAGATGGAAACTTCGCTCACAATTAGGAATCTCAATGATTTCAGCACGTCCTCCCATCCTTGCTGCAAAGTGAGTGAAGAGGCAGCAAATAACTTTTTAATAATTATTAACTTAATAATTTTGCCATCCCATAACTACCGTGGTGCCTGACCAGGGACGTGTCACATTGCACGTGTCAGCAGCCTAATTGGCAGGGGAGGAAATCCAGGTTAGACAGTCTGAAGACCACCCCTTCTCCCCCTCTCCATACGCAACTGATATGTCTCATGCCTAGGAACCAAACCTCACCCGCGTGGCTTCCCACCTCCCACCAGCCAACACCAGGGGCAAGACCCCTGCCACATGCCACATCCTGCACTGGGAGAGGGAAAGCTCTCATTGCAGTGATCAGTAAGTGCCTGAAAAAAAGCCTCACAGCAGGGACAAGTGACAGAGATACCTGTCAGGGGTGATGAAGGTGTATCTGGCTCTGCCTTAGAGGATGGATGACACAGATAACTTGCCCAGGTTACCTATAACTTCATCCAGCCCTGCATCTCCTTGGCTTTATGACAATAGCAGCCCTGGGAACTAGTCCTTGCGTGCTAAATTCTCCTGATTTAAGATACAGATACAGGCTGCAGCACATTACAGCCATGGGTCTTGAGATCACTTTACACAAGATCTGGAAAAAAAAAAAAAAAACAATTTAAAACAATATATAAACAGGGAGAAAACCTGACAGTAACTATAGACTGAGGATGCACCACTAAATTGAAAGAGATGTGTGCAACTCTGCCAACTATGAGGCTCTAAGTAGCTTTGAGCAAAAGAAATACAATGAGCTAATGAGGAGTTGAGTGCATCTGCACCTAACACCACAAGATCTGAAGAATACAGAATTAAAGGAAGGCAACCAGAATTGGGCAGGAGCATCTTCACACAGCACAAGGCAGTTGTGAGAACGACCTGGGATTCCACTTGTCTTGGCACCTGAAGGTATGCAAGGAAGGAAGGAAGGAAGGAAGGAAGAAATAAGGGAAAGAAAGAAAAAAGAAAGAGAAGAGCCCTTTGCAGGAAGCATTCAAGTCAGGCTTTGCTGGCTGTAAACAACCTGCAGACTGCCTTTTGGGGAGCTCTGATGCATGAGCACAAGGAACAGCCATCTCTGGAGGACATCACAATTTGTTTCTTACTGAAGTAAAGGGCTACTGTTTGTATTGCTTGCTTTCCCAATCCCTTTTCTTCCTTACCCACTTTAACCAAGACAACTTGGGGGGTTGGAACGAGACAATCTTTAAGGACCCTTCCAACCCGATCTATTCTATGATCCTATGACTTTTCTTTTTTAATCCATTCTCCTTTCAGTGTAACTCAAATACCACCGCCTCTGTTTCGGCACAGACAAGGAATCCCACTGATTTGACATCAGAAGTTATATACCAGCACCAGTGTGTGGGTGTAAGAACAGTCTTGAAATTAAGTTTATTTGATATTATCTGTATTGCAAATGGCAGCAAGAGAGAGCATGATGCCTTTTGAAACACACTGGCTACATAAATTTTAAGATTACTGGTCAGAACATGGTGTATTTAGAGTCAAAGGGATTATTTCATGGCCCTGACTCACGTCAGTGCAAGGCACAGACGTGAACAAAAATTGGAAATGGCAACACAGCAAAAACAGAATTAGGTTTATTCTGGATATACAAACACAGAAAGCAAATTGTGTGCACTTGTAGAAGGAAGAGCTAACACTAAATGTGGAGCTTTACATTTTACTCAAAGAAAGACAAAAGCTTCATAATGCAGAAAAAGTGATGCAAATTATGAATGACATCAAAATTATATATCAATTATACGTCAAAATTTAAACTTCCATAGAAAATTGCCTATATACATCTACAAAAATAATTTAAAACATCCATTTGGAGTGGCACTTTTTGGACTCAACTCTGCTGTCAGAAAAGCTTGTCGGCATCCCCATTTGCCTCAAAAAAAACCAATTATTTGGCAAAATGTCATACCTAGCTGTGACATCTTTGGAGTTTGAAAAAATTGACTGCCCTGAAGGATACTCACTTCTCCTCCAGCATGGAGCACTTCCCATGCAAAGAGCCTCTGATTATTCCTCCTTCCCTGCCCATCTGGACTGGGCATCCAGAAGGAAGCCTGGGAAGGGCAGGACCAGGCACACAAACACCCCACCTCACAGAGAAGTCTCACGAGAGCAGCAGACTCCTTCCACACCTGGAACTTCTGAAAGGGTAATCTCCTCTGATAAACACAGATAAACACAAATCATTTGACTCAAAGCCACACAACATCCCCTTAAAGAAAACCTCTCTTACAAACTTTGCAGCAAGTTACACCAGATGCCCCTCCAGCAGGTTCACAGATTTATACACTTTACTCTGAAATAAAAAGTTATGAATATCACCCCAAAAAATCATTTGAAATGACAGTGAATCTTGTCATTGCTAAAATTTAGTGACAATTCCAGAAAGTAACAGACGTTACGAGTTAAACTCTCGTTCTGCTTTCACAGCAGTAAATCAAGAGTAGCATCAACGAAAGCCACGAGGCTGCTTTGACATGAAGTTGTTGTGAAAGGAGTTTAGACCCAGGACACACCTGAAATCACCCACATGCAGCTCATTATTAAATAATTATGAGATAGCTTCTTCTTGAAAGAAATGCTGGAATAAATCCAGGCTGGTTCACAGGTCTCCTAAGATAAGAGGGTGAAAGCAGCACACCGACACGCAACTCAATATCAAATTGCTTATATTTATCTCCTACACAAACAATTGCCTCTCCTGGATGATGGGTGCCTCCAGAGGGTGATTCATTCCAGCTCCCTAAGGTACTGATCTTAGGAAATGAATCACCTTTCAGAGGCATCCACCTCTCCTGCTGACTCCAGGAAGCTCAAACAACTTTCTCAGTACTTAGGCTTACGTTTAGATGCATCTGCATGAATCCAAACCTGCCCCAAGCTCGTGACAGCACTTTGGTACTTTCTTAGCTAGGCATTGAACTGTTGCTTCAATCTTCTTGCCCGTCTTCAAGCCCATTTAAGCACTTTTGAGGAAGAGTGGGGTAAAAGAATATTTCAGAGGTAAACAGGTGGGGCAAAAGTAAGCATTCATCACGGTTGTGTTGAATTTTGAGTCTCCTGGAGATGCATAGGACACCTCCATACTGTTTTTTTTTTTCCTGCAGTGCGCTTTCTTTGGCACATTTGGGTAAGTGTCCTTCAGGCACTCATGTTCATACAGTCAATCTTCTTGTAGCTGATGCTGCACTGGGGAGTGAGGGCTTACCACACTGTGTTGAAGACGTTCTCAAAAGCATTCATGAGGCTGGGGGTCCTGGCTCAAAACCCACCCCACGCCTTCCAGAAGCGCTCAGCTCCCCGTGCCAACCCTTCTTGGCAGCTGTCTCTGCTCCATTTCTTTCCATGGTTCTTCCAGAAAGGTAGAAAGCCTAAAAAGCCACAAACCTAAACAACACGAAAACTGCCACGGCAGAGTGCCGAGCTCCCCTGCTCTCCTCCCAGCACAGAGGCCCAAAGCCCAGGTCCCTGTGGCATGTGGCATCTCTGCCACGTGCTCTTCCCATGCCTGGGAAGGAAAGCAGGGACAGCTGCAGCGCTCTTGGGAAGTTGGCCGCCCTACCCCATTAGGATTCATTGGAAATCCCTGCTGAAATCTTTGCTGATCTGTAAAACTGGCTGCACACACATTTAACGTACGGGTTAGCAGAGGCCCTGGTATTAGTTCTGCCTGGGCAGCTTCATCCCTAGCAAGGACCTTTCCATTTCCAGCCTGTTGGCTATGACAAGCGCTGTCATGTAGTCACTTCCAGTCTGTTGCCCTTTTTTCCTACGACGACTGGATTTTCCCTCCCTAAGGAAACGGGCAGCGCAATTTTTGAGCGTTGGGAGCAGGTTGAGACAGACTCCTGAACAGATGTGGCTGACAACAGCTGGATGAGGTTAAGCTGTAGGCAAGCACTGGCCGTGTGCTGTCCGTTTGGAGTAGGGGGGTGTCTTTAATCCTGTGCGTTCACCGCCTTGCATGGCACGAGCCCTGTCCGTGCCGGCAGCTGGAAATAAACAGCGGCACATCACCACGTTAGGCAGCCCGTGGGCATGGCATCCAGCTCATCCCACTGCAACGCTGCTCCTTTAAAACAAGGCAAGAGCACATTTTATGATTTCACACTTCCTAAAATCTGGTGCTGCGCACCAGCAATGGACCAACATAAGCGGCCAGCTCCGCCAGCTCCTTCAACTTTCTTCAGGGCATTTTTCCCTCAAGGAAGAAACACCAGGTAACTGCTCAGACTGCAGAGTACTCAATATTGCGCACCTACGCCCAAGAAACGTGACAGACTATAGCCTGCTGTATCAAAAGCCAGCTCCGTTTGTAATTTAAGCCCCTCCAACCCGGTTAGATTGAAGAACTGAGAGTCACGCTCTGCTGACAAGCACCGGGCGGCGTCTCTTGCCTTGCTTTCATCCTGGACGTCGTGCTGAATTCAACCCAGAAAAAAGGGATCGCAATTTCACTGCTGTTCGGAATAACAAAAACCAGAAGGGAGACAGCACACACCTTGCGATTTTACAGCCCAAGCATTGCCAACACCTGTCCCACGCCTGGTGGGAAGCGAGTTTGCTCCTGGCAGAGCAAGCAACTGCCGAACGCAGCGCTCGGCTCTTCCAGCCATCCGATGCCGAGTGCAATAAACTTGCAACAGCACGGTTAAAGGCTGCAATTGCTACAGACGTTAAGAAAACAACAAAACCACAAACCTGAATCTCAGGAATATTTTACGCAAGCTTCCCTTCCAGCCCTTGATTTATACCACACGTGTCTGCTGTACATTTTCAGCAAGCAGCGCTGTCCCTCGCTGGACATCACCGCGTTTCCAGCCGACACCGAAGCGAGCTGCGAAGTTGGCAAGCGCTCTGCAGGGAACGAGCCTTGCTCCTGCACTCAGTGTTAGGCTGTCATGTCAGGAGCACACCACAGATTTCACAATTTCTCTCTCTCGTGGCTGTTGTATTAAGGAATTGCTTCACAGATGACGCTTGTGAAAATAAGGGGGTGGGGGGAAGCAGTGCAAGGGAGCAACTGCCACCTCAGGCTGAGGGACAGCAAGCACAGAAAAGTTGGAGCCTCTGTCTTTAAAACAAGAAAGATAGCTCCAGAGCACATTATTAAAATATTATTATTTTAATAATAATTATTTTAATAATTATTATTTTAATTATTATTTTAATATTTTATTTTTAATTATTTAAAATATTATTATTTTAATAATGTAAAATGTAATATTTTAATATTATTAAAATATAATATAAAATTTATAAAATTTAATATTATTAAAATATTACAGAAAATTGAGTAACATAGAACATACCTAATTTCCCAGCTTTCTTAAAAGCCAGAATCAAAGCACAGTAACTTTTTTTCAGCTGTTCTTATTTCAACATCAGTTTCTTCATCAGAAAGCATTCACACAGCAGTGGAAGACAAAAAGAAGAAATTTAACTGCACTTATCCAAAAAAGAGAAATTTATTTGCACTTATCCTAAAAAGAGAAATTTATTTGCACTTATCCTAGACGACATTAAAGTGCTAAAAATGCTATCAACACATGAGTTACTTTAAAAATACACAACTACACACACACAGACACTCATGTTACTTTGAATGGAACAGAGCAGGAGTAGCATGCAAAGTAAATTCCTGCCTAGGCTCAGATATAAAGGAAAAAAAAAAAAGCATTTACCGTCTGGCACAGGCGAATTTAATTCAGAAACATTGTAGGACGGTAACGGCGCCACTCTTGCCGAGTGTTTCTTCATCCTCTGAAATCGTTCTCTCACTCACACACTCGCCTTGTCTTTGGTCTGCATCGCTTTTGGTCCCGAGTAGTAGAGTAAACACTGGGCTATGGCTGGTGGCTGGATGCTGTTCTGGAGATGCTGCAGCAGCCTAGGAGTACTGATTTGCTGTTTCCCCGGGAAACCATTTGCAACACATTCAAACAATGCTTGACCTCTGCTAACACTTATCTTTCATCCAGTTGTTAAGCGCAGCAGATAAAATACAAAGGTATTAGCTATTGCTCTTCTTTAACTTGCACGCGTGGCGGGCGCTTTGCATGAAAAGGAGGATTTCACATCAGCTCTGTGCTAGCAGAGCAGACGGGAGATTTCTCAGACAACTGCAAGGGAATTATGCAATGCAATTTGCTGATTCCGTACGCTGTGACAATGTATGTGCGATTACGGTAATTATTTCAAATAAACTTTGAGTAATGTAGCTCCCAGCGAGCTGTTAAACCGAGAATGCGCTGGGCAAAAGAGCTGGTAACATCCCGCTCTGTACCAGACAAGAAACAAAGGTATTGCAGGAGTCTCTCCTCTTCTAATGCCCCACAAGGACTGTCATGACCAGGACACACATAGGCCACAGCTCGTCGAGATTCTTCCTTCCTTCCCTTGAGGCACCCAGGACATTTTTACACTCTTTCTTCTACATCTATTCTCTTCTACACCCATTCTTATCATTATTTCTACTACTGGACATTGTTCACTTGGAGCAACAAGAAAGTTTCATCAAGCAAACCAGTGCCAACCCATAAAGTTTTTGCACATCTTAGAAAACCCCAGTGACTCGGGTATCCCAGCACTGTTCTGGGAGCTTGCTTTGCCAGCAAATATTTATCGGCTTCTCATAAGGGTCCTGCCTTTAGAGCTCTTCACCAAAACTACACCAGGTCTTGGCCAAGAATTTGTAGGCAGAAAGTCTAACCATTTACATTCAATGTTTTTATTACATAAACTATGGGAAATATAAAGAAAGAGGACAGAAAGAATGGCAGCAAGCTATACCAACAAATGCTAGCAAAGCTGCTGGATTTTTAAGGGCCTCAACTATGTAACTTTCACCTACAGTCTTTGTGCCATTGCTAGCAAGTGGGAGCACGGATTCCTGTCCTGGGGCTTGGTCCTCTATCCCCTATTACACAGCCAAAAAGGGAGAAGTTATTGGCTATAAGGAAGGCAATGAAGTGGTTTGAAAAGGATCAAGAATCACTGACCCGGAATACCACGTGCTCAGCTTCCTAAACACAGCTTGCAGGAATCTCAAATGTTTTCCAGCAGTAACAAGAAGCCTCTTTTGGGGCACAAAATGGCTATAGGAGAGGACACCAACTATACAAATTCCTCTCTTGAGTGCTGTAGAGGAAGAGCTGCAGTAGGGCTAGACCTCCGAGTGCTCACAGACATCCCAGTGCTCTCACTGGATTGTCCGAGTGAAGGAAAACACGTGTGTTTTTTAACCCAGAGCCTGCTCCTGGGTTCCCCTACAAAAGGCAGCTCCCATGATGGGATACATGTGCAAGGACTGCTCCCTTCAGTTGCCCGTAAGGAGCCAGGACACAAGGAGAGCAGAGGAAGATGAGTCCTGGCCAGATCCTCTCCAGATGCAGCCACAGGAGACCTGGCACACATGGAGACCTGAGCTACAGCATCCTAACGGGCACAGCACCTGTGACTCTGCAGCACCCAGAGCGGATAGGAAGAGGCTCCAGACTCTTCAGGGCAAACAAGGCAGTAGCACAGGATTACCTTAAACACACAGTCTTGTTCTGCACATCTTTTGGTGCTGTTTATGTAGTCTGTACTCTTGATTGTTAGGGAGTGGTGACAGTACGGAACAGACAGTGATTAACGCTATGGAAGAGAATGAGAATGGAGCAAGTACCTCATCACCCCCCCCCCCCCCATGGTCATCCCAGTGCAGAGTACAGCAGCCCTGGGACAGGCTAGGGAAGAAGCACAGGGGAGAGAAATGGCTACAGCTGCCCGGTTTTCCAGCCAGCACGTCCTCTCCTGGAGCACTTGGAGCTCCCCTCTAGGATCTTCACTGTATCCCCCTGCGACTGATAAGGCTCACCACCATGACAGCCTTTTCCAAAGCATCACACTGCAGCGCGTAAAGCTAACCAGCTTTTACTGCTTATCTGCATTCAGAGGATTTCTCGCACTGTGTAACAAGCACTTTTCCAAAGAAAATTATCTTCCCAGTTCACAGAAGGAATTTTATTCTCCCCTCCAAAGTGCTGAGAGTCAGCAGACTCTGTGATAGAGTAATCACAAGTCAAGTAATTGCTGGCTCCACAATCACAAGGCTATCTATTCATATATGTCTGGTCCTTGAGCGTTTATATCATATAAACAACATAATAATATAACACAAAGATGGTTTTTAGAAAACCATTTCTGCAAATAGGAGTTTATAATGGAATCATTAACGACTCTTAACAACGGTGAACGTGAAATGCATGAGACATCAAGCAGTTCGAGACATTTCTTTCAAACAATTTCAATGCTACCAGCAGAACACGGTTGCATCTAAAAGCTGCTGCTCTTTTTTTTTTTTTTTTTTTCCAAAGGAAAATCACCCACCATTTAAACACGGTAACTCAGAAATCATATTCAAACCCAGAAAGAACCCTTTCAAAATATCTACACCAGCAATGTCTTTTTCATACAACTGTTATAAGAGAAAAGAAGCAGATACCAAACTGCTTTAAAACCATGAGATGGGTACCTGTACCTCCCTCCCATTGAAGAATGCAGCTTGAAAAACATCAGCCTCTCTGGCTACACAACTGAGCTTTGGCCACCTATTTCTGCTCCTGCTATGAACTGATGCTGATTGCATTTATGCACGAGAGGCTACTCATATAGGTGCTCTGATCCTTCCTATGTACTCAGCATCTCCTCTCTAAGCATGCCAAAGAAAGGAATAAAATAATGTGGAACAGAAGGGAGAGAAGCAAGCTCTGTCCTTGCCTCCTAGAGTACCTCATATACAAATCCATCCAATGTGGAATTTTATGTCCAAATTTACCAGGATGGCATGATAGTTACTCCACAGATTGCAAGTCAACAGGAACTATGTGGTCCTGTGCCCATCTCATGCTTATGCAATGTACCACAGTGGGACAATATGGGTTGTTTTTCTAAAAATCAAGGGCAAACTCGTTTCCAGGTACCTATAAGACAGATCTTCATAAAGTGTTGCTTCCCTCATGTTCTGTGCTTTCAGCCTAGAGTGTGTTACAGGTTAGAGGTTACAAGTTTTGTTATTTGCTGGAGTTGCAGTTTTGTGATACCTAGAAATGTGGCCCACAGCACCAGCCAGGCTGGCCAGGCAGTCCTGAATTAATGAAATCCAGTGTGCCACTTCACCGATCTCCACATGCAATTATTTTCACTCAGGGTGTCCCTATTTGTCAAGGAAGCACAGAGGATGAATTACAGCAGTGCAAACTATACAGTGTGTCATCATTAAACAGTGTAAATTACAACCCAGCCTGCAGGCTAGCAAGCTACCTCTTTGTTCCTACTTAAGGCAAACACATGTAAGACCCTAACCAAAGCTCTCAAGCTGGATGAAACATCCCTGGTGCTGGTTTTCCTGTGAAGATACCAGTGAATTAGACACCCAGCTCAACCATCCCCATGTGCTACGCAGCAGACAGCGGTCCCAGCGCTTCGAGGCCCTGGGCTCCCCACTAGGCCGCTCCATGCAAAGGCACAGCACAATGCTTGCAGCCATCTCCTGAATCCCGAAATATTAACATAAACGAGCACATGGAGAAGCTGCAGGGTTGCTGCCTCACTAACCAGACAGCAAACCAAGGCTGGGAGCCGGCAGAACCCCAGAGAGCTGACTCATGTTTGCTAACAAGTGCTCCACGCTCACAGCAGAAAGGGCTGATGCTGTCACAACATATACTGCCCTCACAACTCCGCTGCTCACATACATATTTAAGGGACCTCCTGTAAAAGTAAAGACTATTTACTCTTCTTCACTTAAATTGCAACCTACGTCACAAGCTGCAGTTGAGCTCTGGGTAACCGCAGGCTTCTCTCAAGTGTCGGCCCCACAGAGGGATGCTTGCTTACAACAAGCTGTGCTCCGGCCCCAGATGGACACATTTTCTACTGACAAAACTGGCAAGAGATAATAAACTATTTGGAGGTGTATCTTTTGGTAAGATATAAATGAAAAGTCCCCATGGAGTATACTACGCCACCTCGCATTGATAGTTGGTTAGTGTCTATAGTTGTACGTAATTTACACCAGGTTTGGTTTGCAGGGCTTTTTTTTCTCCATATGGGAAACAATTAACAACCAAAATCACAGTACTAATATAATCCCAGAGGGAAGTGACAGAACACTGAACACATTTCCTTCCAACGGCTGTAAAGGCAGCAAGGTGACTTGCTCACCCCTGTCCAACCAGCTTTTAGACACCAAGTTAGGGCAGCTTCTTCCAATGGGAAACCTTGTTAACACAAGCTAAAGACATGAAAAGACTTTTCTTTGACTCTAATTGGTTTTAGAACAAGGTTCAGATCCAGCACTGTAGTCCTTGTTTGTTTTAAACGCCGCTAGTTACAAGGTCTGTATGCAACCCACTTTGCATAACGCCCCACAGCCAGCAGGTCAGTCTGTTCCCAATCACTAGGCTCTATGACTCCCATAAACATGACTTTATTGGCTCTCCCAGGCTGAGCATGTGTTTTAAGATGACAAGCTAAAGGGCTGTTATCAAGTTCATTTTATCTCCTTGGAATATAAATTAGATGCAAGGCACAGAGGAAACAGTCAAACTGAGATCAAAACAGATGTATCCTACAAAAGGCATTTTTATGTAAAAGAGGAGCCAAGGCTTTAGTCTGAACATTTACCAGAAGCAAGCAGCAAATGTTACTTGATTCAAACAGTAATCTCAATCCAAAACAACTTCTAAGGCTTGCAGAAAAAAAAGAAAAAAAAAAAAAAGAATTGTAAATTTTTCTGCTGTGTCAAGTTATGCCATGTGGATTTTAAAGAATCAAATCCCAAATTCCTTGATTTGTCTTAACTCAGGCAAAATCCTCACTGGCTAACATACTGTTGGATATCAGCGTATCAACTCTGTTCTGAGAAGCATCCCACAAACATCTAAGGCATGGTCCTTCAGCCCCACCAGTGCATGTTCACACATCACACGTGGACAAGACAGTGCAAAATTATTTTTCCCTCTATACGTTCACACATCCACTGGCTACTTAATCAACCTGGCGATTAATCAATCCCCAAGGGTAAATCCAGCCAGCATTCCCAAGCCCATACTCAGACCAGACTCGAACATACTCAGGAGGAGACACAGCACAGCCCCAGCTCAGAGCGGTACTGAAGTGCTTGGAGGGTCCGACTCACTTGTTTAAAGCAATTCTGTTCTCAAGAGCCTTCCTGATGATCGGAATAAAAAACACCATGTCGGCAGCAATCTGCTTGTCTTCCCCAAACCTTCTGGCCAAAGAGCCAGAGCCAGGCGAGCACTTCTGGAATGGGATTTCAGCCTGGGAGCTGCTGCTCCGGGCCATCACTAGGTTTGTGGTAGGAAGCCTGCCTTAACCTTGACTTCTCTAATAATCAGGCATGTTATATTTGAGAACATTCATGCTGAAGGCACACTGGAGTCTCATGTATTATGTTCACTGAGACAGGGACGGAAGTTTATGCAGCTTTTCTGGTATTCTGCAAATACCTAAAAGCAGAGTACTCATTTCCTGCTAAAATCTCACCTAATAACTACAACCAGTACTACTACATTTGCAAAGATTTTAATTCCCTTGGGGGCTGGGTGCTTATGTACTGATTTCGAGAGACTCATGTTAACATGGGTTGCTATTTTCAATAAATCAGCCCAGGAATTCACTCCTTAATACCCACTGTTTTTCTAGCAGAAAAATGCAAACGTGATCTATTTTTAGGCTTCCCAAGCAGGCAGTTTACTGAAATAAGATTAGCAGCACTGGCTAAACATCAACTCAAGGATGACAATAGGAAGATTTGGTAGTGCTCAGCTATCAGACAGGACAGGAGAGCTCCCTACAGCCACAAGCAAGCACCTTTTCAGTTTGTTGTGTCCCACCAGACCTCAGAGAGCTGTAAGCAAGCAGCTGCAGCCCAGCTCTCTGCTGCCTCTCACACCACTGTCACCAGGAGTTAAAAATGCTCAGATCACAGACAGACCGTTGTGCCCTGGCTGCCACAGGCCACCTGAAAAGCACCTGGAAAGTACCTAACAGTTTTGATGGTGCTACCAGGTGGGTACAACATCACACATCTCTCAATGCTGTGCTGCTTACGAGCAAACCCCAAGGATGCAAGAGCTCCCACCTGAGGTACACAACTGATGCGACAGCTCCAACATCTTCTGTTGCAGTGCTTCTGGAAAGCTTTTTATTTGCTACAGGATTTTACAGACTTGATAACAAGCGTTTTCATGCTTTCCCTGGGAGGAACAGAGACTGAAAATTTCAGTTTAAATAAACTTCAGACTTTCCTTAACCATGTGACTTTTAGAACATAAAAACCCTCCCCACAACAATCACAAGATACATGCTGAAGTCTCCAGAGCTGGCAATGCAGATTTTTTTTTCCTTGTTCTGTTGTGACATGACAAGATCATACAGTAAGAAATAATAAGCTTCCAATGCAATTAAAGGAATAAAGAAGAAATGTCCATCATGGGCATGGTCAAACCTTCCTTCAATTTCAAAAAGGGCCACTCAGCGTTTCATGGGAACAACAAATACATCAAGCTAGATGCACCTTCAATATTTTGGCATTGCAAGAAATGAGACCTGAATTTCAGGTTGACAAAAGTATTAAAAGATACCTAAAATATTAGGAACTCTTTCACGTTCGTATTTGCAGAAGAACAAGGAGGTGCTCAAGGAAAAATGAAAAAGGCTTCAAGAGGAACCTCACTTCAGCTGCACTGTGTGCACTTGCTGCTGGCCTCAGAGCCTCAGTCAGGTTGCATTGATCCTGCTGTCCTAATCCTCAATCAATAAAACAATGTTTGCTTAGCACTGCATCATAAATTTCAGCTTACGGGGTATGCTGACAGGCAGGCACAGCAAAGAGCAGGAATCTCATGAGCAACACACACAAATTTCATTTGTAGCAAGCACAGACCTCATTTGAAAACAAAAAAACAAACAAAAACACAGATCTCAGAGGCCTCCCTGCAGTGCAGTCTACCTGTAAAGGTGGAAGGATCTGCTCAGCAGCACTGCTAAAATTGCAAGCCTAGGAGCTCACGCTGTGAGCTTCTGACACACGTTCTGGGTAGCCTTCAGCTCCTCGGAGCCTGGGTGTTCCTCATCAAAAGTCAGCTGAATTTCAAACCCTTTTCGAATTTAAGGGATTAGGAGAAAGGCTCCTACTTCAGCCTGGCCGCTCTGACTTTGCCGGCAGGAAAACAGCACAAGCAGACACCCAGCTCACAGTCTGTGGTAACAACAAAGACTAGGTTTGGTATCAATTTCAAATAGCCAACGTGAAGCTTCCTAATGAAGTTGGAAGCCCAACACTTATATTTTTTTTTGTTTCTGGTGGGTTTTTGTTGTTCTCTCCCCAACCCCTGGGAAAACAGCTTAGATGTAAGCGCATGCCAGATTATTATTTGCCTTCCCCGTGTTTTATTAGCAAAACTGCCCCAAGTGAAATAAGCTGCCTCCATTTTCTAATTCCGCAGTTATGAAGTGCCTCTTCTGAAGTGCCTGCCACAGGAGAGCATTTGAGTTGAGCCAACTTCCATTTTGTGTTTGTCTTTGTGCCTGTAGTGCTCATCAGTTACACAGTCACTCACCTCACACAGTTGCAATCCTCTGTGTAGCAGTTTAGGAGACGGCTTCAGGCTTTTTTCAGGACCACAACCAGTACAGAATAGCAGGCCAGAAATCCAGGGTGGGCTAGTCCCGAAATGCCACCAGCAGCATGTCTCTCTCCAGGCTGGTGCTGCAATGGGAGCAGGAGCTTGCACCATCCAGAGCTGCAATCCCCAGCTCCCCAGATGGCAGCAACAACTGCCTCGGATGGAGGAAATTGAATCAATTTTAAGGACAAATTACAGCATGAAGAGATAGCGTTTGGTTTCATGCTGGTGGTGGTGTGCTACGTTTCACAGCCCCTCTAATTTTAAAGCAAGATCTGCAGCTTCAGAAAAGATCTGAAAAAGGGTAGAGCGATCAGGGGTCAGAAATCACAGTGTGTGTCGGTAGAGATGGAAAGAGCTGGGGTCAAGCAACTTCAAGACAGGGGAAGTCAGAAAAGCATGGATGGATGGCACAGAGCTGACTCTGCCTCAGATCCACTTCCTATCATAAAATCTTTGTGAGGAACAATTTTACCTCCCAGTGAAGACTGCATTTCTAGAAGGTGCTAACCATGGATTTTGAAATAGAGGTCCTTCAATGTGACTGCGTAGGGTACTTATGTCCCCAGGGAAATGCAGGCCTTGCACTTAATTTACCTCATCCCATTCATTCACTCAATTCATATTCATCAAACAACACCGCGTGAACAATAAAAAAGGTGCTAACAATAAAAACTGGCTATTATTAGCTGAGCTAATGAAAACTAGGCAGAAGGAGACTGGCTGCTAGCTCAGAACGGGTGTCAGGAGTAGGATGCTCTGCACAGTTCCCAAATAAGCACTCCCTTACTGCATGCAAATCATTACAAGTGATGTTCTCCAACCTGTGTACCACAGGCAACTCGGGACCACTTTTAAGGACAGACATGAAGTATTAGAAAGAAAAGACTACTTACTATTAAAAGACACTATTTGGGCTTCTCTGGCTTCTTCGGAAGGAACTTAGATCTCTAAAATTCAAAAAGCTTGACACCCATTAGCATCAGGCACGGGATTTTAAGAGATTCCCCAGGCAGATGTGAAGCCTTGCGAAAGATTCCCACAGCAGAGCATGAGGGATTCACATGGACGGGACCCAAACAAAACACCCTACCCCAGCTTGGCTTCAGGAGCTGACATTGAACTGCAGCTTTTGAAGGAGAACAAAGCAAGTCCTGATTCAATGGGTGATAAATTCAAATGCAAGTTCTGGTTTAGGCCCCACGGTTAAGATTCATTTCCAGTAGCTTTGATGGTTACTCATAAAATCTGCTACCTCCTGGTTTCTGCTATTTTATTTGAAAGCATTTTTATTTCCCATTTTAATTGCTGATCTGCTGCCAGCATGGCTCTGCCTCTGCAAAATTCCTGCTACCTTTATTTACAGAGGATGACATAACAGGCCAAAATCTCAGCTGCAATACATCAACCTTACTCCGCTGCAGCTAGTCCTCGGAGTTAGCAATTAGGTAATTGTGGTTGTAAAGACTCAGCACAAAAAGTCTTCCAGCACCCGCAGAGCCTCTCTGAAATCAGTGGTCTCTGCTGGGTGCCAAAGGCTGCCCATACTCTTCAGTGGAGGTACCACAGAGGATGCTCACGTATCCCTGGTCCAGCAGAAGAGTGAGTTTAATTCCCCTTCTTTTTTTTTTTCTTTTTTTTTCCCCAGAATTTGGGTCCACTGAAAAACACAAATCAGATGGCTCAAATTCCATTAGTACTAGTCTGAGAAATAACCCCTGGTGAAATTCAAGATAAGGCCTTTGAGCAGCAGCAAGTTTTTCAGTCTTGCAGCTGATACTCTCTACAAATTCTTTGAAAAAAGTAAAATCATTTTGCGATAGAAATTTAAAAAATTGTTACTGTAGTCTCCAACCTTTTGTGAGTGCTTCTTGTCTAATCTTCATATAATCCTGCCTAATACCTTTCAGTGTAAATCTCTATTACGTGCAACATCTTATTAGCAAGACAATGAAAAATAAGACAAGAAAAGTCTACTGAGCAGCGTAAGGGGATTAAGGAAGGATTAAACAGTAGTGACACAATGAAAGCGTCGAAGCTGTGTATTCGCCATAAGTACTCAGGTTTCTAATAGTCTCGCTGGGTCACTAACTCAACTCTTTGGGTTGTCCCAAGGGACCGTGCTCTGCGTGATGAGTGGTGGCAGCACCCAGCCAACATCTCACGACTGGGGCCAGTTTTCCAAAGTCAAAGAGGGTCAACGGCTCTGTTATTAACATACGTGGATAGATGTGTGCACACGGACAAGAACATTTATGAGAATTATCCTCAAGCCCTCACCCCACTTACAGCATTCACTGGTGATTCAGAACAAAGTGGCTTAAAGTGGAGTTGCTCCAGTCAAGGCTACTTCTGCCATCACCCAGCTCCAAAGAGCTGTACCTCTGCCTCGACAGGCTCCCCAAACACAGGGACTGAGATCTGGGGGGTTCTCTGCGGGACATCCACTCTCCACAGACTTCATCTGTTCTCTACTTGAAGGACCAGTGCACTCTCTCCTTTAAAAATTGGCCCTTAATCGGAAATAAATTCTTACTCAATACTTAAAATCAAGCCTATTTACTGCAACAGAGCACAGTATTGATCTGGCACTGGTTTAACTTGTCAGAGGTAAATCACAGCCCACAGAAGGATTCTATTAAGTCACCGGAGGGCCCATCTCCTCGTTAGGCAACACACTGTGCCATCAGCCATCCGTCCCCAAAACAGGCAATCTGGCACCCAAGCTTTCATTTATGTCCTCTGCTGGCCAGAGTCTGGTGCTCGAGAGGATCAGCAGAGATCTGCACAGCCCGTGACGGGACACTCACCCACCCAGAGGGTTCTTTCTAGCCCCTCAATATTTAAGTTAATTGGTCTAAAAACCCAAGGAGGGCTTGTCCCACTCTTCCAAAATCTTTCAGGACTTGGAGACCATGTCAATGAAAAGAAGGGGAGCTCTGCTGTGTTTCCTCTGGGGTGGTGGCTTCTTGGGCAAGCAGCCCCCCAGGAGGCAGAGCAGTCACAACGCTGCTGGCTTTCCAGCAGGCACCTTTTTTGCAGTGGGCTGCTGGGATCTGGCAAAAAAGGGTCCTTTTGAGCATTGCTTCACGGGTAACAGGAGTGCAACATCATGGTGCGGAGGCGCTGGCAAGTGCACAGACTCCTCTGCCTCTTACAGCCGTATCTTGGCAGCAAGAATCTTTGCATTAGTTTTTCATGTGCTCAGAACGCCTGCCTGCAGGCTTCACGCTGCAGGAGCTTAGTACAAACGCACCTCGCTGGGAGATCTCGCTCCACCTAGGAGCCTTTTTTCTCCTCTCAGTCAGAACTTCAAGGGTCTGAAGAGGAAATAAATAAGGAAATAAATAAAAATAAAAATGAAAAGAAGACTCCTATGTGTCGTGCCCACCCAAGCCTCTCTGCTTTGCAGGCTTAAACTGCTGCAGCTTACCCAGCAACTGAGATCTTCTCAGGTACTGCCCACACCAAGTGCCCTAGTGATGGGCACCACGCTGTCCAAGACATCTCCCTATGCCTGATGAACCCTACTTCAGAAGAGATTTGCCTCCCAAGGTTCGTAACGGATGGAAAACTCAGCATTAACCTAAGCTATTACTTCAAAAGGACGTTCTCCTTTCATCTCTCCCTTCTCTTTTCCATATAATCCCCTTCCTCCCGCTCTTCCCTGAGCATTTGATGAGACTGCCTCCCGAATGCCAAAAGCAATGAGAGAAGTGTAAGAGAACACAGGCACAGGACAGTCCATCAGATACCGAGATTTTCTACCAGTCAGCACATTGGTTGTTAAAGCAGCGCTTTAGGTAATGAAGTTTTGACCTAATTTTCCCTGGTCAGTGCCAGCATATGTCCATACAGAGAGGACATGTAGGTACACACACACGGACGTGTAGTATGCCAACAAAGGCTGGGTGTAAGGCAGAGCAGCTGAGATCAATCCTGCCCAGCTCAGGTAGCCCCAGAGCTGTGGAGCAGCGCTGGTCCAGGCTCCAACATGGGGAAAAGGGAAATCAGTTTTAACTTGGTTCCCAAGTGACCTCCTCATGGTTTTGTGGGGGTAAGCAAAGAGCTGCCACCAAGGACTGGGACAAGACAAGACCAGCCCTGTGGCCGAAGTTCATGAACTGATCGGTTGCACCAAGAACAGGGGTGGGAGGGACTGCATTGGTCTTAGAATCACAAAATCATTAACTTGGAAAAGCCCTCCAGGCTCATCTGGTCCAACCATCCCCCTGCCACCAATGTCACCACTAAGCCATGTCCCTAAGCACCACGTCCAACCTTTCCTTAAACACCCCCAGGGACGGTGACTCCACCACCTCCCTGGGCAACCCGTCCCAACACCTGACTGCTCTTTCCGAGAAGAAATGTCTCCTCATTTCCAACCTGAACCTCCCCTGGCACAATGTGAGGCCATTCCCTGTAGTCTTATCACTGGTTATCTGTGAGAAGAGGCCGACCCCCAGCTCCCCACCCCTTCCTTTCAGGCAGCTGCAGAGAGCAATGAGCTCTGCCCTGAGCCTCCTCTTCCCCAGACCAAACACCCCCAGTGCCCTCAGGTGCTCCTCACAGGACTTATGCTCTAGGGCCTTCACCAGATTCGTAGCCCTTCTCTGGACATGTCCCAGGGCCTCCATGTCCCCCTGGTACTGAGGGGCCCAAAGGTGACCACGCTTCAGCCCTGCCCTCAGGAGCCAGGCCCTCTGCTAGCTCACTCCATGCTTACACCCACAGGTTGTGCGCAACGGCAGGGAACACGGCACAGATCAGAGAGCGGCTCTCCAAGATAAAGCCCTGGGAAGTCAACTAAGTCAAATTCAGCTTTGACCTCCTCCTCCTGTAATCCCTGCTCATTTAAGATAGCTATTTAAACACTCTTACCAAAGAGGGAAAAGCTGCCTTGGGAGGGCACATGGAAAATGCAGGGCGAAGCAGCTGCTCCTTCCCTAGCAAAGCTCTGAAGAGCAGAGCAGGATGCCAAAAACCCGTCCTGGCATGCAAGCACACGGGATGCTTTGGAGAGAGAAGTTGGAGGCCACTGAGCTAACAAAGAAAAATTCTCTTGGATGCCCTGCACGCAAACACCTTTCTGCTGGATACTCTATCTGTGTTTTGGTTTAGTAGAGCAGAGCCCCGGGTTAAGTAGCTGTAGAAATGAGAAATCTGGCATCCACATCCTCTGCAGCTTTTCTCATCATCAACCTGTGCCCTCCTAACCAGAGGCTCAATTTAATTACAAAAGCTGTGCTACGCTCAGATGCCAAAAACGCAGTCAGAAGCCCCAAACCGTTTCCCTGGTGGCAGGTGAAGCAGCTCTCTCTCTCTGCGGTGTCAACAAGCATCTATCAAACCAGCCCCTCTTCCGTCCTTCCTTCCCTTTGTGCTCCAGCTGCAGCTCTCTCCTACCTGCTCATAGGCAATCGACTCTGCGGAGTTGTTTCCTACAGCACAAAGCAAATTGGAAGCTGTCTGCACTCCGGTGAGATGTGGCCTTTGCTCCCTATTTTCCAGGGAGACTCTCGAAGCTCGTCCAGGAACAAGGAGACATGGCACGGTGACTGCTCAGAGCCTGAGGACCCAGCACCAGCTCCTCTCGCAGCTGCCCCCTGGAGCCTCCAGCAGAAGGAACGCACCTCGCCTGATGATGCTCTCATGCACGAGCTCCTGTGGCACCTGGAAAGTAGCCGCAGCCTTCATTTCCTTCAGGGTCATCCCTAAAGAGCCTGTAGATCTCCAGAAACTATTCCAGATTAATTGCTTCTCTGGCTGTTTTCCAACACGTGCCCACATCGGCAGGCTCGGGCAGGCTGCAGAGCTGCAGAGCAGTATATCCTCTGCTTCTCAGCAATGTGACTGAGCCCCCCATGGGGGTCACAACAGGCTTCAAGGGACCTGCAGAGGCCCCAGCAGCACCTCAGCCTGCCCCAGCCTTACCAGACATCAACTGCACTGACCCAGGGCTGCCCCAGCAGCCAGAGAGCACGGCATGGGCAACAGCAGCTCTTCGGATGGCACCAGCCAACACCTCCACCCTGGGAAAGAAAGTTGTCAGAGCTGCTATTTTCCTAGCAGTAGCAGCTGTATTTTGGTTCTTTTACAGCAGGGCACTGGCTCCTCAATGCAGGAAGCAATCCATATGATAATCTACACTTCAGAAGTATTTTGCTTTGCATTAGTGGAAAACGGGCCAGAAACGGTGATCTCAAATAGCGAAATCACCGGGTAATACCAGTGTGTTACACACGCTTCAAAACCCAGACTGCATCCTTCAGTGAGCAGCACCTAGGCAGGGTGCGTTTTCATCAGCACACCCGAGCTGTCCCTGTTCTGATTTTCATCAGTTCCTGGAGCATCAAAGTCAAAGATCAGGAAATCTTTCTGTGGGCATTACTTCTTGTGCTAACTCAGTGCCATGGACTCAGCTGGGCAATCTAATTCGATTTGAACACCAACCCAAGAGCTGCCGTGACACCCTCAGCCCACATCTGTATTTTCCCACGTGCCTGAAGTCTAGATTTTATTTTCTTTAGGAATTTCTCACTCATTCTCCTGACTGAATCCCTGCTGTACTCTCACAGACAGCAACACTTCCAAGGAGTTTAACAGAGCAGGGCTAGCGCCACGTGATGATGATTACAGAACACAAGTTCTGTGGTTAACCTCCAGCCGTAACTCACCACGACTCACCCCCAGCACGGCCACAGTGCACACAAAGCCTTTCAGCAGCATTCGGATGGGGGGAACGTTTCCAGCTTTTGGCAAAGGCCTAGAAGCACATTTCATGTAAGCCAAAGTAAACAAAGGATGTGAATTCAAGGGCTTGTGATGTTTCACCACAGGGACGGGAGCCTGTGGTAGCTCATTGAGAATCTCCTATCCCTTCTATACAGAAGAGACCTTCCCAAAATCCCTATTTCACTCCGCTACCAGGCAAGTGACTGACCCAGAGCAAGCTCCTGACCTTTCCATGTCTCAGCCTCTCCCCTTACAACACAGAAGTGGAGGTCAGGCTCTTCCATCCATCCTCAAGTCCCAAATATAAGAGTGACCTGATTTCCAGGAGTCCTGAGCACCACAAATCCCCATTGAAATCAGGGATAGCAACAAGATTCAGCACCTCTGAAAACGAGGACATGCACACTCCGAGGTGGCTAGGCACAGATTTAGAAGCAAGTTTGAAAATCTGGCCTGCTAATTTTACTTTCCAACAAACTGCTCCGTATTTATAGCTCAGACTGTAGCAAGTATAGCACGTAGTATCCACCCAGGAACTGGGGTGAAAAGCAAGAACGAGGACAAAAAATGCAAGAGGAATTTAAAAGGTTTCAAAAGAGAGAGGGGGAGGGAAAGTGGTGATTTTCTCCAAGCGAACTTACCCTGGATAGTCAGGAAGAGGGACAGCGTAACACAAGGGCAGGGTAACAGACCAGCAGCGAGGGGCTGCTGACAGTGCTCGGAGGCACACACCACCTGGTAACTCACAAAAAGTTATCCAAAAGGTGATTTTACGCTGGGAATGCAGAAACTGGAAACCTGCAGTCCTCTCTTGCCATCTATATGCTGATACCAAAAAGCCTACAAAGTCCAGAATAACTAAGTAACTTGTTGTTATTTTTTTAAATTATTTTAAAGAAATCTGGCCTTGAAGGGAAAATAAACATGGGTGTGCAGTTACCTTCATGATGCCCACTGAAGTCTCACAACTTGAGCAGTCAGCTTGAGGATGTTGAGCTGGGTCTTACTTCTTGGGAAGCGCACTGACTGCTGTGCTACGATGCAGGTACGCACCCTGCTTCTCCTCCCCGGCATGATTTTGAAGCAAAATGTTGTGCTGTGTGTAAAGCATCCTGCTGTGAGACGAGCAGGCATGGCCCTGTTCATGATCAACGTGCTGGCTGGCCCTAGGGAAGAGCCTGCAGAGTGCCTCGTGGTGTACTAGCCCTGGAGTCACCCAGCAGCAGATCTGAAGCCTCCAGGAAGCTCTGCTGGTGAAACTGCTCCTTACAGAGCTGGGCAAGGCTTTGGAGGAATCCCTGCCCAGGTCTCACACATCCTGCATTCCCCATACGTCTCATTTCTAGGTCCAGGCCTGAGGGAAAACCTTACACAGCCCACGTGAGATGAACTTTGGACCCTGTACCCAAAACTAGCATTTTGCCCTCAGGCCATCCTTTACCTTGCAAGGCGAAACTGGAAGGAATACTTCATACAAACTAAATTTAAAAAGCATCGACCATTTATCATGTGGAATTACAATCGGGTGTAATTTAAAATAAACAGGTATCTACGAGCAACGACGCTTAACATTTGGCTAACAACTGCACTTCTCTGCAGCTCACTTACAGCCCCACAGCAGGATCAAATTCAGGAACAACCAACTCTCTCTTTCTGTATTTTCTTTGACATACTGTGAGAATATTTTCTAAATATTCTCGTTTTCTAAATTTCCTAGTTTTTCTTTTTCACTTTCTCTGACATTTTTATTTTCTTTGGCATTTGAGTAGCCAAGTAACCCAGGAGCTATAAGCCTTGTTAGGCTTATAGCGCCTAACAAGGCTATAGCGCCTATAGGCTATAGCGCCTGATCTGTCTTCCCAGAGGCTCCTGTGCTCCAAGATTTATTCCCCTGCCCATTGACATCTGCATTTACGCCTGGGTGAACCCTGCTGCATCTCAGGAGAGCCCATAGCTCCCTCTTGTGTCACCAAGGCACTGCAGGTACTTGCACCCATCCACGTCCCAGCCACCCTCTGCGCCTGGACACCTCACCTCCGAGCACCCTCGCACCCCACTGGCGCCGTAAATTCACTGGAAACCTGCCGTGGCTCTGGCTCGAGCTGCAGTCTCCTATTTTTCATGCCTCCTGCTTGCACGCGGCGCTTTCCAGGCTGCAAGGTCACGGAACAAAATCTCGGGGCGGCGTTGAGGTGAGGAGATGAAGTCAGCTTCCCGCAGCGTGCTCTGGGGCAGACACAGACACTGCACCTGGGTGTGTTTGCGGGAAGATGAGAGAAGCCTGCAGTGGCACGCTGCTGAAATTCTGCACCTGATGAAGCAGCTGGGTTTGAGGTTTCAAAGTACATTTTAAGTCAATCAGAGAATAGTGGGTTTTACATTTTAGGAGCCTAAATTATTCATTGCCCCAAAGAATGGAGCTTTTTTTCTTTTTTTTTATGAGTTAGGAACAAAGTCAGGAAGGAAGAAATCAAGGAAAGATGCCCCAAAACACATTTATCTGAAGGGAAACAGGTTAAGCATCCTACATCTTGCAGAGGAGAGCTGTCACATTGCCTGACATTGCCTACAGTAAGAGTGTGTTTTCACTGGCATTCTCCCATGGATGCTTTTCACATATTGTCCCTCTCTAATATTCCTCTCCAGATTCAGGGGAAGTGAAGGACCAGCTGAATCAGAGCCAAGATGCATTTGTATCCATTTTTGCTCATTTCCTCCTGGTTTCTATCACCGATTAAATGTTACCGTTATGTATTAAATGGAATTAGCTTGTTGTTGAAAGGCAGCGACAGAAGGAGCAGAGATTTATTTGCTGGGCTGTCCTCCGCACAGCAGCTTGGCTCTGATGGATGTTAGCAGGTACTGGTCACCATCAAACAAACCACGTGGCCACGCGGGTAATGAACTCTGCCACAGGAACTCCTTCTCAAGGTGACCCCATCACAGCCACAAGGATCCGGAGGGATCACGGTGCCAAATATATATGTGAAAGACCAAAAGACTCAGTAGCTGGCAAGGTTTCTGCCTTTGGTCTGTGCACCTCAAGGACTTCCAGGCATGGGCAAACATGCAGGGCACAGGCTCTTGCCCATCCGAAAAGGGATGGGGAACGCCTGGAGGAGATTTGGGTCCATGCAAACATCACCCTCACACACCTCTTGCCATCACCCGATGAGTCTCCCCCTCGTGCAGAGATGAGCCTGGCTCCAGCTGACAAAGTGACCTCACTACGTGGCTGGACTTCCACCTGATGCTACAACACATTATTTTGCTCCACAAACAACATTTTTTCTTGCCAACTCTCTGTTCCCATAAGCTGTTAGTTACACTTTTGGAGCACTCGGAAATTTCATCTTATTTCCAGGGGTTTATCACCTTCCAAAACTGCTCCCTCCCGAGCCAGTATTTCTCACCCTGGCATTCGTCCTGGAGGTGAGTTTGTTTGGAGAGTTTAAGTATAAGCTGTTCAATATTTTATGACAATCAGCACACACAGCAGTGTGATCTTCCGATGACACATTTAATGGAAAACCATGCTCTTTGTTTCGCTTTAAAGGATGCCTGTCACAGAAGACTGAACGCCCAGATGGGATTTTTGGTGAAAGCGGGATCGAGACCTTGAGCTGTGCAACATCAAGAGTCGGGGACGTGCGGCTGCCCCACCGCCTCTGGCTCCCTCCCTTCAGTAGATTCATTTCATCCCTATGCAGTAACACACCAGAAGCAAACCGACGCACGCTCAGAAAAATCCTACAGAGTGGGAAGAGATGGCTTCTCCTCCAGGAAAGCTTCTAGTTTTTATACCACATTTTCTCTCTATTTTCCTGGGAACTACCTGTGTACACATACAGGGGACTGGGGCCTTTAAAATGTACAGTCAGGCAGGAGGTGAGTGTAGCCAGGGGGACGAAGCTACAGTTTGCTCTGGGAATCTTAACCAAATTCCCCGACTTCTAAGTCAATTTAAGATTTTTACTTGCTGCGAAGGAGGCTGTTGGGTTTCTTTCCTTCAATCATTTTAATGGGAGATTCTAACTTCCCCGGAATCTCGGGAGGTTGGGTAATTATTTACCTTCCCTCTTCCCTTTAGGAAATTTCAAAGGGTGATTTTTCCTCTCTTTGCATAGGGCTTAGAGTCTGAGCAAGGGAACTGCTGTAAATTGATAGCTAGTGTTAATTATTCATACGCCATCTTAAAATCCTCTCGAGTACTCAGCAGAAATTGAAAATTAAATTACAAGTTTGATTACTTTCAGATTTAGGACTTCTTACTGGACATTTACCCACCAATACCCCATGGCAATTGCCCGGCACTGAAGCTGTGCAGACACAGCGTGACCCAGAGCCAACGCAGGGGTAGAGCACAAACCCTACAACTCACCTAGGGCACAGCCAGCTCTGCCCAGGCTTCCTTGAAGGCTGGGAGTCTTTGGGCGATAACCAGTGTGATGGTTTTCAGCAAATCTATAAGGCAGTTCAATTTGGACAGCTGAGTCTGGATGTTTGGGCCAAACTCCAGAGTACACAAGTCTCACTAAGGTGACAGTGATGGTATTAGTTTCACAGATGCCACACTTCATGCTTCCGAGGCAAACTCAGCTCTTACAGACTTTATGTTTTACCTTGCCTCTGCTTTCTGCCAGCTCCTCCTAGCTTTCTAGGACAGCTCATGGTGGTGACCACGGCCGAGAGGGGAGCATGAGACACCTCAGCAGCTGGGCCACGCTCACGGCTCCTCTCTCCTGTGACTGATCCCTGCTGCAATCCAAGCCAGGGCCACACCGAGCCTCTAAGCAGCAACTGCAACGCATGCTGCAAGCAGCTCTTCTAAAGACACTGCCTGCATCTGCTGTACACATCCCCCACATTGTGAGTGAAGAGCTGCGAGTGCTTAATAGGAAAAAAAAGTCAGTGGGGGAGGTAATTCTTCAAAGCTCCAGCCCCAGGGAAGAATCACAAGAAGCGGGACTAGCAAGGCACCTCCAGAGGCCACCTCATCCATTTCTCTATCACACTGAAGGATCCAGGAGGATGCGTGCCTGGGCTGCTAGTTAAAACCTCCCCTAATGACTCTACAATCTCCTCCAGGGATTCACTGCCCTTAACAGAGAGCACAGCCCTGCCTGAAGCAGTCGAAGCCCGTTCGTTCTGGTCCTGTTCAAAAGTCCACCAAAACCAACGCGGGCTGGGAGAGCCTGCGAGCTTTTCCAGCGTTGCTGTCTGCCCTGAAGTCTCTCCACGCTCTGTGCTGCAGAGCTGGCACCGGCTCAGAGCCGTGGTAACTTGGTTAATTCTCCCAGGCATGGCCACGGGCACATTACAGCTCTTCCCCTGGCAGCAGCGAGTGGCCGACTGCGAGCACATTGCCTTTGGGCTTGAAAAAGACGCATGGAATAGTCACACCGTGGGTTTTGTGGGCAAAATCCCGGAGGGAAATTACTGTTTTATGCAAGCAAATATAGTATTTAGACTTCTGTAGCGCAGCTCATCCTAAAAGGGATTTCCCTGTAAATTAAGTGATGGGAGAGGGACACACGCCAAGCAAAACTCACCGAGCTCCAGCAGTGCCCAGAGCCAGGGGAACAGCAGCATGGACCTGCGAGCTGTCGCCCGATTTCATCTCAGGCCCCAGCCTGCATGGTGCCTGCAGCCAGGACTGGATGCAAACTGACAAGAGCAACGAGGAGCACACGAGGAACTGAGGTTTTGATGCTTCGAGGGAGCACCAGCTGCTGCAGGACCTACGCCTAACCAGATGTATGACCGTATGTCCCGTTTACCCGCAGGGCATCCAGACTGTTTCTCAGAACTGAGCGATGAGTTCGCCTCTGAGCATTGGGTGACAGGTTACAGGACTTGCTGTGGGAGCTCGGAGATGAGATTTTTAAGCAGAGATCTGAGAGGTGGCAGTGTGAGGGTGCTTTGTGAGGCTGATTTACCAGGGCAATGAAGAGCAGCCCTGGAGAGCAAAGACAGCCAGGAGATCGCAGGCAGGACACGGGTAGGTCAGCAGAGCCCTTACAAAGGCAGGCACGTGATTTGTGTCTGAGGGAGGGGAAAAGAAAGGAGGTAAAAAGGACACAGATACCATGGCTACACCGCTCCAGGACACTGCACCTTACAGCAGCGTTTGGAAGGGCACAGAGGGGGCAGAGGAGAATGGGCACACACAGGGATTCATCAAGACTGTCCAAGGACTTAGCTCGCATACTTTCCATTTGAGCCAGAGAAGACAAGAGTGGCACAGCAGCAGCTGCTGCAGCTGGATTTTCTTATTCACAGAGATTTCTCCAGCTCTCTTTCCACTTGCAGAGCTATATCAGCGATGGATTTCAGCTCCAGACGCTTGATTTGTGACCAAGGTTAACCATGTTCTGTACTGTTTGTTTTTATTCCTGAGTGCTGCTTACCTTGGAAGAACAGGACATTTCTGTACCTTCATGTGCTTCCCAGCTTCCCGCAGCTTATTTGTTCCTGAAGGACAAAACACCAACGTATCCGGCATCTCGTGACTGCTTTCCACACATTTTTCTCTGACTAATCTGGAGTTGAATCCAGCTGAAGACAAAATCACAGGTCTGACCTGGCGTGCCTTGCTGCCCACCCCGCGGTTAGAGCTCGTTGTGGTCTCTGACTGCGCCTCTGAAGCGATAAATGGTGACAAGTCCTCACCTGCACTGCAGAGTCCCCACGCTGAGCCTGACCCCGGCTCCGGCCGCGCTGTGCATCTCCGCTGTCACAGAACAGCCACAGAGTGGCAGACGAGGTATCCTGAGAGCACATCACAACAACCCCAGGCAGCTGACAGCCTCACAGCAACGTGTCTGCAGCTCACATCTCCCTGCCCGCAGCCTGAGAGCCTGGGCGAGGAGACAGCAGCGTCCCAGCTTCTTGTGCTAAAAGGGATCGTTGGCAGACCCTGGGACAACTCCAGATATTGCAAACACATCTGCTGGACTGGCCATACAGGCATCCTATGCTCTGCAAAGCCAACAAAAAACGACTCCACTGTAATGAAACAGCAATGAGTGAGCTCCCACAGGGAGACAAGTGTTGAGGGCAGCATCCCGCAAACCCCCACCTAGCTGAGATGCACCAGCTGTGTCCTCCAGAGAGCAAAAGGCAAGGTGATCTCCAAGGAGGGCTCACAGGCAGCTATCAGCAGTTCTCTGAAGGCTCATTGCTCCCTGTGGTACTGGGGGACGATGTCTGACTGCCCGTGATGCTGTCACCCTGGCCAGCAGTCCCCTATGTCCCACCACCCGCTCCCATCCTGCAGCTCCTGCTCCAAACAGGTCCAGCTGCACGCTGCCACCCTGTTTGTATTGCTAAAGCCACATGTGTGGCCCAAAAGTGACAGGTTGGCCATGCTAATTGCAGGATTCAGCCTTACATAAAGCCCAGAACAGAACTGGGGCTCTTTTCCCTATCACACCGAAGGGGAATTAGACGAGCCCATAACCCAAATAGCTTGGCTTTTCACCTGGAGTCAGCGCAAAGAGCTTGCTTCAAATAAAAACCACATTATCTTCTGGGAAATATCTGTGCCACAATATGCATGAGCCAGAAATAGACACTTCAGAAGAAGAGAAACTACCTCTGGAAACAGCCAGCTGCCTTCAGTCCCCTGCTCTGTCTCTCCTGTAGCTCTCCGTTTGCCTGCTAGGACTTCCTTCCCTGCTCAACTGTCCCACGGCGATGAAAACATGCCAGAATGTGTCTCTGACCAAACATACTTCATTACTTTATATTCTTTAAATCACTCAACTCTAAACATTAGGAGAGCTGCACGACGTGTTACCTAGCTCACGTTTCAGCACTTGTCTCTCAATGGGAATTTAATAGATGCCTGAACTTCCCATTTCAAGTCACAAAAACAGAATGAGAGGATACAGGCTGCTCGTTTTGACACAGCAACCAGAAAAACACTAGCAAAGAGCCAGATTGCAAATGTCAAAACAAGCGATTGGCTTTGAAATATGGGGAGAAGATCCTTCTAATGATCCTGGCAGCTTACATGCTTATGCAATGCAATGCAAAAAAAAAAAAAAAAAAAAAAAAAGAGGCACCAAAAGCACCCTCCAACTGTCCGTCACTCAGTGGGATGATGGCAGATGTGCTGTGCCTACAAAACGTCTCCTCCTCATCCCAGTCAGGTGAGAAAGCAGCCTGCCTACAAAAGGTACCACGGTCTGTAGAGGTAGGGAGCTTGTGAGGATTTTGTATCTACCTCTGCTGCAGATGCCCTCATGACCTTGTCTTAACACATTCACCTCTCTGCAACTTCCACGTCTGCTCGAGCTGGATGCTCTTGGGAAGGAAGGACCTGTACCTAAAATTCAAGTGTATGAACAGTTTTTTGGCACAATGCACTTCACAGTTCAGAAACAACCTCTCAGATGCTACTACAATAGAAAGAAAAGCAAATATTTGCTGTAATCCTTCAGTACCACGGGATTTAAGCTTGTCAGATGCTGGTGCAAAAGCAGGTCAAAAAAACTGGAAACCCCACAGGCCACTGAGCTGATAGCTGATCTGCTGTCCCCGTGGGAAGCCATTGAGTCAGCACTCCCAAAACGCATTCAGACCTAGGGATGGCAACTGAAAACATCGCTGGTGGCAGTGATGGCCCCAAGGTGGGCTTCAGGATGGGTTCAGGAGGTGGGGATGAGGTCAGGGAGCAAACCGGGACGCTGACGGCTGGGGAAGGCACCCGGCTCCTGCTGAGGGGTCACGCTGTGCTGCAGCCCCAGCAGCGGTCTGAGAAATCCTGCCTGCAAAGCAGCCTGGCCCTGCTCAGTCACGTACGGCAAAAGAGGTTCAAGGACAGGACTTCGCTGGGTAAAATTCCAGCACATTCTTCATTGCTTCTCGTCAGCCCAGCGGCTCCTCGAGTGATGAACTGGTCTGGGCTCATATGGCTCTGCAGAAATAATTATTTTCCAGAATTATTTAAACTGAGGGGAAAAGTTATTTATTCTTCTTTTTATACGTCTTTACATAATTTATTCACTTTTCACCCAAACAGTTCACAGCTTCTTAAAATGGGGCTTCAGAATATATTTATTTCATTGATTAATTAGAGAGTAAATTAGTCTTTACTTACTTTTTGCTTAATGACCTACCAAAGGCCTCCGAATTTGGCTTAATAACAGTGCTGCAAGATACTTGAAGTGATGAGTTATGGCACAATAATTAACATCCTTGCAGTTGTCAGGCACAAAGCCCAGCGATGTACAAAGCCCCTGCATACCCAGGATATAAACGACTCCAGGAGCCCAGGCTTTGATGTGTTTATGGCTGTGATATCACAGCTGATAACTGACATACTTGTAAAATATCTTTAATCCTTTCAGCTAAAGAAATTTTAGACATATTTAAACTACAGAACATCAGCAAGACATTTAGACCAAACTTTTTAGGAAACAAGCCCCCACCTGGACATTTTTGCCGCAAGAACCTGTTACAAACACCAAGTCAAATCCTGCTTCCAGAAGAATCCTCTTGGCATAAACCAGAGAGCTGCTATCAGCTCTACAAGTCTCTAATTGGAGTTTACCTCAGCCTGACCTAAACCAGAGCAATTTTTAGCTATTAAATGGCCACTTTAGTTTATGTGATGCTGCTGTGGCTCTGCCGAGAGTACCCACCGGTCTTGGTCTATGTCCATTCCCCACACGCCCAACCCAAGCAGCACACTGAAGAGCGTTTCACCTCTTCCAGCTTTAACCCAAACAGCTTGTAACAGCGTGGAAAACTAAATTTTCGAAAGCAAAGAGTAATTCAGTCTGGAAAGAGGGAAACAATACAGCACGCTCGGATGAAGCCACTTGAAAACACAACCTGGAATCTAATTCTCTACACATGCTATGAAATAACTGTGGGAGGTGAAGGAAAGAAAGCTACTGACCTCACTGAGCACTGGTAAATGCCAGGGCAGAAGGTTTGGGTAGATCCCAACGCTCCAGCACTCGGATATGGCTGATATCAAACTGAAAGGGTTGTGAGGTTTTGGAACAGGCTCCTCGGGGAAGTGATTGTGTCACCATGCCTGGAGGTCTTCAAGAAATGCGTGGATGTAGAACACGGTTTAGTGGTGGTCTTGGCAGTGCTAGGTTAAAGGTTGGTCCAGGTGATCTTAGAGGTCTTTTCCAACCTAAATGATTCTGTGATTCTATGAAAATTCAGTGGGACTGGGAAGTCTTCAACTTGCACAACAAAGATTCACCAGTATGTTTCTATTCTTTTGCCAAACAATGCAAATAAAGCCAACAATGGCCCAAGTTTCACTTAAATTGATAAAAATTGTTAAAAACAGCACAACAATCTCAGATGTCTGGATATAGCCAGAAATATCAGAGCACGAACTTCAGCAAAGCCCAGCAGTTCTGGGCACCTTTTGCTCAGCAGCCAACACGAACATCAAGCCCATTTTGAAATCTGCCCTCGAACAGCAGCAGAAGGTGTCTCTCTTCAAAAAGAAGCAGCTTACAAAAATCATCGCAGCTCATCTGGCTGCAAAACAATTGCGTGCGTGCAGTTGACAGGGCTGCTTCACTGGAAGGTGCACACCTCTGAACCTGCTCTGAGGATGAGTCAAGTGCCAAGGGGTTCTTGCAGGGCTGTGCAACACATCCAGGGTCTTCTGTTCACCTTTCATTGATCTTCTTTGCGGAAAAGGACCTGGACAAGTGTGTGCACACATGGGGTGGGGAAAGGAATCTAGAGCAAATGCTATACCATGGAGATATTGAAACCCATCTGCTTTACGAAAAGCAGAAAGAAATAAGGAAGGCAGCAACACAATTCCTAGGAACTGCGTCTGTTGGAGTGTTAAGATACCAGGCAAACCTTCAAGTCAAAGCTAAAAGAAGCGCAGGCTTGAGCTGTGGCTTTAAACCATATTTTGCTGACCAGGTCAGTCTAGCTGCTTCAGGTCCTGGTTAAATCACTTTTTTCCACTGACACTGGTGTCACTGCTCACCTTGACTCCATGGTGCGGTCCCGTTCCCATCAGCGAGGATGCAGCTTGCAATTCATGCGCCTGCTTCCCCCTTTGCCTGACAAAAGTTTTAAGTTCAAGAGCACAATTTCTAAGAAAACAATTAAAATGGAAGCTTTGCAGCAGCTCAAGCTACCAGGGAAGTTGTCAGCCCTCACGACACACAAGTACGAGGGAGCTCTCCGGCTGCCAGGCTGTCTAGCCAACGTGGGAGCAACTGCTCAGTTCTTGCTTCACTTCCCAAAACGACTACATTGGCTCCAGCAGGAGTCTCAAACGTTCAAGGGCAGAGCATAAACTCGCTGCACAGACCCACCACGTACCTGATGCCACTTCAATTTAGCTAGGAGTGAATTTATACACACCAGATAGCAAGTGGCACTCTCAAGAAAAGGAGCAAGTTTGGTAAATTGCAGCCTTTTGAACCCTCAAGCCTGAGCTTTAGGCCCTCTGCTTTCTTAGAGGAAGTCTCAGGAATGAAAAGGATGTTTCAGCAGAAATGATCCAGTTTTGGTAGCACTTGCCTCATTGAGCACACTTAAGCAGAACATTTAATCAATCCATTTAACATAAAGTGACAGTTTGCCTGCACATGCTGAATTGAAAGCACTTTATTTTTAGGCTCAAGTGGTAGAATTTCAAACTGACAATGGAAAACATCACAGTGATTTAATGACGCCGTGGTTTTGGCCAACCCAGCAGTTTGCTGACATTTCTGTTTGTAAAAGCAGAGCAGATGCTCCTTGGCTTTCTTGTAATGACTTTGAAAAGCAGAGGTTTTAAATGTGTAACATGACAGATGGTTTTAAATGTGTAACATGACAGGTCCAGAAACGGACGTGGAAGACAACAACAACAAAACACCGTAAGACACTTTTGCAACCCCCACCAAAATGGCTGTGAATGTTGTCAGGATGTGATTTCACAAGTGAAATGCAAAGGACACGTATTACTCAGGAAGGAAGGGGATCCAGGAGGGTGCAAGGAGGCACAAGCAGAAATGCCACAAAAATTCGTGAAAGGGCAAGTGAGAAACCATGGAACTTGGCATGAAAGAAGAGTGCACAGAAAGAAGGAAATGGGAGAGGGGGAGAAACTCTGAATGAGAAGATAAGAGCAGGAGCTCCAGAGTCAGTGTATTTGAACAGAAAAACCTGCAGAGATTTTGCCTGTACAGACCAGAGGCAGAGAACATCTTGGAGCCAGCAAGGCAAGAGTTATCTGGACCACAGTACCTGTGTGCTCTTCCACAGCAAACAGCACTCAAGACATCTTGTGAAGCCTCAGGACACTTGATAACCCTTATGGGTCCTTTCCATCTCAGGATATTCTATAATTCTGTGACACCAACCTACCCTGCCCTACATACGGTGTAATAAACCCAGTCCAGGTTAACCCTGCAGGCAGTTTTTGTACACCCCAAAGATGACACTGCCAGAAAGGTCTTCCAGGAAGAGGATTTACTACAGCCACACACCGCACTACATAGATCTCACAACAGTCCTGAAGCCTTCATTCCTACAAAAACGTAAAGAAAGCAAAATTTTTAAACCTCCCTCCTCCATAAGGACAGTAAGTTCAAAGAAGGGGTTTCCTGGCCCCTGGAGCACTCTAGAAAGTGCCAGCAATTTGATGATTCAGCCTCTTTGAAAAGCCCAGCCTTTTGAAACATCCTCCTTACGGTCACCTCACTGTCTCTCAGAAGTACCATGTAAGATATCCGTATCACACCCCATTTTCTCATGTTGTCCAGCAGCTTCCCATAAAAAGCATTCTCGGGTGATGGAATTAAAATATTTCCTACTTGAGACCCAGCACTAGGCTTCTTCAGCTGTAGTCAGAAAGGGATAAAGCACCAATTTTTGTTATTTCAGTGTTTCTTGGTCACGCTACCAAAAGCGCCCTTGCATTAAGGGACTGGCACCGATGGCTACAGGCCGTGGCCCAGGCTTCAATGGGAGAAGTCATTTTGGAAACCCAGTGTCAAGCCAGCAGCATTTGGAGAAGGTGAGCTCAGCATTTTCTGAAAGCCTGTATTCTTGGGCACAAGTCCTACAGAAAAGCACGGCAAGGAGCCCTCCTACACAGCCAGCAGCAACATCACAGCAGACTCTCACCAACCAGGACACAATTCCTGATGAAGGGACTCTATTCACAGCAGCAGGGCCAAGCTGACACTCTCCTCAGGCTCTCCAGGTAAAGTCTAGCTGCCACTTCTAGCTTTGCCAGCACAGAGGGGACAGTCCCCTGGCAGGGCGGGAGGCACAGGAGCTTTGCTTTTCCTAATGAGGTCTCAGAGGAGATGAGCTGTGACTGTCTTTTGGGAAATACACAAGATCAGTTTGCAGGTAGGGAGCAGACCAGTCGAAATGCCACAGTTTGAAAGCTTTTGAGAGCTCCAAGACCTGAAATACCTTCAGAATAAACAGCTCAGAGTCTTTGAAGAGACTCATTTTGGCAGGAGCCTTCATAAGAAAGGGTGAATTGCAGAACTAAAGGTATGGCCCAAAGAACAGACTGGAGGCTCAAGTACCTCACTGCACCAAGTTCTTGGGGACTCCTGGGACTGCAGAGATCCAGTGAACCTCCTAGCAACAGCTGTGGCTCAGGTGTATGTGGGGTGCCACATGGAAATAATCACCAAATACAGATGCTGATAGCTAAAACTCCAAGCCAGAGATGCAAAATCCCTTCATGCTGCAGCACAACAAACGACAGGACTCCCTTTTCAAGGAAAAAAAAATGATTCTTGGCTGAAAGCAGACTTATCTCCTGCAATTCACAGCAAAAACTGGTGTAAGGTAGGCTGCTAACAACATCGCTCAAAGTCGTCCTTGCAGATACACTGTCGTATAATGGAATTTCTCAAACCTAAGATAGGAAAAGCAGGCAGACTCCTTTGCATGAAGATTAGTGAGAAGGACAGCTTAATCTTTCTTTTGGGCTGCTTAAATCCACGCTTGCCTTCACAAATCCAGGAGGCAAAGTTAAACGCAGGTGAGGTCACTGTCAGCGTAGGCAGGAAACAAGTGAGTAAAAAGCCACAAACCCTTTGAAATACCTCCATTAATTATAAATCATTGAAAAATGTTCATCCAGTTTAGGTACTACAGATTGTGGCTGGTGCAGAGACACAGCAGAGCACCTTTTCCCCTGATGGCCACGGGAATCTGAGTTTTACTTTGAAAATTTACAGAAAGCAGCAAGCCAGGGGCTCTTGGCCATGACCAGCCAGAGTCACTAGGAACTTTGGAAGTCCCTCTGATTTCCTAGCTTAGGGCATAGATGGTGGCAAACTCATGCAGCAGCTCCAGTCACTGATGAAACCCCATCATCAAACCAGGACTGAGAAAGATCCCAGTACTTTACAGACACTGGGAATAAAAGGAGACAGATTTAGTAGAACTTGGTTATGAACAGAGACTACCTACCCACAGTCACGCCCCATCTAAATTGGGTGACGCAAATGGAAAGGAAACAATTTGCCTAAGAGTAACAGAAAGCTTAGGAATATCCCCAAGGTCACATACCGTGCTTGTGAAACAGCAGGGAGCTGAAACCAAGCCTCACGGGTCCATTTCCAGCCTCAACCCCAAAATCACCCTTCGTCTCCTCTGCGAAGACTCCTCTGACCAGACCCAAGATCATTTGCAAGCTCTAAATAGAGTATGAAGAATGGAAAATAACTTTCAATGCTGACAATATTGTCCCTATTTAGCTAACAAGTATTGATTTTTCCCCAGCCACTTGAATGCAGATGAAAGCAGCACAGATTTGGTTCTTTTGTTTAATTCCCTGAGTCCAATCAGTGTTACTGATGCTATCACCAGACTCTGAGGACTTATTACCCATGTGCTATTTAAAGTCGGAGAGGTGCTTACATCTCATTTTGCTTGGGACCAATGGGAACTGTAGGTTAGGCAGCAAATTCTAATTTTTTTTTTTGCTACTGTTGATGAAGCTCTCCTATGTGAAGGGACAGATCTCTGAAAAAACAAGCTGTTCTCAGAGCAACAGAACAGATGATGCCTTGTTTTCCTACAGATTTATCCCTCTTTAACATGAGTGTAGAAACCCTGCTTCTGCTTTTGCCACAATTCCACCTCTCCATGAAATTTTGGAAAGAACTTATCTTCCATGAATCACCTTATAATCCCTTTTCGAATCACTACAAGCTGCAGAAGCTCAAGAGGTCACAAGCTACAGCTGAAGTTTTCCACCTGTGACTGAAGAACAGGAAGCAGGGGGGAAACAATAAGTCTATATATCATTTATTCCATCTCTTTAGGTTCTAATTCCCTTCCTTAATTCAGATGCAATGAGCACTCGGGCATTTGCCTGTAGTCTCACCGGTTGTCTGTAGTTGGTACGAAGAAGAGCCGTCTTGACCAAGATGACACATGAAGCCTGGAATTTATCAACTGTCAATGTTGATATCAATTGTCAATGTTTGCCAGCTTTGCATTAAGCAAAAAGCCCCAGGTCCTGCAGGAAGCAAGGATGTAGGGTGCCCCTCCAAGCCTCACAGCTGTACAGCTGAAAGCAGGAGCAAACTTTGAGCATTTATACAATCTTTACAATTCTGTAAAGGCACAATAGCTTTAAAGCCAGCCCAGGGGTAAGTCCACTCTGCCTGCTCAGGCTGTGAGGGCCAGAGAACCTCATTCAGGGCTTTGTGCTTTAGTCTAGCTTGGGTGTTATGCTGCCAAACTGAAGACTTCTAGTCTTGATGTCAAGGCTGCAAGCGAGAGAGCATTACAAGGTGGTGAGATGTGTCTGCCTGCAACAAGCTCATGTACCAGCTGCATTCCCTGTCTCTGCAAAAATCTTCCCCAGGAATCAGGCAGAGTATTACATGCACACCTTAAACACCTGCTAGTTTGCAGCTCACCTCTGGGCCAGGATGCAATCGCAGACCATCGCAGGCCATCACACAAGTAAATACATGAAATTCCCCCACTGCAGCAGCACCACTGTGTTTCTACAACATCCTTAAGAAATACGAACACTACAGCCTGGGCAACGGCAGCAGCAGAGAGCCATTGCCATCCTATGCCCATACCACACTCCTTTCCCACAGCTGTAAACCTTTCATCAATCATACCATCAGACACGATCCAGGACGTGTGCTTGACACACGCGGTGCCAGGCTGTACATAGCCCCATGCAGGCAATCATGCTAGATATACCGAAGATGATTTGAATAAGCTGGGTCTCTGCCCTTCCAAACAGGCTGCGATCCATAGAGACACCCTGCAGAAGCCGGCTCAGCTCAGCACAACATCTCCTGGGATGCTGACAGACTGCAGCTATAGCCCAGTAAAGCACACACAAGTTTTCAGCTTTTTTTTTTTTTTCCTTTTACTGGTCCCTGCTGGTTTTATTTGGAGACTCCAGATTAAGCAGCTGCTTCCTAGATGCACTGCTGCATTCCCAAAAATACTTGGCCGGCAAGCGCCAGTGGGGACTGACTGAACATTTTCAGCTGGACTGCCTCGGAGGCAGGCAGGCAGCAATAAGAGGTCAAAATACTCCCAACACACGCTACTCTCACCTTATCCATTATCTCTGTGCAACCCACAGCCACTGCGAAACCCTTAGCAGCAGGAGACAGCTCTGAGCACATGCACTGAGCTCCGTACTGGCTGTCACGCACCTGCCTGTTCATCGTCTAAGGCAGCAGGCTTGGTTCCCCAGGGCTTTGTATTTGCCCACACTCTCACAAACTAGTGTCTAACTTTTCTCAGATCAGCTTCTCCAGAGCACTTTCACCCCATGGACGCATGAGTTTTGCAAGCCTCAGGCCACAGTCAGACCCAAGGCCTCAGACAACCAGCCCTCAGGGCAGCAGCCTCCTCAGGACACCCAAAACCCACATCTGAAGCCCAGCCTGAAACTCCCAGCACGGAGCTGTTCCCGGCTGCGGCTGTCAGTGCAGCAAGCTCCCTGTCTGCAAACGATAAATTATATATGAACCACGCTACCTGCTGTGAGCATCCAAGCGCTGTTGGGACTTGCTCTGCCACAGTCATTTTGGGTGGCTGAGCTCACTGAGCTCTTGGCTTGCCGCAGCAGTGACGGCACTGGGACACAGTCAAGGGGCAGCCGGGACGATCCGTGGCCCCCCGCGGGTCTGGACCCAGCCAGGCTGCAGGGGTCTGACTAGGCACAGTCTGACAAGGTGCTGGTTTGGGCAGAAAAGCCAGTTTAAAAGTGTTTCATAGAATCCTAGAATCATTAACTTGGAAAAGCCCTCCAGGCTCATCTGGTCCAACCATCCCCCTACCACCAATGTCACCACTAAGCCATGTCCCTAAGCACCACGTCCAACCTTTCCTTAAACACCCCCAGGGACGGTGACTCCACCACCTCCCTGGGCAACCCGTCCCAACACCTGACTGCTCTTGCTGAGAAGAAATTTCTCATAATTTCCAAGATGAACCTCCCCTGGCACAACTTGAGGCCATTCCCTCTAGTCCTGTCACTGGTTACCTGTGAGAAGAGGCTGACCCCCAGCTCCCCACCCCTTCCTTTCAGGCAGTTGCAGAGAGCAATGAGCTCTGCCCTGAGCCTCCTCTTCCCCAGACCAAACACCCCCAGTTCCCTCAGCCGCTCCTCATAGGACTTGTGCTCCAGGCCCTTCACCAGCTCTGCAGCCCTTCTCTGGGCACTCTCCAGGGCCTCGAAGTTCTTCTGGTACCAAGGGGCCCAAAACTGCCAGCAGCCCCTTGGGCACGGGCAATCTTGAGCACGTAATTCATTTAGATACCACGCAGCAGTTTCCCTACCTGCTTGAAGTTTTCCTGGTCTGCACCAGGATGAAGAGAAGATCAGTCCCCACGAAACAAACAAAAAAGAAAGCAAAGGGCAGTCACTATGAGGCACATCTCCTACGAGTGGCATCTTACTCTGTACATAAGGAATTGGCTAGAAACACCAGCCTTGTGTCCTCCCAGCTTCATTGCTCTGTGCATGTTCCTGGTGGATTTACAGCAAGAGCTTCAAAGATGAGATCCCAACCTGCACTCGGCCCTTTCTTACAGCTCCAACCAAACTGTGAAACAAACTAAGCAGCCAGTTTGGCGATGTTATATCCTGCACAAAGAATGCAGAGAGGACTCCGTGCCAGCACCACATACCTTCAGCCACCTACAGACCGCTCTGAACCGTGGAGGACACAAAGCAGATCCCAGGTACTGCACACAGGGGTTGAGAGGCTGGAAAATGTCACCCACCGCTGCTGTGCTGAGCACAGCTTTGGGATGCAGCTCTAACATGAGTCAGAATTTAAATGGCTTGAGGTGAACCATTCAGAAGCAGCACAGCATATGGCTCCCTAAACTATTCAGAGCTCTGCTAAGCCTTAGCAAGCTCTTCTAAGCTCTTCTACCTTAGCAAACTCCACAGATGAGCGCAACTCCAAGGCCCAGAATAGATAGCCCTGACAGCTGCTCCTAATGCAGCATTTAACTCGCTCCCCAGGCCCAGAACAAAGCCAGCTTCCAGTCCTACATAACCCCACACAAAGCAGCAGGACCCCTGCTGCAGCACTGGCTTCACACACATCCCCTTCAGGCCCGTGCTCCGAATCCACAGAAGCACAAGGTGATGTGCAAGTGTCCTCTTGCACTTTCAGCAGACCCAACAGACCCATCATTCCCGTTAATCAAACTCACCACTGAAATCCCAACTTGGGCACTGAATTAAAAGCCAGGAATTCACCCTTCCTTGGGGCAGATAATTCTCAAGGCTGTTAGGATGGCATAGAAATCCTTGGAAAGAAGGTGCCATCATTTGGAAGGAGGGATGCCATTGCCAAAGCTGCCACAGTCAGGCTAATCACAAGTATTAAAGCAATTGACAAGCTCTGTGAGAGAAACACGATGTGCCTGCACTTCCATAACATCACTGTCTCTTCACTACACGTGCATACAACCCACAAAAAAAAATAATAAAAAGCTAGTTAAGCACACAAAACTAATAAGGAAATAAACAACTGACAAAATAAAGCAAAATTGGGGGGTGGAGGGACAAAAAAACAACAAACAAACAACAAACAAAAAACACAAAATGTGTTTTTTCACATTTATTTTGTGAACAGATGTTTTCGTAACACAGATGTTTTCCTAACAGAAAACCGTGTTTTCTATGGTTTTGCCTCCTTCAATTGCTTGCCTTGGTTATCCAAGAAGATGAAGCTTTGACTGAAGCATTTCTTGTCATTAGAAAGTGGGCAAGGACAAACTGGTTGTTGACCCTCTGATGTCTAACAAGGGTTGAGCTCATGCTCTAGATTTTCCCACAGCCAGGAGGGAAAAGTCCTGGTGCTGAGGACTTCTGTCTTTATCAGGTCTGCTGCATGCACAGAACTAGCAAAAAGACTGTTTCATTGAATTTCAGTCTGAATTCAGCTTGACTGATCCAAGACATTCAAAATTCAGGAGATGAAACAAGCGATACGCACACACAATGGCAACAAAATTCTATTTTAAGAAAATGAGGTTGAAAGAAGTATTGCAACTAGTTGGAAATCCTACAGCCAGCAACACAGAGAACGAGATCCCAAAGACATTCAGTAGGAAAGGGTTTCCTCAAAGGCCCAAACAGCATCTGCTGACAATAAAATGAACTTGTGTGAGCCAACACCAGGCGGCTTCCACCACCTATCATCCCTGGAGTATGTGCATCATCTGGCCAGCAGCAAAAGAAGCGGAGGGAAAGGGACAGATGTGATGGACACAACACTGCTGGTCTTGCCAGCAAAACTGATCTTTTAGCTGCCACAGAGCTGTGCTCATACGGTGCCAAGGACTTTCTGCTCCTCGCGCTGCCCTGCCTGCGAGGGGCTGGGGCACACCAGGAGCAGGGAGGGGACGCAGCCAGGAGCTGGCCCAGGCTGCCCAAAGGGATGCCCCATGCCAGGTGGTGGCATGCTCAGCAAGAACGGCTGGGGGAAAGAAGTGGGAACGGGGGGAAAATTGGGAACTGTCCTGATCTCACCCCACCAGTTCTCACACTTTTCCCTCTCCGACTCTCTCCCCATCACAGCTGGGGACAGTGAGCAAGTGGCTGGGCAGTGCTCAGCTGCCACCAGGGTTAAACCACACAAGGAGAGGCACGGTCTTGAGTTATGTACAGCCATTAAATCCGACACTCAAGAACTTCCAGCTACTGATGTCCAAGGATATTTTTTTAAAGTCCCATTAACCAGAAGAGTTTCTCCAACAAACCACAAATATCTCTAGGTAAAGCACCTGACTGCAAAGAACAAATAAGGCTGAAGACACTTCTGCCTTTCAGTTAGTCTTCCTTAGTGATTAATTGGTTTGTTAAAGGCTTAGTGATTTTTTTTTCTTTTTTTTTAAATTGCACGCCTATAATTTTCTGGCTTTATAGTGTTCGTAAGACATTTGTGCAGGCCAGGAAAGCACATGCCCCACTCCCTAAATTAATAGGTTGCATGCTTTCTTTCTGAGGGCAACAAATTGAATTAAGTTGTCGGGGGAGCTATGTTCTCCTGAGAATTCTCACTGGGGATTTAATTTGAAATACCGATCTTTTGCGAGTAACTCTGTGCTTTTGTTAGAACTTGGAGGAGCGACATTCTGGAGACAGAAGCTCATCTGTAAATAGTCACAGGCTGATTTGAGTATAATTCTGAAAAACAAGACTTTTTTTTTTAATGACGAAAAGTCTGCTTCAAACACTTGGTAGACTTCCCTGTCCTTGGCTATCTCGGGTAGCTTAGATGATCTCTACTCCAACATAAAATCTCCGGGACAGCTCATTACTGGCGTTGGCTTCCATCGGTAGGAAGGTTATTAACAAGCAAGTATCTGCCGTAAGAATCTGGGAGATGCTCCACGATTAAAATGACAGCACTGTGACAAGTACTTAAATTCTTTAAATTCTCTTTAAATTAAATTCTTTAATTCTCTTTAAATTTTCCTCCCACTGGAGGAGAGATCAGGACCCCTGGCAGCCACCCAAGCTTCCTCAGCCGCCTGAAGCTGGCCAAGCATGAAGGACCACTTCTACCAGCCACCAGGGCCCAGAGCCAGCTTGCTCTCAAAAACCAATTCCAATCAGATACCAAATCACAGAAAAAAAAAACCCTGCACACCCTCAAACCCAGCACCCCTAGCGTATCTCCCGCAGACTGAGCACTTGCTCGCCACAGAGAAAGGGATCACAGTGTCCCTGCTGGGACAGGAGTCGTCACTGTGCTTTTATAAGTCCTGCTGCACTCCTAACTGAGCAACAGCATAAATGCAACAAAACCCAAGTCCCATCTCAGCACAGATCAGGTTTTGGAAGTGCATAAACCTCTCAGCAGCTCTTCTAACCATGACAGGCAGCGCGGCCTCGGCTGGGTGAGTGGGAAGTCTGGCAGAGTCCAAGCAGGCAAGGAGTCCTTTTGGAAGCACCTGTGGTTGCTAAGAAGAGCCAAATATTTGGTTAACAGTCTGCACACGAGGGAGAGGAGGAACCACGACCTCCAGCTCTACACAGTCATGGTCCTACAACCCGCATGAGCACAGCCTAGATGCTGCCTTTGCAAGGGAGCCGCCTGTGCTCCACTAATCCAGACCTGGCCTGTTTAGCAGCTGGCAGTAAAAAGAAAGTGCCAAGTCATCTACTTCCACATTTAGGGATGATGAAAAGCACTTGAAAATCCTCAGCACTTGTGCAGTAATTATAACAAGCACTTGCTTTGGGAAAGTATAATGTGTTCGGGCGAGCAGAACCACATCAAAGTAGAAGCTTTCAGACACTTCAAGGAGCACATGAAGACATTTATAGAGACAGATATAACTGTCGTCGCGGTCACGAGTCCCACTTAGGCAAGGATCACAGGAAGGAGAAGCAGATGAGAGCACAGTGGACATATAGCCAAGGCATATAACCTAAGTTCTTATTACCTGGATATAGTGCAAGCAGTGTTACCCATTTTGCATGTTTTTTCTACCTGAGGATGAGCTGTAGCTGCTTAAAAAAAAAAAAAAGTCTTTCACTGGGAACAGTGTCCACAGCTCTCTGCTTCCTGTAAAGGGCTCCGAGCTGGTCAGCAACTCTGGCACAGCTAACCACAGCCTTGTCTAAGGTCTCCCTGTGAGTCCCCATTCCCCCTCTCCGTTTTGCTAGGCACCAGATGTTAACATCCGTGTGCCCATTGCAGTGATGCCTCCATCCCATCACCTAACGGGTCAAGCATGCAGCTGAGATGAAGTTCCACCTGCAATCTGCCGCTGTCTCTAAGCCCAGACCAGCCTTTTGCAAGGGAAAGGCAATGGAAATCAACAAAAAAAATCAGAAGGGCTCAGGCAAAGCCTCTGCTGGCTAAGCCACATTTGGGAAATCAGGCTAAGTCTTCAGTGTTTAATTAGGATACAAACCAGGAACTTAGTTTAATCAGCTCAGCCTCATTATCAACAGCCAATCAGAAGTCTCAGGTGAATTAACATACAACATGTCCTAGTCACAGATGCAAGGTGGAATTATAAGCACAAATACTTTTCTTTCAGTGTTGGCAGGACCTAGGAAATAGGAGGATATGGCCTCAGTTAGAGGAAGGTGAAAGGAAAAGCCTGGTGCAACGAGGCTTCCTCTCTCTTACTTACCAACTAATGACTCAGAGAACTTATAGGACCTAAATGCTAATCATTAATCATTATTCCTATAAGGATAATTTGTAGGATCTAATAACCTAATAATCTAATAACGAGATTTATATCTACCTTGCTTCAAATACGGCAGCGGAGTCTGGAGTTACTGAGTAAGAACAACAGGAACCACACCTGCACCCCATCCCAACCACCTCCCAGGGAACTGTGTTAGCACACAGCAAGGAGAGAAATCCCCACAACATTTTTCATTGACCTGAAGCCAAGCGTGCCCAGCAAACACCGTGCCGTTTCTCGGATGTATCTTCTCTGCAACATTTCATACAGCAACCGGTTATTTTTGGTGAAGCAGATTAAGAACTGAGGTCATCTGCTGAACACTGAGGCTGGCAGCTTTATCTTGGTAGTTACCCACAGCAGCCCTTTGCCTGGCAGGGTGCAAGCATGTGAACAGTAAAAACATTCAGCTGAGAAGGGGCAGTGTTATCTTGGCTGAAGAAGAGGAAGGGGAGCACGCAGCAGCTCCTTGCACATTTGCATAGACAAAGAAGCTCAACCCTCCCCCAACCCCGTTACCAGATACTCAAGCGTTCTTTTTAATTTTATTTTTGTTTTTACTCAAGGTTTCTTTCCCTTCTGCCATAAAATATAGGCCACAGAGAGAAGGAGATGCTGATGGCACTGTCCCAGGCTGAGAGCAGCAAAGAGAGATGTTTCTCCCATCCAGCAGCTCTGCAGATTCAGAAGGATTTACAGCAAGGCAGCAAGTGACCAGCTCCAAGAGGAATCGTGCCCCCCCCCCTCACCTAACGGCTCTCCAAAGGTAAATCCTGCTCCCTATGCTGCTGCCAGCACTGCTCATTAAGGTTCTGCAGCTTTCTTTTTTTTCTGGAAGCCTTAGATCTCAGTGCAATGTGATCGTGAGACCCTCTGCTTGCCTTGTGCACCGGCAGAAGGGCCGGGGAAGAGAACAAGGTGCTCCTTGTAGCTCGCCTTTTGGAACATGCACTGGATGCCAGAGCCACAAGCAGAAAAAATGACACCTCCATTAAAGCATTCAAGAGAAAGGCAAGAACCGAAGCATCTCTTGCCCTGCCTTCATCCTTCAGGAGCTCCCACAACACCCAATTCACATCTCACCTCTTGCCCAGCCGATGATGCTCTGTTCTTCCCCTCAGAAAACATCAGCAAATGCCAGGAAAAGCATCCGATGATCCTAGAGACTCCTGGAGCTCTTCAGAGTTTGGGACTGCTCCCCCACACCTCGTGCTTGCGAAGCAAGCCAGACATCTGGGGCCAGCTAAGTAAAGGACATTTTAAAATGCAAATAGGGCGATTTATGCAGGTGGAACTACAGGAGGGCTTCCAAGCAGGAAGGCTGTAACTGCCCAGAGAGGAACATTACGCGACAAGGATTTCAGAGATGACATGGAAAAAATGGGGGGAAAAAGAAAAAAGAAACAAACTTCTTCCCAGCTAGCACGTCAGCACACCCTGAATCCGGTAGCAGCAGCTCCTCAGTGAGGCACTTCAGCAATAAATCCAGAGCACGCGATCCCCCGAGCAGCGAGGCTGTAAAAGCTCCGATCGTTAGTGGCAAGCAAACGCACTTCAGCTGCAATTCAATCTAGGCTGCGTGGCATTTAAGTAAAAGGAAGTCATCTTTATTTCCAGCTATAAGTGGGTTTTTATTATTATTTTTTGCTCTTTATTAGCAGTGTGGGACAAAAGGGAAACAAACTCCCGTTTTGCTACGAACCTTGCACGTCGCAAGTGCAAAGGGCTGAGGCCAAGCGACTGCTACTGGGCTGATAACCATGGGAGAGGACTTCTGCTTTTCCCTCTGTGTCTGCGAGGGGAGATAATTGTCTTCATGAAGCATGGTCTGGGTCCTCAGCCATCTTCAGACCCTGCAAAGCACCACTCATCCTCCTGCTGCTCTGCCCTGCACAGCCACCACGGGGCTCGGGGTGATTCCCTCTTCTGCAGGGAGAGCAGGAGCCACATCCTCAACCCCAACAGTCCAGTAAAATAGGGTCAAACCCTAAGCACAGGGAAAACCTAGCCAGGAAAACACCTTCCAGCCCCCGCTCCTAAAACCCCCAAGAATACGGAGCTGTTATGAAGCATTTTAAAGCGCAAACACCCCGACAGGCTGAGGCGAAGAACCAGAAACCCCTTCACAGGTAATTTTTTACTAAGGTACGAGCAGCCTGAGCCATGACTTTGAATGAAAGAGCTAACTCAGCTTCCACTGGAGCTCCAGGACTGCAACACCAGCATAAATTTTAATAAAACAGCAACACAAACACCGTCTTTTTACCCCCTGAAATGTTGCTGTAGATAGGATGAGACTCTCAGGCCTTTAAATAAGTCTGCTCAAGCACCACGAGGTCCTGTTCTGCCCGAGTCAGGAGTTATTCTGTTCTGGCGACCTGACAGTGATTCAGGGAGTTGCCTTCCGCCACACAGAGCCGTAACGCCACTCCAGATACCAACAAATTGATTTCTCAGGTCTACTAGTACTATTTTTTTGGCCTATTAGTCTGTGCTGTCATCACCAAACAGCCCACGAAGTCAAAGAGAATTAAATTATTTTTTATTTTTTTAAAAAAGGAAGAGCCTGTCTTCTTTCTGTCACAGCGCTGATTTAAACCGGGATCAATGCGAGACATCAAAGACGGCTGAAATACGCGGAGCTCCTCGCGCTGTGCCGATGCACCACGATGCAAACCAGCCTCCAACCAGCAGGGGAGGCAGGGAGAAACATTACTCCTTTGAGGCAGGAATTATCCGGGGGGTTTCCCGCAGGCTGCTCTGATGAATCCGACCGCAGCCGCTTCCAGACAGACGAGGCTGGGCCCGATGGACCGACCGACGCTCTGCCTCAGTTCTTCGCTGCCTGCTACAGCTGGAAGCAAAGCCCCGAGTACCCAGATGCATCCTTGTAAACCTATTTAATTTCATTTCCTTTAAATTACGGAACAGCCACGCTGGTTTCACAGTTAACATAGGAACAAACATTAACATCCGTAAGAAATATTTACTTCTAACTTGCCCCAAAAGGCTGCTTTCTTCATGAATTTTTCTCTGAGTGTCTTTCTAACCCAAGTAGAGCTTGGCTTGCGAAGTCTACCGTAAATCAGGCAACAGCAGAAGAGAGACGAGGTTCCCTTCGGCACAAATGCTCTACCCTCTGAGAGCTGTTCCTCAAAGAGATCAGCCTGGAAAACCCAGCGCTGCCTTACTTACAACTCTTCTGAGAAGGTCAGTATCTGAGAATTCATAGCCTTGGGGGTCGATAGAAGAAAATCACATCATTTTCAAACCGAAGCATTGGCTGATTTTACTTCCTTCTAACAGATCTGGCTTATGGGATTTACATAATTCCTGCAGTAAAACGGTGCTGAGTGACACACGGCAAGGTGAAGGAAAGGGGAAGGGAACATCGCTGAGCAGACCACAGGGAGCCTCTCCCCTCGGACCAGGAGCTCTAGTGATTTCCACCCAGGATGAGAAGCAAGATACGTCACATAAAGGTGCTTTCTTTATAGCCTCTCATTGCCTCAGCATCCCTTGGGCTCCTTAAAAGACACCAGCAGCAGTGGCAAATGAGAGAAGAAAAAAGCTTCCTTTGACTTTACCCAAAAAAACCTCCCTTGACTTTCCCCCCCCAAAAAAAAAGCAATGGGAAGGGAGGCGACAACAGAAAATAATACTTTAAGTGGGAAATATCAGAAAGGAAACCTCTCGGACAGGATCCCGAAATTATTCGAGCAACCCCACGACTGGAATACATCAGCAGGAGAAGGGAGAGGAGCTCCTTGCTGCAGAGGCCACTCAGACAAACCGCTGCCAGGACAGATGATGAACGTGCCCATGTTGAACAGCGTACGGCAGAACGTGTGAATTTGTGTGAAGCAGCAAACTCATTTCAGGCCAGAGCTGCCTTTTGTGCCAGCCTCGCAAAATTGCTTCAGTGACCTGAAGCAGAACAGCTTGTTCTCCCATCCAACGTTTCCACAGCCCCGGGAGCTGTCGAGCTGCCTGGTGGTGACGGATGGCCTCGTGCCCACCGCCAGCCTCCTGGAGGGCGGCAGGAGCCGCGCCGCTTCCATCTGGATGGCTGCGAACCTGGAGGACGGGCGGCACAGAAGGTGCAGTCGTGGCCCCTGAGCTAGAGGTAGGACAAACAGCTCCAGTATGCACCAGGCTGTGCTGTTTGGCAACCAACGAGAGCAGGAAGGACAGACCCATGGCCAAGTTCGCCTCCTTTTTATAGATACCAACAGACCCACGGAAAGAGCAAGCAGCCACAACAAGGAGTGTTTGTGGCTCCCTGCCTCCTGTCCTCTCCCACCCTGCCCTTCATGCCAGAAAGGCAGGAGCCATTCAGACATCTCTCTTAAGCTTCTTTCTGCCCCAAATCAAGGAGTCCTTCAAGCAGAAGGACCACTTCCACGGACTTTAAGAAAGCCTACCAAAGCTCTAGAGTCACTAGCTTCTGTTCCAAGGCATGTAAAACAATTCAAAAATGCACAGAAAAATGGCTGGGTCTCATCTTATCCTCTCTTGGTACAAGACACAACCAACCCAACAAAACTGCTGCTAACACAGGTTTGTCTGGACTGGGCTGGAAAGCCACCCCTCACCGGGTGCTACACCCATCCTTCAAAACATCTTTGAAAGATATCTTATAAAGCCTAAACCAAACTTCCCTTGTCACAGTTTCAACACAAATACTTCTTCTTCTTGCCCTCAGGATCACAAACAGCTCATTTCCTTCCTTTTAATGCTTTGAAGACAGACCCCATATACAACCTCAGCCTTCAGTCCCACACTGAACAAGCCCAGGCTCTCAGTCTTTCAGGACATATCACACACTTGTCTCAGCCACAGAGGGTCCTGTCCATCTATTTCAGAAAGGCATGGGAGTAAATTTGACAGGACACACAAACTGTGATAGTGGATGCAGGTGACTGGCCCTACCAGTTTAAGTTTTACTCTCCAGTAGCTGGGATATGTTTTCATTTGCTGAAAAAGCAAACGGTCGCAGCTTTTGCCTTGAAGAATGCCAAGCTGGGAAGTTCACTGCACGTCCTCCAGATTTCTATGCTTTTCACATCAGGATTAAGACTGTTTACCTGCTCTCTAATGTTAAGATTATTTTTCCTGATATCCAGTCGCATTTTCCTTGGTGCAACACACATCTGTAGCCTCGTGTCCTCCTGCTGCACAACTCTGAGAAGAGCCTAACTCCATCTTCTACACAAGACCTCAGCCGTGTGCTGTGTCCCAGCCCCCGACCATCTCGGGGGCCCCCAGTGCACGTTCTCTGTGTGCCATCCTCTCCCAAAGCGGGGACAGAGGGTGCAAAGCACGGCACTCTCGGTGTGATCTCAACACTGTGACCCTTCAGCACTGGGCTCAGCCTTACCTCCCTTTGATCAGAATTCCTAATTTGACCTGAAAATATCCCTCAGTTGTCAGTTCAGACGAAGCATTCCCACAAGAAGGCCATCTCTGCAAACTGCCATCTTCTGGCATTGGTCAGACAAAAAATTCCCAGCAGGAATCGCGTGCTGAAGCCACTGCTCGCATCCAAGACCTGTCCTGCCTCAAGCAGCCGCTCGTCATGCTGGTAAAAATGTGCTCCAATGCCTCCAGAAGGTGATGGGTGATAACCAGGCAGGGCCAGCTTGTGGTCGCTGATGCACTGACTGAGGAAACAGAACTGATAATGAAACAAACAAAAAGTAATAATTCGAGCTCGGCTCAGGCTGCACAGCCCTTATGTTAACGCTCAAGCCAAAAAAAAAGACATCAAGGTAAGCTGAGCACGCACATCAATGAATTAAGGCTAAGTAGAAGACAGGGAAGTTTAAACATTCTTGACACCTAAAAGTGGCCAAACCCCTTCCACCAGCAGGACGCCAGAATTTGGGGAAAAGCACCACCAACGTGCTGGTTGCTCTACCTGCAGGATGCAACAGCTCTGCCAGTGTGGAAGGGATGGAGAGAAGCAGCAAGCTCCACCCTGCTCCAAGGAGACAGACACCACGCTGGTGTGTTCACAAACGGCAAATGGGAGCCAAAAAGCACAGAGCTGGGGTGCAAGTGCACTGCCCCGTCCTCTGCCTGGTGCCTGCTTCTTCGGCGCCTTCAGCACTCACCGTGTTTCACTGGACTCACTGAGGAGCATGAAAGCTGCCACTGAACAGCCTGAGAAGTCCGGACAAGAGAGGTAAGATTATCTGCATGGTGGATTTGGCTTACCGAGCCCATTCCCTCTGCAGAGCTGGCACACAGGCTGCACACCGCCAGGGAAGGAGCAACGGAGGGATGTCCTGAGCAGCGCCGGGCACCAAACAGCCCCAACAAACAGCCCCAGGGGGAAAAAAGCTGCACAGAGACCAGGAGGCTCATCCACTTCCAAGTGCAGATGTGGCTGCGCTGCCTCAGTCTGAAACTTCTCTGCTGAGTTATGCAAGCTGCTGTCTGGCGTTCATCCCCACTGCATGGGGTTAGGAAATGGCCTGGCCCCTACGTCCCTTAATCTCAGCTGGTGCCACTTGGAGATGCTCCCGTTTGCTCTCAGAAAGCCCCAGGGGAAGACTGGGCCAGGAGGAAGCACTGCAGGAAAGCGTTATCAGAGCTGACACAGGGAAGGGCCAGGTCCAGAGGAGAAGAGGTACATGTAACTTGGTTTGTCCTCATGAGCATGGGAAGGGTCCTCAAGGCACTTGAGACATTCCTCAGTGTATCCACATCCCCCAGCCCATCAAAACTAGCCCGTCCACAGGTAGCAGCACCATGCCCTTCATCAGGCAATAAATAGGATTTTGTGGGCAACCAAAAAGGGACACAAATATGTTTTACCAGCAGTCAAAAGCAGGAAACTGCAAGTCACACTAACAGCGAGGGGACCGGAGCAGACTGTTGAGCAGATCACCAAACCTCGTACACATTTACCCACGCTTCAGCGCAACAGGTAGTGGAATTACCTAAGGATCAAAATCACCAAGTGTGCCATGAAGACCTTGGATTACTGTGTTGTTGTGTTGTGTCAACAAGGCAGAGATATAAAACACGCTGCTCACGAGCAAAATGAGGATTCTGCTCTCACCTGCCCCATTGCTCCACTTCCAAAACATCAAACATGGATATAATTTTGCTGTTCGTTGAAATGAAACAGTTCAGTCAAAAATAATGGCTTCTTCTCTAACCCACTGTGACTAATCCGGCAATGCACACACCAGGCCATCTACTTCATTACTGTTTTAATAAAAAATGATTTCATGGATTCTTTTTTTTCTCCCCTGAGATGCCAACATATTGGTGATTACTTAGGATTATAGCGCTGCTCGTTCCATTAAGCCATCCATTTCACAAAGCATCTATGATTTAGACAAGCAATTCTGCAAACGGGTTGAGGCTACTGTGTATTTCTTTGGAAACAACAGACCCCAAAATGGGAAGCACAGAGTGGGAAGTTCCCACTGACCTAAATGCCCATGCAGCCCGAGGACTAAGGCTTTGGGAACAATTTGACATGAAAATTTTGCCAAACTTGGTGGAACTCAGTGAGGAGAATTTGCTTTTTCCCATCAAAGTCGCCAAATGCTGGAAGCGCGTTCCTACCATCCAGGTGTGAAATCCAGCTGTTGCACCACACAGCACGGCAGCAAGCCGCTCAGGTTTGTATCATCAACACGAAGACGAAGCTTGAACCAAAACGTATTTTCTCTTTGCCTGCACTTCGGAGCACGATCAGCCCAAATGCCCCCACTATCCCGTACCTCATGCAGATCCTTGTGATGAGCATCTTCTGCACCCGGCCACGTCAGAGGAGGCACGCTGGTTACTGCTGGTCAGCCAAACAGTGCAACAGCCCTGAGCAGAGCGGTCCGAAACACCCACCAGGCCACATGGGAGTATTTATAACCACTCTTCGGTGCTGCCAGTCTCTTCTTTCCATTCATGTGCTCCGTACCGAATCCAGACGTGATCTTTTTGGATCGTTGTTCATTACTGCAGGTCCAAGAGTCAGCTTCTTCTGAAGATAACCATAAAATTCCCATCGACACAGGGTAAAGCCCAGCAGTGCTTTTATACTGTTTTCCTACATTTGATTGCAAGACAAGAACAACCACCCCAAATTCAGGTGTTTTTCTAGCTAATGTGCCTGGTTTTTACAGGATTAACTCTGCAAAGCACCAACATTTGTGTCGGTCCTAAGATCTGTTTTACAGTCTACGGGAGATTATCTGCATCCAGTTACAGAATCTTTCTAAAGAAAGGAAGAATTCAGCTTTGATTGAGACCAAGCATTTAATTAACGTTCCAGCAAAAGCCTAAGAACCTCAGTGAGAAAGGACCTCAAAGCAGCATTGATTTCTGCCTTCCATATTTTTCACTCTCTAACAAAGATGTCTGAGAGCCAGAAATTCAGCAGCTGCAGTAATACGATGCAGAAGTTACAATAACCAGCTGTCAATTGGATCCCAAATTTGAGTTTTTTCTTTCTTGCAACCTTACAAAACCGTAATTAAATATTAGGAGGTGAAGGAAAAACATACTTAGGACACTCCAAATCGTTTCACAACAATATAAAGCAAAATCCACAAAATCCAGGGAAGTTAACTGGGAGAAGATCAAAACCAGAAACTTTGTCTGCATCAACCCAAATTGACAGTAATACTGTTAAGGAGAAAAGCACCACAGGAAACCAAAGCAATAGTCTTAATTTACTGCTGAATCTTTCAATTCTGTTCCCTTCCTTTCCCTTCCTTGGAAACTGCATCTTTTATTTATGCTTAGAGGAACTTATCCCTGAAGGGCACGTCTCACCAATATGATCTTCTGGGGGACAAAACAAATTTAATACAAACTTTGTCTGCTTCAAATTGCCAGAGAGTTAAATGAGCCCATAAGTTTACATCAGGCTCCTTTATCAAGTTGCAGTGCCTTGGTTATAAAGGATGGAGCACGCTCTGCTGCTGGACCTTGAATAGATTACTTACACTTGATACCTCCTTTCACCAGAGACTTCTTACATACAAAATAACAATCCTGAACGACAGGAGAGGGCTCTTTTACAGATAAACTCTGCCAAAGGTCAGTGAAAGGGCTAAGCAAAGACAGTTTAAAAACCCACACCTTTGTCTGATACCAGAATTTTAAGAGATGGACCATCATCAACGGCAGGCAACAAAGCATAAAACAAACAAACACAACGCACACCCCTAAAATCTCCTGCTGCCGAAGTTTCCAAGCACCCAGCCTTTTATTCAGCTGGTTGAAAACCCTTTCCATGAGATATCCTAGACATCATGGGACAGCTGCTGGTCAGCTTAGGAATGCCAGCCCTGGATGATGCTCCCAGACAGGGCACGCTCCTCTTTCCCCCCTGGAGATCACACAACAGCCCTTCCTACCACGACGGACAGCTTGTACTTAGCTCAAAGCCCAGACTTAACCAGGGCTTAGATGGAGAGTGAGTGAGCATCACTGGAGGATGAATGTGTGAATTAATCAGCACAATGTGCACCTACTGCTGCGGGACTCTTCATCACCAAGGACCGTACCTGAATGTTACCAGGTTTTAACTTCTTTGGTTCCACACCAGGATGAATTTGGAAGGAAGGATTATGGTATTTTGTTCAGTGCATTGGTTCATTTGTTTCCTGCCTCCAGCAGATGAAAGCAATCCTACCCTAGGCTGATGACTAAGTAGTTCAAGAAGGGAAAAAAATAAAAAAAGCCAAGGATTAGTCCTATGAAGCTGGCCTTTCTGGAGCTAATCAAATCTCATTTGCTCTAATTTGATCCTTATTGGACTCTGCAAGGAAGATTTTCCTTAGGCCAGCTTAAAAAAAAAATAAATCCTGTTTCCTTTTTCATTGCCATGCTGTTTGTAGGAAGAGAAGATATTTACATACACAGAGCAAGCTATCTCCAGATTTGCCAGCCACCCTGAGATGCTGTCTGCACAGAAAATCCTTTATGAGAAAAGACAGAACCAAGAACCCCTGCTCACACCCAAAGCGCAAGTTTTTGTTAGTTTTTGTTTTCTCCCATTAGAAAACTCTTACCTTTTGCAAATTACATTATTATGTCCCTGCCAGGAAAATAATGTTGAGTCAAATGTTTCACTATCCAAGGTGACCCTCGTCTCTAATTAAGCCTTCAACCCCTCGCATCAGACTTTACCTCCAAGTTTCTCACCTTCACATCAGCCTTAAGCTGTCCTGGCTCTATCAGAACTATGTTAGCACTTCGGTTTTGTCTTTCTAGGCCGTGATGCAATACCAAAACACCCAGCAGGCCACAGAACCTACAAGAAGTTTTACTACTGCTTCTGAAGAGCAAAGAAATCAAGCTCATCTCTCCAAACCTAAAGGACCAACAGAGGAAAAAATGCTTCCTTCTGACTCCTAACACACTGGATGTAAGCTCATGCAAACTGAGGTGCAGCAGCCAAGCCTACAGATTTATGTTCTTGACACAGTAGTATCTCGCCGGCCTCGCTACCCAATTCCCCGTGCAAAAAGAGGCATACAAGGACAAGTAATAAAACAAAACCACTCACACCACCACACAAACACAAGGTCTCCTGACAACAGCAGTGATATTGCTAGGAACCCACAGTGCTGGGCACTAATTAAACGTTGCTCATTAATCAGTTATTAATAAAAGCAGCTGTTGTGCATCACGGATGCAGAAATGTACCAAAGACCTTCAGAGGCCCGTTCCCACCAATTCCTTGTTCCAAGTGGTACCATGGCCAGTATTAGACCATGTCAGCCCATTTTATCCAGCTGAATCTTGAAAAACTGAGGATGGAGTCCCCCTGTCTGCCGTCTGCACTCCTCCTGGGCTCCAGCACTATATCCTCTACAGGGAATCCCCTACATGAGCCTCCCAAGCTGCAGGTTGTGGTCGTTGTCCCTTATTTTACCATTTGCTATTACGCTGAAGAGTTTGTCATAGAATCATAGTTTGCCTCTGTCACCCCTGTAACACCCTTTCAAGCAGGCTGCTGGAGTTCACCTAGGGTTACGGTAACATCAGCAGGGGCAGCAGGACACGAGAACGATTCTGAAGACTCCCAGAAGGTGAGACCACAGCTTGTCAGGTTCTGCAAAGTGAACACCAAGGCAGTGCTGGTCAGGTGGAATGAGCACCAAGGGTTTCTTCAAGTTCCTTGGCTCTGAATAGCAGAGGACAGATTTTAAAGTTCTCAGGAGCATTTTGGGTCATGAGCAAAAACAGAAAGGCAAGCACAGAGCCACTGCATTCCAGGATCTACATCAAGGCAGAGCTGATGCCACTGTATCTGGGACAGGGGGACACAGCTACAATTCAAAGCTGGGCAGCGTGGATCAAGTAAACCAGATGTCAGAGCTGGTCCTGTGCCTGATAATAAGGTTGTGGCTGTGCCCCATTCTCCATCCTAGTCTCACCCTCTCTTGCGTAGTAAGCAGACGGGAGATTTCTTTGTGCACAGACCTGCTCCATCACGGTGGTGGCAGGATGAAGCCCTGATTCTATCCAGAGTCTTTCAGCACCTCTATAAAACAAGTAACAATTCGTTTCTTGGACACCAAAACATCCTGAAGGCTAGAAGAAAAGCACCAGGTATTTTCAGGTATTTTTCCTTCAGTAACTCACTGTACAAACTGCAAACTTTTCTTTTTTTTTTTTTTTTTCTTTAAGCAAACATTTCTTAGGCTTTGAAGCATGAAATAAGTAAGCCCCATAGAGAATGGTATTTTTAGCTCCCAGCATCACATGATGTGCCAATAGCTTCTGTCAGGATCATCGGTCTTGCAAATTTAAATTGATTGAAGTAATAAGAGCACTTGGCAAACATACCCAGTTGAAATGTATGAAAGTCCAAAACTCCTCATCAGACAGCATGAAGTTTTAAGTGCACTTCTCTACAAAAACTCCTAAACGATTCATATTGCTGAAAAAAAAAAGGCTTTAAAATGTTTTGCAACACAGTGAAGTCTTACTTTTTTAATTTTCATTTATCAACACAGCAGTTAACCTCTTTGTCAGAGCTCTGCTCTTCTTTTCCAACTGTTTACTTAAATCAGTCTCTTCTGCATTAAAAAGTAATTAATTCAGTACCGCACAATAATTTCTACGACAAACAAACAGCAGGATTCCTGGGGTTATTCTTGCATTATTCTTATCCAGGATGGATGTGGGATGCAGTAAGCAAAATTGGCAGAATGCGACACTCTTACAAGCCTGGATTTATACTGATCAAAGACAGAACAGCCACATAAAAGCTTGAGGAATCTCCTCGGGTGTTTTTTCTTCATTGTGATCAGACATGGGGTGAAAATCTCGACGGACAGAGGTTTTCCATACCCACAGCCAGATGCCCCTCAGCGTTGTGACTCCAGTGGGGCAGGTTTGCTCCTGCTGAGAATCTGGCCAGCACACACATCTCTCCTACAGAAACTAGAGTACATTAAGGGCAGGAAAAGCTCAGATAACTGGGGGTGGCAGAAGAACGTGTATTGGTCAAGGTCAATGAAACGGCAAATGAAAGTCAGCCAACCTGCCTGCTTTTCTAGGATGTTACATTTCTTCCTGTTTCAGTCATTTCTGGGTTACGATGCACTGACTGAAACACATAGGAGAAAAGAAGAAATAAAGGACATTGGCCAGATTCTTCTTAGCTGCACCAGGACATCTCCAACAATTCCAGTAAACCTGTGGGTTTCCACTGAGGTAAAACAGTTGGAAATACCTCCCCTCGTTTCCATTGTTTTTCCTGAATTGCACTGGTAAAGGGAAGAGAAGAATTTCTGATAAAGGCTGGCACTTTTTTACTTTTAGAATATGAAAATAAAAGCTTCATTCAGAGATACAGCCTGTCAACTACAGCACCTAATTATGGTCAAATCTAATTGCTAAAAGCAGCTGACTTGCAGGCAAGCTCCACTGACACGAGCTCGAGTTTGGACACGCACCAAGGACAAGGTGGTAGAACGAGTCTGTACATGATAAAAAAAAGGTTTGTGTTTGCTCGCATGACTAGCAACAACTGTACTCCCTTTGTAATTGATCGATATCTATGGATATCCACTTTGAGCCTGAAATGCCTTTCCCCTAAGCAGGGACTGACCGTCCTGTGTCCGGACACAGGGCTCCACTTTCCCCCACAGGCATGCCAGCAGCTAGGCACAGAGTCCAAAACCACAGCCCACCAGATGCATAAATTTTTGTGGTCCCTTGCTAAAAGCCAGGGACCCCAAGTCCAGCTGCAGCTAGAGATTACCCTGACTCTCCCAGGATTTGTCGTGGCTTAAAGAAAAACTAAGGGACTGCTATACCATGGCTTTAACGCAGGCATTAACAGCATATAATACATCTGACATGTTTTTAAATATTAAATGTAAAATATAATCAGGTATATTTGTATGTAATGTAATAGAAAAATCAAAGGAGGTCAGATTAGGTAATTGCAAGTGCCCCTGCTGGCCTTCCAAATGCCTACAAATCAGGAGGCATTAAGAACACATACGCAGAAGCAGCTGATCCAGCTGCCAGGCAAGCTTGGTCAAGGTCCACCAGCCACGCAGCTCACTAGTTCGACTGTCTCCACACCCTAAGAATGCCACCAGCAGCAGAGCAGAGATCACGATTCCCAGCTTCCAGACTGACACCAAGGGAAGTATTACACAAGCGTGGTGGCCTGCGATACTGCTGGGTGATGCTCAGCACCTCCAGAGGTCCTTCCCATGCTTCTGGCTGGACAGCTTCCTTCCTGGGACGCTTCTTGATGGAATAGGATTGCTTCTCTCTGATGGTACAGGGATATCTGCAAGCAGGTACACACCAGAACTGGTACAGGCTGCGCCTTTACACCACCCGCATTTTGAACTTGAGCGCACACTCTGTATCCTGCCGTTAACTAACTAAATAAATAAGAACACCCTGACCAACCACAGGAGCTCATGGGTCAGATGCTGAAAAGCTGTGCTATAAATAGACTCCAGCAGTCTTCTGAAAAGCATCGAGACATAAGAATTGTCAAACACAGACAGAGCACCTAAATATTCAGTGATCTAATTCTGATCTCCCTCACACAAGGTATATATACCCTGGTGTAAAGCCGTATTTTTTTTTGATGGAGACAGTCCAGATTTATCTAGGCACAAGATTACTACCCTATATTTACTTCTATTTTTAATCCTTGTGATTAATAATTAACGTTACATGGCATGTTTAAGATGAGAACATATTGCTGCTCTAGAAAAAGCTAATAGAGGAGGCTTTCCTGCTTTTCCAGATTAAAGAAACTAACAAAGAAACAATCTTCTCTAATTTCACACAACAGTGCTGTCTTCTGTGATTGCTAAATTAACGGTGCTGCTATCACTGTGAAATGGTTTATAAACTTGGAGGTTATTAGTCAGCTGTTTACTATTCTACAAAAACAAAGAAAGCTTCAACAGGCAAACAAACTCTACAACAGGGCAAACAAAACCCGAACACGTCCCAGGAGTAAGACCGATTCCTTGTGATCTGCAGAAATTGCCACTGAACAAGGCCAAGGAAAAAATTTCAGAGACAACACCGATAAAGTTCCTGCAAAGCAGTACAAGATCAAAATTAGCTCACTTTATGCACCAGCAAGTACAGCATGTTTGCAAGCAGATTCACACGAGACAAAACGCAAAAAGAGGGAAAAAAACAACTGAGGGCTCAATTCTGTAGACCTGACTCAAGGCAAAATTCCCATTCATTTCATTAGTTTTGCTCGAGTCAGGACTCCAGCTCTGGAACCTTAATTATGGCTGAATAACCAAACCACCAACAAGTCTGTCAGCACACTGGGACCTCTCCAGCCATGCAACATGAGCGAGCTTTTTTCTTTCATTAGCTGCTTCTCCATTCCCCATGATACACCGAGCGCTTCATGCCCACCGGCTCCAGCTGTTGGGAAAGTCACAAAGGGTTTGTTGCCAGCATGAAAATCTCAACCTCCGGGGCTCGCGCTAACACGAAAACTAGCCGGGTCTCGAGAAGACTGGCAGAGGGCAGTTGACTTAGGGCAGCTTCTCAGCACAACACAAAATGAGGTTGTGGCACTCGTTGCCAGGGGTTGTCATAGATGCTAAAAATAAAAAAGTTCAAAGATTCAGACGTGATTGATAGCCTAGCGTTGGGAGGGGTGACAGAAAGGGGTCACTTTGTTCATGTCATGTTTCTTTTCCTACAGCATCCCTGCTAAATGTGGACCCCATGGCGAACAAGCTTTGGCAGAGGCATGGAAGATTTTGTGATGGGCCCCACTGGACTAAGACTCCAATTAATCGGAAGTGTTTCTCAGGCACCAGCGCCCAGAGCCCCATAACTACATCCAGGAAGTTAACTTCTAGCTTTTAAAATGATTAAAATCAAATAAATAAATAAATAAGCTGAAAATTTGATGGGAAAAGTATCACAGAAAACACACACTGTCACGGTCTCTGAAGGGATAGGAACAGCGGTTTTAAGATGGGTGAGGTGTCACACCACATGGACTTGCACAAGAAGTTTGGTGCTTAAACCAAGCCAGGCCTCCAGGATGACAGCCCTTTGCAGGATGAGTACAGAGCACTAGAAGAAAAAGCTTTGAAGTAAGAGATACGCTGATGTTTATGTGCTCAAGAAGTGATTTTCAGAGATTGTGAGAAATCTGTATGATCGTGACTTATGAAGATGGGACTTGGAGTGCAGCAAGCAATGAAGAGTTCAGCCTCTTTGGTCCCTTTCCCTAGATGGCTAAATGGAGAAATTTCCTCCGAGACAGGAAAGATGTGAGAGACATGGGAGAGAAAAGAGAAAAGAAAAAGGAAAAAAAAAAAAAGGCAGGAAAAAAAACCCTACTCTTGCTACCATTTCTAGTGGGCTCAAAATGAGATTCTCCTACACAAGGCAAGAACCAATATATGCTATGGCAGAGAGGCCAGCAACCTGCTCCAACCTCACCCCAGTCAGCTCCTTGTTCAGAAGATGCCCTCACGGTCCACACACAGATTTTTCAGGTTTTTCAGACACAGGCTAGATGTCAGGTTTGGATCCCAGCCCCTTCACCCTTCAGGCCTCTCACAGGGATACAGCTGCAACTCTCAATCCAACCCAAGAGCCTTTTACTAGGGTGAGATGAAGTAGCAGATGCTTGGCTGGCAGACCCAACTCTTGGTTTAAAGGATATTCCTGACTTCTCAGCACCACGGCACAGAAGGCAGCAGTCCAGATGGCCTGGATTGGACAATCACAAGCAGCCTCCTAAATTTATTAGTTTAATGGGACTGCTAAATACAGCTCTTCTGGTATTTAACCAGTTCTGCTTCACTACTCATTTGGCCTCCTGTAAGTTGTTAGTTATTTTTTTCAACCTGTGCGAAGGGCAGGGCCACGTCTACAGAGCGCTCGAGCCCAACTCCAAATGGTACCTGAACCTTGGCTTGTCACACGCCACATCTGAGAATGTCACCATCTGTGAGCAATATGTCGAGATGACTTCACTTGCAAAATGCTGGCAAAATACTGGAGAGAAATATGACAAAATCAGTTACAAAGATTATTTCAAAGTCACTGACAAGTTGGCCAACGTTTTTTCCTCGTTATCTGCTCTGTTCTGCCCTCGATCATCTCAAACACAGGCAAAAATGAGAAACTCATCGTAACATATAAAGTTGTTAATACAGTAATGAAATACTGTATTTTATGAGTGTCTCAGCAGTCAGTGCTCTGTGGAACAGTATATTCTAAAGAATAACGAGATGGCAATAACCCAAGGTTTGTCTGGAGCTGCTGTATCTAGAGGGATTCCTCTCACATCAACAACAATTTGGTCTGGCGTACCCTGGAAAAAACCACTGTCAGTTCAGGGACCTTAGCTAAACACTGCTACAGGAATCTTTGACAACCCTAGGAAGGTAAAAGAAATCCTGAAAGAGTGGAAAAGAAAACTTAAATGGAAAGAACATATCTGAGCAGCTGGAGATACTAGGCAGCCTGTGCTCAGTTCCAATAAAAACAGCAGACCACATAATCAGAACAGACTACACGTAAGAAAACAAGGAGAATGACCGTCAGAGCTTCGTCAAAACTAAATCACATCAGTCTAATGTTGTTTCTACGACAGAGTAACAGGTCTGTGAATAGAGAAGGACAGGAGACATTACAGATCGTGATGGCAGTAAGGCTGCTGATGTTGCCCGGCGTGACAAGACAGGGAAACTTTCACTGGGTGGAAAAGTGCTCCTAGACCAGACCTGGAGCTGCCACCAGTGGTTCTGTGTTAAACAGAACAGTGTTAACTAAGGATTGCTACCAATAAGAAGTGAAAGGTCATTCCCACCTAGAGCAGGGAAGAAGGTGTACAGACACAGCTTGGAGAATAGCTACCGTTTGCTAGAAGAGGACTGGAAGGTGAGAGGAAACCCAAAGGCGAAGCTGCCTCACCTGTACTATAGTGTGGCCAACGACTCAGACGTGGAAGAAGTGAGATGGATAACTCATGGCAAGCTACAGAAACGAAGGGTTCTTTTCTGCAAGGCTGTGCTGGCGAGACCTTAGCTGAAGACCCATGTCCAGTTTGAGGAATCAGGTTTTAAAAGAGGTGTGCGCTCACTGGAGCAAGTCCAGAAGAAAAAGTAGATAGGCAAATTTCTAGAAAGAATGACTTTACCCAGAATAAGTGGAAGACTTCAGTTTGTGCAGTAAAGATAATAGAAAACAAGACAAAAGTTGTCAGATTTGTAGTATTTCGCCAGGGGATTTTTAGGTTAGACGTTAGGAAGAACTTTTTTACTGAAAGGGTTGTTAGGCACTGGAACAGGCTGCCCAGGGAGGTGGTGGAGTCACCATCCCTGGAGGTCTTTAAAAGACGTTTAGATGTAGAGCTTAGGGATATGGTTTAGTGGGGACTGTTAGGGTTAGGTTAGAGGTTGGACTCGATGATCTTGAGGTCTCTTCCAACCTAGAAATTCTGTGATACTTGCTGCAGAGGAAGAGACCAGTCTGGTCTCCATGTAAAAAGTAACTAGGACAAATACTAGGTCTGAACCATGGAAAAAAACATTTGGCCATAAGGAAATAACACACAAAGCACTGGAACAAGCTGGAAGGAGGGATGTTTTTACACAGGGTTAGATAAGTATCCACGAGGAACGCTCACTAGGACAGATACAGCAGCTATTTCTCTGTACCTCTTCCGCTTCTGCCATCCTCTGAGATGATCGTGGCTCAACCCATGCACTGCACCAGTTAAATGTTTTTAAAGTGACCAAATCCCAAACATTTTAGTCAGGCAAAACGTCTCCTAGCTCCAAAATCTAGATCAATGGTAAAGGCGTCAAAGACCACGTCAGGTTCTGCCACTCTTCATCATGTACCTTCAGCTGAGGAACAAAACATCCAGTCTGGGCAGCATCCCTCTTGAGCAGGAAGATCACAGCAGACTGATTCACAATTTAGATGCCTGCCCATGATTTTGCAAAGTTTTAGGACTATCTTTGTGGTTCTACACTTGCATCCGATCTCCACAATTACTTTAAAATGTTCTGCTGTAATAGAATAATCAGAGGCAATTATGGAAGGTCAGAGAAAGAGCAGGCATAATATATTCTGTTAGCTCCTGCTAATAGTTCATGATGCGGAGCTTTATTAATGTGTCTGGGACACGTCCCCCAGCCCACTTGAGAAATGTCAATGCTCCTTAGGGGAGGGCACTGAAAGGATTCACAGTTTGCAGGTCTCTCTTCACAAAGATAAAGATGAGGACTTGCAAAGAAGCCAAAGGCAATTAGAAACTTTTTCCCCACAGTGAAATCCAGGCATGCGGAGCTGTAAGACTAAGTGCTGTGGCAGAAGGATTAAGGCAGCCTTTCCCCCATCCTGAGAGGTAAAGTTAAGTCTAGGTCCAGATCCGCACCTAAGATTGCATCCCCAATGAATCCAGCTTGGAGCAGCGCCTTGCTCACTTGTATCAAGTGTTGAAAAGCAGCTGAGTGCAATATTAGCCTCTTCTATAAACTCATGCAGTGAAGACTGTAAGCACTGAGGTGCTTTTAACTTCATTCATCCAACAGGGCACAAAGGCCTGAGTGAACTGTCACCAGGGCCAAAATCCCCAGGAGCAGCTGAGGAAGGAAACCCCAAACCTTCTCTGCTCATCTCACGCACCCATTCCAGACAAGGGCTGGTTCAAATTTTTGGGCTGGCTCCCTTCTCACCTGCTCCACACAACACACATTTATTTCCCCCAGCTTCTTGTGCCTTTATGCTCTGATGTCTTTGCATCTCCACCACCAGATCCTGCAGAGGACAAGGAGTTAAAGCATTTGATACTGAGCCACGCTTCCCATTAAGGGCATGCTTAAGAAAAACAGTGTGAATACGTTACTAATTATCTCCTTAACAACTAAAATCAGAAGATCACCAAATAAAACCTATGAAGTCACCTGCTGGTGTGCTTCCAGTCACCTGTTTATGCGTCTGACTTCATAATAAGCCTAATCATCGTGATTGCCCTTACATTAAATCCTTAGTCTGTTTAGAAACAGAGGGAAGAAATATTTCCCCCTGGGCATGCCCTGTAAATGACTTCCCTGTTCTTAGCATCCCTCTCTGCTACACTACAACTAACAAGCTACATACAATGTCAGTTAACTTATAACATTTCCCTTCTTCTAGTGACAATACTTGCTTGCAACATTCGACGAAGAAGCCGGTAAATGCTGACAGACCAGCTCCTTAACCTCTTTTTTCAGAGCATTACTGAAATTCCAAGTACTTCCCCCAGCTACTTGTGGGTAGACATCAGCAAGCTGCAGCCCCATTCAGAGCTCACCACATCCAACACAAACCCAGTTCATGTTTGAAACTGGGAAGCCACAGGGCTTATTAGAGCTTGCACAGGGCAGAGCTGCCACGGCACTGTGTTTTCTAACTGGAGTTGCCTCACATCCACATGGCACAGAGCACAAGCAGAGTGAATTCTCCTCTACCCGAAGACTGAAGATCCAGGGCAAGAAGTTAAAGCCAGCCACTCTAAGAACCTTTGGCTCTGCCAACAAAGCAAACTCATTAACTGCCAGCACTGCCCTTCTGTATCAGTCACCAGACCCCTAGGACTTCCCCTACAAACTGCTCCAGTATCTGCTTCTGATCTCGGTGCAGGAAATAACAACAGCAAAGCGATTCACAGGTGCCTTGAGCCTACTGAGCCTCTCAGGCCATCCAGACTTCCCTGCAGCCGCTGCCAAAGCAGAGAGTCAGCTCTCATTTGCTGCCCAGCTGTTAATAGTGACTTTCTTGTACCCACCAGCACAGGATCACTACCCGATAGAGAGAGCTCCAGCCCAGCCCCCTCCCTCAGCACACACAGCCCTCCCTTGCCCTTGTTATGCTGGGAGAGCTTTAGCAGCACAGAAATGGGATAACCAAGTTGGCGTCAGCAGTGATTTCTAGCATCTCTTTTCCTCAATGCCCTCCTATCAGGGCTCTCAGCCTGCAGCTTTCTACATGCTCCCGGAGGTCAAGAGCCAGCTCAGAGAACCCAGCTGACGGCACCTGGATGGTAAACCTGCTCCAGTGGTCTCTGCCCTCAAGGAGTCTCTCCAAACCTGTAACGTAAAAACAGGAGATAACTTCATAATCTATCTGCTGTTGATTTGCAAACATGATCTCATTATCAGCCACCTCTTTGCACCTCTGCTTATGAAAGAAAGACCTCCGTATTTTACCTCCGAAGCAGAGCCGAGTCATCTAATCCAGCAGCATTACATAAATGAGCTTCACACCAGTGGGGAGAGCCTAATAGATTTTGTAGGTCAGTGCTTCTGGCAGATATTTCTCTGAAGACTACGTTGAGAGTTCAAGGGGAAGAAAAAAAGAAAACAAAGCCATCCTTCAACTAGATTTTTGAAGGCAGAGTCCAGTAAAAGTTAATAAGAGTGGGGGAAAAAACATAAGGAGCAAGAGCTCAATTGATTTGTTGTAAGCTGATCTGAAAGTGGTTCGAAAATTTGGGGCATGTGAGGACAAAAAAAAATATTCTAGCAGAGAACTCAAAAATAAAAATAGCAGCATTGGCTAAGAGCAGCTCTTCAAAGGGATGTCAGGCTTTACAATACTTTGTGCAGCAGCAACTCAAAAGGCTTCATGTTGTTGCTACACGGCAATATTAAAACCAGTGTTCCGTTCTTTGGGAAATAAACATCCAGCAGAATAATAAAATGCAACCAAAGGAAAGTTGACTTAAATCCTATTTATAACCCCCCCGAGGCATTTTTCCTTGTTCAGTGCAGTCACCAAGATGTCAAATTCTAATTTTCAACACGGGTCAGAAACGGTGTTAACTGGCAACTCAACTCAATGCACGGCACGGGTGACAAAAATAAGTTCTAGGAACCTAGCCTCTAAATAAACAGGACTGGTGGCATTTCTTCATCACCTCCTTTAAAGCTAAGAGTTACAAGCAGTACTAGATTTGCTCCAAAAACAAAGAAACTTAATACTTTCAGTGACTCCTTTCATGCAGAAATGTTTTCTTTGCTCTTAAGGAGCCCAAGGGTCTGAAAATGACCGCGGAGCCCTCTTCTTCCCTAACCTGCAGGAGAAGGGGGAAGCCTACTTTTCATTCCCAAGGCACCATGACATATTTGTGAGCCTAATAACAGCCTTGCAAAGTAGATAAAATATTAAGCATTATTTCTACATTACACCAGGAGAGAAATAGAGGGCTAATAGTCAGCCATGGGTTTTCTGCAAGAACGAAATTAACCTTGGATTTATTATTTCAAATAAGAAGAGATGATCATTATGAATATTTTATAACATTTTCTGTAGCCTTAATAAAATAACTACATTCTCTCCATTTTTTAAAACTGTAAAGGGTTCACAATCATATCTGGGGTGCTCTACAGGTCTTTACCAATAGCACGGTTCTGGAAATCAGGCTTTTATTCATTGAATTTTGGAAGAAAAAAATGAAACTGTCCCGTAGAAACATTTTGTTGTTTTTACTGCATCATCTTTAAGTCCCAACCAAAGGGAGGTCTATCCTATGAGACTCCTGGCATCCCTGTACTGCCTGGAGAAGCAGGCAAACAGAAGACAGGAGGTTTCTCCTGCCAGGTCAGTACCTTATCTGTGTGCTGGGTGTAATTAGAGTACATGATGTGTTAGCTTCACAGGATGCTTATCACCCCTAACATCTCCATGGTTGGTTTATCTTTTCATCTGTCTTCAAAAATCTTTAGGGGAAGGGAAAGACCTGGCTCCAAGACTTCCTTGGAGCTACCTTCATCCACCAGCTGGAGAACCTCATCCAAAGAACGAGCAGCAGAGACCTGCAGCAAAACAGATGAAGTTGCATCCCTACAGATTTGTGTCTTCTACCTGGATTCTTCGGTGTCTAAAAAGCAATTAGACAAATTCATGGAAGAAATATCCATCACAGGCTACTGAAATAGATATGCACCAAAAAAATCCCAAGGCACAGATCAATGAAGGATGGAAATGTACCAGGCATCTGCATCATACGCTTCTCTGCACACCTCCTGCTGACCTCTGCCTGAAGCTGAATGTGAACCAGATGCACCTCCGGTAAGACCAACAAGGTTTTAAGCAGTACACCTCTTCTTCAGGAGTGAGCTAATTCTGCAGCTTTCCTACTGTGGGAGAACCATGGGGCTCCCCCTTTTCTAGCTGGCCACCCGTTTTCACAAGGTCCATCACAGCACTTTGTCTTTCGTGCTCTCCAGCTCCTGTTAAGTCTGCTCAATAGATTTAAAAGTTATCGAGAGAGGGGGTAGGGACAAAGCCATCATGCTCACATAAGCCTTGTTTCCTTAAGAAACCAGGTTAAACAACTCCACAGATGAAGAGTTACAAGACGTTCTGTAATCTGCTTTTAAAACACCCAGGGATGAGGTGCAAAGTCCCAACAGGGCACACGCGATGTGTTTGACAAGGAGCAAGTGCTTACATTGGGCAAAACAACAGCATTTTTAAAAAGTACTTCTGTGATCAAAAGAGACCCGGCAGCAACTCCAAAGGGCAGGGACCTGCTCTCTCACGGAATGACCACGAGGCACAGGGCTATTCTTTCCGCTTTAAAAATCATCCCTTTTGCTCTCTTCCAGACCTTACCAGCCTTCTACGAAAATACCATAAATTATAGAGTATGAATGATGTCAAAGCCTGCTCTCAGAGGGAGGCTGGGAACAGTAATCACGTATCCTCCAGTTTGGGAATACACGGGCAATTTTTTGTTCATAGCCTATAAAAAAGGCTGCACACATCAAAGGCACCGAATGTTATTTCCTTTTAGATCTTCCCTTCGACCAGCCCAGCCTGCTGCCGCAGACACAGGGGGAGACGGGAGGCTGACAGGATGAAAAGGGGATGGCAGGACCGAGGAGAACGGCTTAAGCCACTGAAATACAAAGAGAAAATGTGAATGCAGCAGCAGACCAGCATCTACATACTCAGATCAACCTGCTCTGCATGCGTGCAGCTGGCTTCCAGAAAGACCTGCTTCCAAATACCCGCATGCAGCAGGAGATAATGACCGTAACCCGCAAATGAAGGGCCGTGAATCTTCTCCTCACGTGCATAAAGGGTGTTTGGTTATTCAGACAACCCCAGTCAGCTCTGAACTGCAGTGCCTGTCCACCTCCCGCAGAGGGGAACACGACCAAAATGGAATGAGTTGGTTTACCCAGCCTCGCACCATCCGCAGGAAGACACAAAGGGCAGTCCTTAAACCACCAGAGGATTTTCCTGCTCTCATGAGATCTTGCCAGGTGACAGCATTAGGACCGCTTTACCCAAGGAAAAAAAAGAAGCAGAGGAAACGATCAGGACCTTGATGCTGTTCTCCGGAGCTGCACTCACCTAAAAACACTTTAAAAAACAGTACCAAAAAAAAAGAAAGAAAGAAAAAACACCTTGTTGTCTACAACTAAACCAAGAGCATCCTCAGTTGTCAACATCCCCCGTCTGGGAGCAGCTCTGGCATTAAAGTAAATCCGAACCCAGACAACTTTGTCTGCCCCTTACTATTTTTTGTACAAATCTGAGACCCCAGCTCAAGCAAAAGACCAAAAGCAACAGCTGTATTGACGTGCAGAGTGGTGGTGATGGATTTCTTCTCCATTCCTCATCGCAGAATAAATCTGTGAGCTGTGCTTCCCGTTCTGCTTGCATCCTTAAGCCAGTAAGCTGCAAGGAACGTCTCATTCCCACAAAGCGCAGTGAAACTTCACTACACTCCATAAATATTTTACAACGACAATAATCAAGGGGCACGTTTGCAAAGAAGTGACTCTAAAAGCTATACCTACAGAACTGGAGGGCACTGCAGTTAAAGCACATGCACACGCTCCCAGCAGTGGTATTTCCAGGGGCCTGCCTTGGAAACTGTGGCCTCAGAACCACCACTGCTGCAGCTGTGCACGGTGAGAAGACGCAGGGTTAAGGAAGTCCTCTTGCCCATGCACACCTTTTCCTCTAGCAGACTTCTCCAGGCCCGTGGCTGAGGACTCCTGTCTTCACAGGGATGCTCAGAACAGTTGCTCTGAACTCACTTCAAAGCAGATGTGCACAAAGGCGCTGCGCAGACCCTACCTAGAAGTGAAGCTGTCCTGATTTCATCAAATTAACCTCCTTTTCAGCACTGAATGTGTGGAAACAAACAGGCTGCATGGGAAAACCCAACTGAGCAGTCTCTGCGCTGGTTTTGCCTGAGAGCTGACAGCCCTCGGAAGGGACCCTCATCACCTTTGTGAAGGCACCAGGCCAGTGGCCGCTGGGCAGCTCACTGCACTCTGAAGTCAGTCCAATGCCCCCTGCAAGCTTCAAGCTTCGTGGCACACAGCTCCAGGTAAACCTGTGCCCAGGGGCCCCCCAGGAGAGGTGGCGGCAGGCAGCCCTTGTACTGGATCACCTCGACAGGACACACAGCTCAGCACACCACCGACAGCTCAGCTACATTTTTCAGCTGAAAAATGTCTTTTGCTCCTTCTTCCAAAGCTGCTTCAATACATGTGAACAGCAGCACTTCTTCAGTGCCACTCCAGACACTTCTCCAGTCTATATACTGCTTTCTCAGAAATATTCTCAAAACATTTTTTTTTCTTCCTAATTCCCCACTTTTATCTTTTTCCTTTTCCCATCGCATCCTGCCCTGGGAAAGAAGTAAGAAATGACAGAAAACCACAAAAACTTCACCAGATGTGTTCTTCTCTTCCACCTTCCCGGTACACACTACGCTCAACCGTTTCCCACCTACTCTCCGTGTTATCAGCCTTGCTGAGACCTGAATGAGTGTTTTCTCATACACAGAACCAAACCTCCTCAGGTGGTTTCAAGTGCAAGCCACGGTATGGAAACACCATGAAGAGTTCGCCTTCTTACCACCCATGCTGTCAGCACTGACGAATTTCCTCTGGCAGGGCGCTGGGAAGCATCCCACTTGCACACGAGCTGCTACAAACTGTGGCCCCTGTAATGCGCCGCGCAACAGGTTATTTCTGGCACCGCAAAGAAAAACCCCAACCTGCACCCACACAGCTCCCTGGCTGCAAATTCCACGTGGCAAGCTTGGTCTGAGAAGAAAAAATTAAAACTCCTAGGTTTTATAAAAGGGTCGTAACAACTGCACTAGAAGATGCTGTTTTATTTCAAGACGTTGAACATAAATCACTGTGCGAAGCACCGCAATCACTTCTCAGTCTCTGAGCTCTCCGACAGAGAACATGTGTTCCAGCCCTGGTTTTTGCTTATCTTACCCAGGCACGGCAGCACGTGGTTTCAGAACTGACCTCAGCCACGCAGATGCACGGAGCCCATTAGCTGTACCAGGCCTGCAGAGTCGTGTCCCTATCAATCACCTAAAAAAATCAGCCCCCAGTAGGGAACTGTTTCTCAGCGAGCTGCGCAGCATCTCCGACTACACCATTAATAATACAGGTGTGTGCTAGCCCTTATCAAAAACGTCCCCTGGAAGACTTTGTCTCTGCAGGATGAGAGATAGCCGCGCTGTATCTTGTTTCAGCAGGCAATTGCTCAAGCGATACTGCCTCAGTGCCACTGCCCAGCCGTGAATTTAGTTGTATCACAAGCACTGAGTGCTTGAAACGGGAAAGACCAGAAGAAAACATGGAGCTGTCGTAAGGTTGGTCTCATGCTACCATTTCCTTCCCGTTCTGGATGGAGAGACCACTGCCAGGCTGATGGCTGGTCCAGCAGTGGGTTAGTGGAGTCACATTTACCCATGAATTCAGTGATGGTGCTTGCTTCTCCCCCTCCAAAAAGGGAAACTGGAAACTGAAGAAGACTCAAAGCAGTTTGGGAGCTCTTTCTGACAAAACAGACTGGACATCTGTGAGATGAAGAGCTTTGGGATCACCAGAAGCAGCAGGAAACAACACCTTCCACCCTAAAAATGAACCCTGCTCCTTCACCTTAGCTCCCAAAGGAACCAGAAGAGGAGCAAAGCAGCTCCCCCTTGCCTCTAGAGGACAGCAGGGACCCCTCTCACTGCCTCACTCTGCTATACCTCACCCAGACCAGCCTAACCCAAAGTAGGAAAGGGCAAGTCTATTTTATCAGCACTATTTGCAGGTGAAGTCTAGGAAGAATCAATGTTTTTAAAGCATTAACAGAAAGGTCTTCCTTGCAGGGCAGGTATACTGAGAGCCGGTGCCTTGAACACACGCTGCATGCCTCTGAATAAATTCACCGTTGTCACTCAAAGCTCCTAGGACGCTCACACTTACGGCTCTGCCATCGCCGTGCGAGCAATACCCTGGCTGTCAGCTAGGCACAACGCTGTAGATCTCATCTTCGTGCTGTGGCCAGCCCAAAACGTTGGCCGCCAGGGAGTCCCTCTTCACCTTACTGCAAAGAAAAAATAACAGCTGACTGTCACAAAGCAGAGCTGGCCCGCTTACTTTTGGTGAATAATTTAACCAGCCAGTTAAGCGCTTCACTTCATGCCCCCCACACTGTATTTGCACGTTTGCCACAAAGATGCAGTGATTTTTTGGCAGGCATTTTCATTATTCATCACTGCGCTCACCCAGCAGCAGGTCCGTGTGAAAAAACGCCTGCCACCCGTTGTTCAACTACCAGCAGCCACGAATTCACTTTCATGGGTGAATGACCACGCAGGGAGTTGAACAAAAGCCCATCAATTTCCAAATGTGCAGAGGAAATGACTGCAAACGTCCTAAAACACCTAATAAGAAAGGTGTTTAAGCAGGAGAAAGACAAAAGCTTGCTCGGAACTATTTGTAATGTTATTTTTACAACATTTAACCAAGACCAGAGCTGCACTTGTCTGCCTAAGTGGCCAAGCTTGGTGAGCCCAGGAGGACAGAGGGACAGAAAAGCAGACGGAGAGCACACACAGATGCATCCAGGTACTGAAAGCACCTCTACCCAGCCTCAGCACCAGGCCAGGTTCAGCACAAGAGCTGCTGCGTAGTCACCAGCAGAGGAAGAGATCACTCCATCAAATGTTGTCTTGTTCTGTGCAATCTCCAGCAAATTAACATCCCCTTCCCTCACTTTACTGTCTCAACTTCCCCTGCCAAATAGGAGTATTTTTTTCTCAAAGTCCTGGCAAACTTATTTATGAGAAATCTTTAAAGCTTGGGAAATAATTCTTATTTAGGTACAGAAGACTGGGAGAGACTTTTTGGCCATTAATTCCAGCCTTCTGCTAATTTCCAGCCTTAATTTATTCGTGGGCTGTCTAGACCCATTTGTACGTGTGCCAACAAGCTCTTCCAGCTTCAATAACTCTTCTCTCCTACCTTTCCCCGTTCATCTTCCCAAGATGTATTTGCAGCAGCAGCCGTGTTCCCATCTTGGCTCCCCTAAACGAGCCAAGCTCTGCCTGTCCCCTCCTGCAGGCGTGTATTCCCGTGGCCCCAGCCACCTCGTTGTCCTTCCCAGCTCAAATTCAGCCTTCTTGCCCACTGTTGTTCAAAGCTTCCTCTCCTTCCAGCTAAGGAGACCCCTAATCCTTGAGTCCCCTGAGAGAAGGGGAGATGCCACACTCCAGCCACGAGTGCAAGGCTGCCTCGTAGCCCTTCACAAACAGAAATCCATGCAAAGCCTGGCCCTACTCCAGTAACGGATACGTCCCTGATCCTGCCGAAGTTATTGGGCAAAGGAGTATTTACAACGTGATTTCTGCTGAAATAAATTATTTGGTAAGTTATTGCTACTGGTGCTGATACAAGTCTGCGAGAAGGAAGCGACTACACCAGGACTACATCCTGTGCTGTGACACCCGCTTTGTGCCCTCAAGGCTGGCGGGGAGGGGGGAAGAAAATAAAATAGTTAAATCTAGAGTTTGCAATCCATTCCCTTCTGCAGCACGCCCTCCCTAAAAGATCTGGGAATAAATCTCATGTGGGAAATCCCTGCCCAGTATGAAAGGGCAGGGCTCTGAAATAAAGGTTTTTTCCAGCTAGGCGTGGGTTTTAAGGACCTGAGATGCAAACATAGGGGCAGCTGCCACACCTGGTACAGGCTGAAATAGCCCCGAGACTTCTTTAACTTACACAGAGGCCGATCCAGGTCCCCCTGCCTCCCTCCCAGACTCTCCACCAGGCACAGCCCAAAGAAACCAGCCTCATCCACTAAGAACGTCGGAGCTCCTTTCCTCAACTCCTTTCCAGTCTCTCCCATTGCGGGTGCTGTGTGTGGAGAAGTCAGGGGCTCTGCAGGCTGCTGGAGAAGCAGCGGGGCACTGCCAGGAACGAGCGAGCCTTGGCTCCCCCTTGGTTCCCCTCGCTGGAAAGGACGAGCCGCCAGGAGGGCACGGTGCTCAGCAAGCAGGGAGAAGATCTCGGCTTGCCATGTGATTCGTACTGCAGCAGAACTGCTGGCACAGCTGCTCGAACAGCCAGAAGAAAATTCCCTCCCGTGTTCTGGAGGTAGATTTCCCCTCTCCAGCCTTTTGCTCCATTCAGGGAGCAGGAAAGTGGAATTGTCAAGCCTCTGATGCCGGCTCATCATGCCTGTAATCCCAGTGTTATTAACCAAAGCAATTAAGCATGGACTTCACTTTAGACACGTTGTGAAATCCCAGTGGCTTAGCGCAAGTTCACACTTAAGCAGCCGCTTAAGTTTATTGCTGACATGAGGCTTAACTTGTCAGATTAAACCACAAAACCTCACTTGAGCTGCTCTAGTGGAGTAGGAAAACACGAAGCCTATTCTCTACAGCAATCGTGCTTAGGTTAGGGCAGTTTCCCGGTGCCCAGCACTGCTAAGGACAGAGATGGGAGGGCGTCTGGACCTGCAGGTGCATGTGATGGTGCTGCTGCAGCAGAGGGATCGCCCCCAGAACGCCACCGCATGGGCACAGGACCCCAGTCCTGCTGCCAGCACCTCGCTCTGGTTCCAGGCAGGTGGCAGGAGAGAAGAAGGGGGGCTTGGAGCAGTGTGGGGGAATGTACAAACCTGGTTTCAACCTAAGTGCCTGCTGGAGGCTGGTGCTGAGGGCCTCCTGGGATGGGAATCAAACCCTCCAAAGCCAGATGAGAACAGACAGATGGGTGGAAATAAGCTTTGTGTATTAAGGCAAGCTCTCCAAGCACAGTAAGATGAGGTGATGGCTCACATGAAGAGCTAGGGGAGCAAGCACAGCCACTGCACGTTCAGTACCATTACGCCGTCTGTGTCTGGGCCAGAGAAAATGGGGCTGCAACGGTAACAGCCAGGACAAGACGCAAAACTTCATGGATGGTAAGAAGAGCTCCACCAGAAAATACATCATGCAGGCAGAAATCGCTCGACTCAGAGGTGGACTTGGTGAAGCTGATGAAGCTTAGAGGTAAACTTTGGCTGGAGCAGCTTTAATTCAAGGGAAGGCGCAGAAAGACTGGAGCCTCTGTTCTGCGCCAGCACAGAACTGACGTTGATGCCCTGGGAAATACGGAGTAATTTTGAGGAAACTCACTGGAAGAGAGACAAGATGTCACAGGATTTCCTCAAAGTTATTCCATAAACTCTTCTTTCCCACAGGAGCCAGAGACTTCTTACACACTCTGTACATTACAAATGTTTGAGTTGAGGGACCAAGACAAGCATCCAAAGACAGAAGGTAAATGGGATCAGAAAGAGCCCTTTTCGTCTCTGGAACAAGAGGGGGTGGAAAAAAAACACAAAACATCACCTCTTGCTCCAACATCTATGTCTTATTATGTAGGGTATGGGATTTTTGCAATACACTTGGATGCAAATACCAGATCAAAATCCATGCTTCTTTTTAATCAGATGGCTTACAGAGAAATAAAGAAGCTGTTTTCCTTCTCTAACAGCTTTTAAAAATAAATAAAAAGATAAAAGTGCCTGACAAAACTAACAAAAGAATCATCATCACATGCACAAGTCCAAGGCTGAAGTAGGTTAGTGCACACAAATTCAGAAGCAAAAGTCTCTAGAAAATACTCCACTTCTTTGTAAAGACAGCTGTTGAACACTACAGACCTTTGGCATTGGATTTCTGGACCATTTCTGATCAGTCTTTCACCTTCACAGAACCCCAGGCTTGTTCTCCTGTTGAACCATGAAATACATGCCAATCCACTAAAGGAGGGATGTAAATCACCAGCACAATTAATTCCTTGGGCTTTTTTTGTGTATGTGACATTTTTGAGGACCCACAGCAGCTGCCCAGCCCCAGCATTCACCTTTTCTCCCTGTCCCTAGCTGGACACAGCAGGCTGGGGACAAAAAAGAGCCTCAGCGAAGGTGGGGAGCAGCTGCAGGACATCATCATCCAAACAACATCCCCAGCTGGTGCCTGGCCAGCTCCCTGATGAGACCTGAGGGACAGCAAAAAAGTAGGCAGAGCAAAGCCACGCTGGGGACAACAACTCATCCTCAGCTGCCGTCTTCCCCAGGCACCCTTCAGACTTGGGCAGGAGCAAGTGACAGTGGCAGAGAGTGATTCCACGTGCTAAAGGTCTGGGCATGCAGCAGGTCAGCAGCTCTCAAATACATTCAGAATGAGTTGTACAGACTTCCCACGTGAGCGTTTACATTTTGACAGAGCAGTAGTTGTACAGAACTAGCTAAGAGAAGAACTGTCCACAGGAAGCGACTCCCCCTGAAGGCTATACTTCAGCCTAGACACAGGATCCGAGTAAAACCTCCAAGCCAGGTCCTACAACAGTGAGTAGTGACTCTCGCTGCTTCAGTGCCAAGAGGCTGCAAGATGCCTGATGCTCATGATGCCTGAAAGATACCTGCTTTTACCCAGATAGAGTAGAACATCTTTGTGAAAATTCAAGACCTTAGACCCAACGAAACACAGCCATGAGAATAAGTTAGTAAGACATCAGACCCAACAAAACATGAGGATAAGTTAGTCATTTATCAACTGCAAGCACTCCAAAAATTATGATGACGGCTCCAAAACTTAAGAGACTGTTTAAGAAGTGTTCATGGTTTAGAAGGAACACACAATTTTCATTTACCTTAGGACATTTCACACTTCCAGTTTTTCTCTTTAAGGATGATGACCACAAATTTTGCTTTTTTTTTCCTTCAAAGAGCAAGACCTGAGATACTAATTCCCACCCCCAACACACGCACCCCCATCTGCATCCAGTCTTCCACAATGGTACAAAAGGCTACAAGATGTGCTATAAAATCTCAGGAGTCAGCACTTTTGTGAGCTTTCACCTCTCCAGGCATGCTTTATCTAATTTCAAGCAGATGCAATTTGTAGCATCTGCAGAACCTGCTCCTGGACAGAAAAAGCTTGTCTGTGCCTGGGCAGACCCCCACTCTGCCCCTGTGCAGAGCCAGTTACGCTGCCAACGCTGAATTCAGGTCTGCATTGGGATCAAGAGTGGGAGTGTTGCTGCAGACTGAAAAATTGCATTCTGCCACCAAAGCAAACTTATGACAAAGTATGAAGCTGGTTCCCTCATCTTTCACAGGTAAATCACACTGCAGAGCTCCCCTGGAGCTGCTGCAGGACACCGGTCCCACCTGGCTCAGCCTTAAACAGGCACTGGAAAGCCCTGCATCCATTCCTGCGGATTCCTCTCAGCTCCTTCCCAACTTCTCTGCCTGCAGCCAGACTGCCTGACCTCGCCAAAGGATCCCACCGCCTGCCGTGCTGTCAGCACACCGCCGCACAGCTGAGCAAAACCTCGGGGCTTGACTGCTTGCTTTTTCACCTGGCCATTACACAAAGAAACGTTAATTTATTTTTCAGATATACGGCTTTCTTCCCTCTTTCACAACAAGCCCTCTGACATGCTTGTCGGATCTGAGCAGTTATTTACCACGTTTGGGCTTCTTGTAGCCGCGCTGGAGAGCGCCGCACTGTTCTGGAAAGCAGCTCGCCGCCTGGATCCCAAGGGGGGTTTAACTACGCAGAGGGAAGTCTGCTCCTCGGTGCTTACCTCACCTGGGTTGTTTGCTTGTTTTTTCCTTTCCTTTATTTCCTCTCCATCCCTTGCCCGCATTTCCCTTTTGTTTTCCAGCTTTTTTAGCTGTTTGGTTTTGCAAACTGCCAAGTAACTACCAGACAACAAAACGCTAACGCATCCATTTCCTCGGTGGTAAAAATGAACCATTTCTTTCATTAGCCTAACTTGCACCGCTGAACCACCCCTACAGAGCTCTGGGACATCCACAGCCTCACAGAAACCCACAGAGGCTTTCCTAGCCGCTAGAACCCCGCTGTTCCTAATTAAAAACTTCAAAAGCGAAAATTGTGGATCTCTGCAAGGACTGGCCGCTTTAATCTCAGCAGCTCCTTTTAAGACAAAAAAAAAAAAAAAAGCCGTACACATTTCGCATTACAATAGCATAAAGACAAATCTCTCAATAACTCCCCACCTTTCTGGAAAAATCCGATTAGTTTGGGGAGGAAGGTGAATATCCTGAGAGTTTTTAGGCTAAAAGGGCCGGGGGGGACCCCACAGGCACCGAAACTTTGCCGAGCCCTCGGCGAGCCAAACCCCACTGCTGGGGTTTGCTGGGCTGCTGGGTGTGTGGGGGGTGGATAAAAAACCCAAAACAAGAGGAAAAAAAACAGGGGAACTACAGAGCAGGAGAACCCCGCACCCCTCCCGAGCGCTGGCTGCAGGATGACGCCGCGGGCAGCGAAGTTGTGAGGCGAAACCCCGTGTCGTCCCCCCCCCCGGACACACACACACGGCCCCGGAGGGGCTCCTCCAGCTCCTTGGGGGCTACCTGGGGGGCTGAGGGGGTGAACCCCGATATCTGGTTCCCCTCCAAGCCCCGGGTGGACCCGGCCGCAGAGCCCCCGGCTCGGCCGCCTCCCCTGAGGGGGCACCGGGGAGGGGGAGGCAGGGAGCCGCCAGGCGCCCCCGTCCGGGGGACATTTTGTGGGGACACACGGGGGGCTCTGCCGCTCCCCCATGCAAACACACACACACATACACACACAGGGGAGAGGCGGGGAGGGCCAGCCTTACTTTTCTGGCTGGAGTAGCCCGGGTAATATCCATAGTAGCCCGTGATCCGTAAGATCCTGTCCTCGATGGTGGCCACGCCGTTGGGTGCTGCCTTCCCATCCATAAAGGGAGGGAGCCGCGGCGGGGCGGCCGGGCGGGACGGCGAGAGGAGCCGAGCCGAGCCGAGCCGGGCGCTGAGGAGGAGGAGAGAGAAAGACGACGAGGAGGAGGTGGAGGAGGAGGAAGAGGAGGAGGAGGAAGGCGGCGCGGGCACGGCCGCCGCAGCTTGTGGCGGTGCCGCCTGGTGCAGGACGGGCTCCGCAGCGCCCGGCACGGCCTCTCCCCGCCGGCCCTACCCGCCCTGTTCCGCCCAGCCCCGCCGGGGGCCGGGGGAGGCCGTTCCGCCGGGCTTTTAAACGGCACGGGCACAAAAAGTGCCGGGGGTCCCCGAGGGATGCGGCTGAGGGGGGACGGGGTGTGAGGGGTGGCACGCTGAAGGGGGGCTCGGCACAGTGGGGGGCGGGGGGGGAGGGGGGCCAGGCTCTGTTTTGTGTGACACCCTGGTGTCACCCCGTTCCTGTCGTGACCCCCAAATCCTCCCCGAGCTGGGGGCGGTGGTCCCAGCTGAGCGACTTTTGCCACAGGGTTTGGGATGGAGAGCTTGAGGCTGATTCCTCAGAGCAGAGCTGGCCACCGCAGCCTGCACCCCAGAGCCTGGAAGGACCTAGAACAGAAAACACCTGCAAACCTCAGGGGAGCACGGCCACCCAAGGGACACCGCTGTGTGTAGAGTTGAGGGGGTTACTCCATCTTCCAGGGTGGTCCCATGCGGTGGTAGCTCCAGCCTTAACGTCCCTGAGAAAGACAACCTGGAACGGTAGCTGCAGACCACAAACCCGTGGGTCTCAGCTGCTGGGGGAAGAACGCTGTCTGCAGGCTGGTCCCAACTTTTCCTTCTGCCCACAGGCATTTAGTATGGGTCTCCATCAGGTGCTGGGGTGTTGTGGCACACAACAGCATGAGCCACACGTGGCAGGCACAAAGCATCGTGCATGTGTTCCTGGCACAGCACCGTACGTCAGCTCTGCCTCCCCGGGGGCTGCACGCAGATGTCAGGAAAGGAGTAGAGGCCAAATTTGACCTCAAAGGACTGTGAGGGGAGGGAAGCTTTCACCGCCACGTGTTGTCCGTGTCCTTCCAGATAAGCCTGTGACTGTTTTTGTGTCACTCAGGGACACACCACAAGTGGCAGCTGTGCTGTGCCATGCTCCAGGAAGGTTCAGAGGAGGAGAGTGGGTATCGGCGCTCTGTCCGTGAAGAGTGGGAGGCCACTTAAGCTGGTGTACACCTGCTCTAACTAAGGTCTATCCATAAGATATCCTCTATACCTTTTCCTGCATTTGCAAAAAAAAAAAAAAAAAAAAAAAAGAGAGAGAGAGAGATGGGAAGTTCATCATTAGGTTTTGTGACTCATTCCAAAGGTTAATTCTTTCATTGGTAAAAATCGAGCATCGAATTACTTGACTTTTCCTGCTACTGGTCCTTGTTATGCTGTTCTCTGCTAGACTGAAAAGACCATTAGTAGCCAGCCTTTTTTCTCTCAAGATGTATTTATATCTAATAATCAACCCACTTTTTTTTCCCATCCCTTCCATTGTTTTGTGGCTTTCATACTTTACCAGCTCCTTTTCTGTTCGTTTCCATTAACTGGTGTACAGGGAACCTCGTCAAGCCATTTCACATCCATTGCTTCTTCCCCTCTTTACATTAATTCTTCTCCCTTGCGTGCTTGGCTAAATAAGCTGATAGCATGAAACGGCCTTTCATGAGCACAAACAAATATGAGATGCATTAAAAATAGCCATTGCTGTGACTTTGCATGGGGCGTCGTCAGCTGGTTAGCGTTCATACAGTGCTTTGAAGATCAACATTTTCATGTGTATGAATGAAGATATAATAAAGGCACTTAAGGTATTAAATAGTCTTTTGATCTTGATTTCTTGCCTCCTGCTGAGCTGCTAGGTAATACTAAGGATAGTTACAAATCAGTGAAAATCAAATACCTGTAACTCAGGACTTCAAGACATAGCTCATTTCACAGCTTCTTCATTCCCTTTTAGCCTGGTTATATGAAACAAGATTAATGACCTTTAGAGCTTTTCAGTTTATGGATTTGTTTTTCTTATTTGTCCAACAGAAGCACAGACTCCTGCATGGCAAATTTACACCTACTGAAAACAGACATTTTTGTTTTACTTCTGACCTCTAGATTGTTTTATGTAGCTTGCACCTCTCCAGGATTTCACAGACCATGGGACAGAAATGGCTGAGAGCCAGACCGTGTGTATTAGCTGGCTTTGAGAGGTGCTGGGTCAGACGGAGCTGGTAAGGCTCTAACCCCTTCTGCAAAATTAGAATTCTCTGTCCCAGTTAAGGAAGCACGGTTCATGCAAAAAATCACTTGCATGGTGTGGTGTGTGGAATCTCTGAATAAACCACAAACTCCCCCCTTCCCTATTTCACCTCCAGTGGGAGTTGGTGTTATGAGAACATTACCAGCATTGATCTCAGCTTCAAAGTCAAATTTGGGGACTTAAAATTGTTAGTTTGCTGAGAAGGAAAAAAAAAATGACTGCTTCATTTGAAGGTTAAACTAATATGCCCAGAAACAACTCTAAGCTTCAAATTCTTTCCAAACGCCGTAGTTCTGGCTTAATTTTTCATCTCCTCTCTTCTTTTTATCCTGAGTCTTTCAAGGACATGCTGTGCATGTTTAAGCATCACTAGATGATAATATAAGCAAAGCTATTCTTGAAATTGCTCCTGACTGTGGTTGCTTTCCAACACCACTCTATGCAATAGATGCACAGTGGTACCCTCTGTCTCTTTGAAAGCTTATAATGAGTTGCAGCTTTGTATTGTTTCTGAATTCCTCCTATGCTGATGACTTTTCTTTTAAGAAAAAATAAAGCAGATTGCTTTTTCTGCAATTAGGCTTTTTTTCAAGTTACAGTTAAAGGAGTGCAGAGGAAGCCCAGCTGAGTAAGATGTATGAACTACCATTTATTACCAAGAAAAAAAATAAAAAATGCAAAAAAAAGCACTTAAATTATTAGGGACACATGGGAACTTATTTGTTTCATCTTTTCAAGTTAACAGGCCCATCAGAGTTTCTAGATGCAGAAATATGCCAAAGTGATTTTGCAAAGAGATTTGTACATTTTTTTTACCACTCTGTGCCTAGAATCCAAAAAGGAACTTTAAAAGCAGCAATTTAACTTGAAGCTTGTTGTTGTGCAGGTTGAATCTCCCCCACTCTGTACAAATAGAAATCCTTCTTCAGAAAAAGTCTTACTCCGTTAATGGCCACAGAATTAGGCCGTGTTTTTTCAAAGAAACACAAACCAAACAACCAGACAAACAAAACCCCACCATATTTAACTCCAGGCCATATGTTTACAAAAATAACATCTCAAGTGAGAGAACAATGTAGATGTCTCCTGATCATCTTGCTGAGTCTGCAGACAGACAGTCCCAGCGTCGTTTTTTTTCTTTTTTTTCTTTTTTTTTTTTTTTTTTTCTGCTCACAGCTTTCCCAGACAGCCTCAAATAGAAAGGAACAAGGTTCTGGGCATATTTCACAGCTGTCTTTCAAATCCCTTGAGATGGTGCTGGGACTGTGAAGACTTCATGAAATAGTGAGTATCCTCACATGAGTAGAGCCTGAAGAAGCAAACCTTGCCTTATCTGCCTGTTTTCTGACCACATCAGGTCTGCTGCTTTCTCCACGAGACAAGAACCGTCATTTCTTCCTTCTTAGATCATTACGTTGCAGGATACCCTAAAGACCCAACGGTGATCAAAGCTTAGTAGGTCCCTCTGTGGGACACAGCCACAGGTTTTCAGGAAAGGCAAAGGGCAAGAGAGGCAGCAAAAATGCTTAGAGTTGGAGAGATCTGCCTAAAGCAGATCAGCAACAGGCTTTGGGGATTGCCACCCAGTTTTCCTGTTACCCAAGCCAGGCCCCTTCTCCTTCTTCACTTCTTCCTTCTCCGTGCACCTCCCCAGCACAGAGGGGTGATCTCTATCCACGAGCAGAGGTTAGCACCAGTCCTGCTGCCTCAGCTGTTTGAGGAGGTTCTGACCCAAGCTGTATCAGCAGGGAGCTACAAAAACCATGGGCAGCTTTGGTCTGTCAGTGCCTCTCACGTTCTGAGTGCAGCTCACTTGTGAACTGGTGAACATCTGAAAAGGTTTAAAAAACTGCAACACAGTGAGAAATGTTTAAAGCAGAATAACTCTTAAATAAAAAAATAATTACAAGCTGACCATTCCAAATTAATAGTTTTCATGCCAATATCCTGTTGGCTTTTTTAACAAGAATGTGTCCATTCGGCTTGGACTGCAACTTAACACAAATCTTTAAAAAGTCGTGGCAAATACAACTTGTCATTACAATAAAATTACTTTGCGAGTTATGGGCCCAGCGCTCCTCTCTGATAAGTCCATGAGGTTGTGCTGGTGTAAAGCTAGCACAAATGGGAAGAAGCTGTCCCCACAGGTAGGGAACAGAAGGTCTGTAGCATTAGTCTGTCCTCTAATTGTCTTAAGTGGTGGCCACGAAAGTCACTGGAGCGTATCCAGTTCTTCCTCACTCAGCCTGACACCCACGAGGGATGAAGAATGGACGAGTCTCAGTGTTGACATCAAGGTCAGAAAGGACTCAATGACAATATGAAACCATTTAGTGTGAATATGCCTGAAGCTGGCAGCTTGGTTTTAAGAGCTTTTCCCCTCTGTTTGCAAGCTGGGGAGCTTCCAGCTTGGAACAAAATCTGTAGGCCAGTTCCAAAATATTTCAGAGCATCACCAAATATTAAAAGGTTTCGATTTGGCCGTGAGCTAGGCAGTTTTTTTAACGCCAGTTGATTTCATTGAAGGGAAGCAGAACAAGAAACAATTAATTCTTTGTGAAACTAAGATGCAAAGATGGTTTTAAGGATGGAGAAGAAAGCTGCCAGCAAAATAACAAAAGGAAAGCAGAAGAACGAGAATGAGAAATGGGAGTGAGTAGCAAAGACAAGAACTGAGCGAAACAGACAATTTGAATAAAGAGGAGGCCAGTAAGTGAGATGTGTCTGTGCAGACACTGTGACAGTGATAATGTGTGCTAGAAAACAGTAGTGCCTTCTTGATCCCAATCTTGGCTCTGGCTTTCACTCCTGGAAGGGGACCAGCTCTGATTCACTTGGGGCACGAAGAGACAGAGAGGTAGGTAGCACGTGCTCCCAAGATGTACAAAAATGCAAGCCCCCAGCTCTGTACAGTTATAACCAGAGTTAGCAAGGAAAGAGCTTTCACAGCAGTCATTACTTTTGTTTGCAAATATCTAAGAGAGGTAGTTACTCCTTTGAGCCCATGCTCTCAATCATTTCCTGGAAACATTTATTTAGCAGGAACACTGTCAATATATTGATGTTTGTTTCAAACAGAGGGGAAACAGGGAAGAGCCTCTCAGAGTCACAGACTGGTTGAGGTTGGAAGGGACCTGTGGAGGCATCTGGTTCAACCCCCGGCTCCAGCAGGGCCACCCAGAGCAGGATGTCCAGGCTGTCTGGAGATCTCCATGGAGGAGACTCCACAGCCTCGGGGCAGAAATGCTTCCTGATGGTTAGCCAGAACCTCCTGTGCTCCAGTTTGTGCCCAGTGTCTGTTATCTTGGTACTGGGCACCACTGAACAGAGCCTGGCTCCTCTTTGCGCCCTCCCATCAGGTGTTTATGGACATTGATGGGATCCCCCCAAGCCTCCTCCTGTCCAGGCCGAGCAGCCCCAGCTCCCTCAGCCTCTCCTCACAGCAGAGCAGCTCCGGTCCCTTCGTTGGGCTCTCTCCAGCATGCCCAGGTCTCTCTTGTACTGGGGGGCCCAGAACTGGACCCAGCACTCCAGGTGCGGCCTCACCAGTGTGGGACAGAGGGCAAGGATCGCCTCTCCTGACCTGCTGGAGATATTTTGCCCAATGCAACCAAGAATACCATTGGCCTTCTTGGTGCCAAGGGCATGTTGTTGACTTATGTTCCATTTGGTGACACCCAGGACTCCCAGGTCCCCTTCTGCAGAGCTGCTTCCCACTTTGGTGGCCCCTAGCATTTTGGGGAGGCTGTCCAGATTACAACTGGTTGTTGCAGGTATTTGCTCCCTAAGGACCATCCATGTCACCTCTGCTCATTCTCAACGATAAATAAAAAATAAAAAAGAGATACCAGTTACAGGACTCCATACAAATGCAAATAGCACATGGGTACTGTGTTCTACATCATGGACCACAGGACAAGATGCCAAGAAAGGACTCATTTTTGCAAAATACTGCTTTTTGCCTTCCTTCTTTGATAGCTAAGCTCATTACAGTACATTACAGCTCATTTACAGCATCTGATGGACTGGTTTGCTCTGTTTCCGAATTCAACTGCTTCTGCAAGGTCTGAGAATGATCAGCGTCTCTTATGAATAGCCACAACTGGTTTCTTCTGCTGTTCTCAGGAGAGCTGTGAACATTTAGACCCACAGAAGAACTTTGCTAGGGGCAGTGAGAAGCAGGGCAGAGAGAGTACAGCTAGACATTCAGATTCCAGGCTGAGTGCAGTGGTAGGGCTGGGAAAGGAAATGGCTATTTATAAAGACAACAAGTTTGGGTTTTAATGTTTTTTTTGGTGTTTTTTTTCTTTGGCCTTTCCTTTTTTTTTTTTTTTTTTTTTTTTTTAATAACTCCATGCTGCTATTTCCAAGGAACCACTTTCCTGCTACTGCTTGTCCTTCCCACTCAAACCAGGATTCGATTTCTGAACAATCTGCAGTGTTTGGGAGGCATGGAGGAATTAAATTTCTACAGTGTGACTCAGAAATCAGCTGTGATGAGACCCACACTGATTTAAAGAACATCTGGTAAGATTTTGGGTACTTCTCCCCGTCCCTGGAATTGGGGCTGGTGCCATTGGGAAGTGAGCACGCTGAGGCACTGACATGGAAGAGGATGGCTGGCAGTCAGGACAGTACTGAGCTTATGATTCAGTGCCAGAAATTTCCTCTGTCCTGCAATGTTCTATGCCAATTTTTACAATTGCTTTTGACATCAGCAGGAAGCACAGCAAGACCCACAATAAGCAACAGTCCGTGCAGCTCACAAAAGAAATCTGCAACCCTGGGCTGTCTTACAGAACAGCTTTCTTGTGGATGATAAAGTCCCGGCTGTTTCAGTACATCTGCACCTATGAAGTTTCCCAGATGGTGTTTTGAGGAGATAAGAGAGTTCACAAAAAGTGACACACAAAAACTTAAAAATCTCTACTACCTCCTGGTGGCAGAGGTTTGCTCTCTGTATGCGTAGAAAAGATGCTCACGGAATGAGGCTTACTCATGTGGCATCTCTGTACTGATTGTGGTGGCTTCAGATCAGCTCTATAACCCCTGAAAGTTCCCAGGGATACATAATGTATTACCTGAGCAGCAGCTGTCGAGTCTGTCCTCAGCTTTTCCTTCCCACCCTTCTCCCTGCCTGTGTCAAGCCAATTCCATTAGGCTGCTCCCCATTCTGGCCAGCTGAGCCAAAAAGAAAGATCTTGTCCTCTGCCTCCTTCCTTCTGACATATCTTGTGCTGCTGGAGAAGGTGAGCTCCTCCCCAGGCTCACCCCTAAACACAAGGAATTTAAAATAAGCAATGTGACAACCCCAGCAGCGAGATGAGTCGTGTCCCTTTGGGCTTCCCAGCTCCCACAGGAGGAAAGAGCTTCAACTCCTCACCAAATCTATACCCGGTGCCTAAAGAGAGGTGTCGCCTTGCTGATCATCTCCTGAGGACTGAGCAGCTGGGTGACACATCTCTGTGCACCCCTGGGACTCTGCAGAGCCAGCTCCCGGAGAAGAGCTTGCAGGTATTCCCCAGGGACCCTTCGTGACCGGTCTCCCATCACACACATTGCACTTTCACTCCAGAAGGCAAAAGCTCGTTCTTAATCTGAATCCAGGCTCAGTTCGGTGACCTGAACATCATCATCTGGTGTTGTCAGGGAACACGGAGCTGCAGAGGGCTGGTAGGTGTGACAGGGGACCTAAGGATACGGTAGGTTCCTGTGCTGGCAGCAGGCAACCATGCAGTGTATCGTAGCACATCCCAAACATCTCTAAAGGTTTCTACGAAGCCCTCGGTGTCATCACTATGTTAACTGGTCCCTGTGCAAACTGATTTCAAAAAAAAAAAAAAAAAAAAAAAGTAAAAAAGTCATCCTGATGCCTCTAAAGGCAGAGACACTTCATCCTGAGTCGCATATGCTTCCAGGAGCCAGCAGAGCAGACTCTTGCATTGTCCCAAGCATGACAGATTTGCTGACTGCATGCCTTGAATTGTCTGAATTGCACCTGGGAAGTTACAGAGCAGCAGAGCTCAATGGAGGCCAACGGCAAGCACTCAGGTTAGCTGAGAAATTGTGTGTATGCATGTGCACGTCTCCCTTGAAAACATGCCATCCAGTTAGAAACATAATTATGTGAAGAGAGCAAGCTGCCCCAGACCTGGGAGTGTACCTCAGCTGATTTCTGCTTTCCCTGCTAGCCTCAGGATGCTGGGTACATCAGTCTGGAGAGGTACAGATGCAAGCTGAACCTTTTTGCTTTAGGGATTGAGGTTCTTAGGGTGTGAACCGTGTGTGAAGGTGACTTGGTTTTATCTTTTCTTTCCATCTGTTTACCGTGCTGGGCTAAGTCAAGCAGATTGCAGCCCTCCCCGCCCAGAGCCAGCACCCTGACTTTGTCACATCACCAAGCAGAGCTGACGTCCCTGACCCCTCTCTGGAGGGACCTCACAGACCTGTCCCTGCAGAAACACTGCATCACACCCAAAGAGCCTGCAAAGTGTGTGAGCACCTTGACAGCCTCCCTGCCCAGGTCCCTCACATAATGCAGCCCCATCACCAGAGTATTCAGTCGTATTTCTATCACATGCCCCAAGTCTAGGATTGCTCGTGACAGGAGATAAAAACCTGGAAGGGTCTGACCCTTCCCTAAACAATTCAGAGTCTTTTCCACAATATTTGCTGCAGTGCATACTTTGAGATTTCACATCTCCCACCTTGACAGCTAATTCATAGCTGTGGGAGCAAGCTCGGATCAACTAACACTTTCTGTAAATGATCAGAGGGCAGAGTATGGTTTTTAACATTTGAGGAAACTCCTCAGATTTGATGCATTTGTCAGAAAGAAATCTGGTGTCCCGCTCCCTCTGCTGGTACAATTTTTCAGCCATTACTTCATACCAAAGACAGAGCTGTCCCGGTGCTGTTTTCCAACACCTAACATGGCTCTGTCTTTTTGAAAAATCTATCGCCGTGTCCAAGGAGAAAGCTTGAGAGAGATGGCAGGTCTCTTCTGCAGCCAGTTTTCTCATTAAATCCAGGTTGTCCCAGATGGCACCGCATGTTTTATGGCTGCCTCTGAACTTTCTGCTTGAGCTCTGCTACTGGGAGATTTATTTCTGCATCTGTAGAGGCACCCCATGCTTCCCAAACTTTTCTGCTGTCATTTTTTTCTTGCTTCCATGACCATTTCAAAATTCACATTTCTTCCTTCAGGATCACCTGTCTGCTTGTTTCATTTCAGTGCTTCAGCTCTTAGAGGTAAGATCCCAGTGTACACGTGTCATTCTCCTCTTCTTAATGACATCGCATCACAGAGCTTTCCAGACTGCTGGGCAATCCTTTCATCCTGACATCCTCATTTATAATGAAGCCTCCTAGCCTATGTTGGTCAAACAGTACATACCTGTATAAAATGCAGTAGGAAATTGGACAGGCTGACTGGCACAGGCATACTGGAAGGGATATCTCTTCCAGAGCCTTGGATATATTCTGCCTGGAGCTAACGCCAATGAATTCAGGACTGACCTAATCCAGATGTGCCCCTCCAGAGCCAGAGGCTATCCCTAGGGTTCCCAGGCCCTGGGGCCATTGAAAGCTGCACCTGAAACTGCATCTCAGGAGGTCATCACATCCAGTTCTTCTCCAAGCTGGAGGATCAGCTCTATCCATAACCACCATGTACCTAAAATGACACCCACCCCACGACAGAGAGCCCATCCAGCCCCAGAGCACCAGGGAAATGGTCCTAGATGCTGTGATGTTAAAAAATAATAAAATAAAATATTTAAAATAAAATAAAATAATTCTTCCCCGCTCTTTATCACAATATCCAATTTCAGTTCTAGTTCGTTCAGTTTTCAGTTATACAAGATATGATAAAATGTGACCCCATACGGTCAGAAGGAAAATGGTGATCGAGTTCTTCCTTTAACAACCCCCCTATAATGCACTGCAGTCATTTAAATGTGGTCTTTGGTGTCTGCATGAGCAGAGTGTGGCTCGTATATCTAACAGGGTTGTCCAATATCAGCACAGACCAACATATTCTGCAGTCAGAACAAGCTATCATATTGAAATACTGACCTGGATAACATCAGAAATATTCGCTATTCATCACATAAATTATTAAACCTTCCATCAGGAACAGAGCCAGCTGTTACTGTCTTTGGATAAATAAATTATTTTTAAATTGTAGCACTTTCTTCTGTTTTCCAAAGTACTGCAACTTGCCATGAATGTTTTCAGTGTCTGGTGGCGATTAATTTTCTGCTTAAAATAACAAAGCCTTGCATCATATCTAATGCTGTTGGTAGCATCAGTGTTTAAAGACAAAAATGGTACTTGGTGTGGTACAGACCTCCCTGAGAAGTGTCACAGACCACTGGCCCCAGAGAAGGGCTTTTGTTGTACAATACCCCAATGCTGTTTGACAGAAGTCACACTACAGGAGGGGAAACCTTCTCCTGTCTCAGCCAGAGCTGTGCTGGGTTTCTGCTGGAAGTGTACCATGGAACTGACATGTTTGTTAGCATAACGCCTAGGAAAAATAAGCTTGCTAATCCCAGAGCTGTGACTATTTCAGTATTGAAAGTTAGATCAGTAATAAGTAGTTCCTGGCATTCTACATGGAGGATAAGGCCTTCCAGTCATTTTCCTTTGTTTGTAATAAGCTGTCTCCCTGCTAGCTATTTTGCTGTGGTATAAATCAAATGTTTCCATTTCAGGGTGATGCCGTGTGTCTCACCTTTCTGTTGTTACCTCTCGATTTATTACATTGAGAACCCGTCCATTACTGCTAAGGTCACAAAGTCAAGTGCTAAAAAGTTCAGAAATACCAGGTGCCAGGGCTGTGCTTTGTGTGTTTTAACCACCTGTTATAACAGTGCCCCACACCCAACCCAGCTGCTACGAAATGGCTCAGGCAAATCCCCGGTGCAGGTGCTCCACTTCCAAAAGCTGCATTATTTATGCCTAGTCCAAAGCATGTCTCTTCCTCCTACACCCTTGCCATATGCCTTGATGTGGACTCAGAGCCATCCCACTCTTGTTCCTACCACACGTCTCTAGGACTTGGTAAGCAGCACAACCTCAGGGCCAGCCTGTCCTTATCCCCCGGCTCCAAGTCCATACTCCATGACACAACAGCTCTCCATTTTTCCTGCAGGTCTCCTACCTCCCAGAGGTGCTGAGAAGACCCCAAGGCACTATTTTTCCACACATGGCCTGTGTGAGAGCTGAGACCTTATTTTCTCCACAGCACCAAACCTCTGCACCGAGCAGAAAGTGAATAGTTCCCCGTGGGACTTTTCTAGGACACTGATCACAGGAGAAACTGAGAGCTTTGCAAAGTGCAGAAGTCACTTTTTTGACTTGATCTTCACAACACATTGCTAACGTCAAAAAGCATTGCTGCCCTCCTTCCAGGCACAGGGAAGGAGGTGCAGAGACAAAAGCCCCAGCTGTTGAAGGAATTTGCCCAAGTTCTGTTTTCAGTCTGTTTTCTCCTGCATGCTTTTTCTGTTTCAGTGCCCAAGGCCAGGCTGGATGGGGCTGGGGGCAGCCTGGGCTGGCAGGAGGGGTCCCTGTCCGTGGCAGGGGTCTGTGAGGTCCCTACCACCCCAAACCACCCTGTGATAAGGGATTTCTCCATCATTCCTCCCACTGCTTTGGTCGCCTTGCCATGGCACTGCTGGCAATGAAATGAAGTAATAAGTAAATGAAGTAAGTAATGACTGACGCTGGTCATGTGCTGAGGCCTTGCCAGTTGTGTACTGAAGGCCTGGGCCACCTCCCCTCCTGTCCCTGGAGCCACCCCATCTCGTCCTGCTCCCCTCTGGGTCTGCTTCACGTCTTTTCAGGGCACCGACTGCTGTCCCTGTGCTCAGCCAGGATTAGGCCAGAGAACTCGGCTTCTTGCTGACTTGCTTGATCACAGTTGAGCTCATCACCTTGTAGCTGAGAGAATTTCTCTTCCTACAAGCCTTGGCCAACTCATTTCCAAGGAGAATTTGTCAGAGATGATGAGAAGTATTATCACATCTTTCTTCAGCTGTCCAAAATCTAGACTGAACCAAATCTTGGTATTCCTCCTGTAATCAACAGAGAAAGACAGCCAGCTCCGGAGGGTGTTCTGTCCAGCCTGTCCAAATGCCTAAGACAAGTGGCATGACATTTTTCAAAGACTGCTAAGCTGCATCTTAAAGGACTTTTCTTCCCTCATTTTTGTGAATGCCTGTAAGCTTTTTCATAAACAAAGTCCTAGAGCGACACGTTCCATGCATTAAAATGAATATTGTGAGAAGAAATTCAATTTTCTTTCTTTAAAACCTCCCACTAGGTCATTCGCTAGTGCCCCTTGGTCTCTTCACTATGAGAAGAGTCTTTAACACTTCATCTGCGTCATACTGCTGCTGTTACAAACCTCCATCATATTCGTTCCCTGTTCATCGCTGTCCCAAGCTGAAAGGTCTTTTTCCCCCTAGCACAGATCTTGTTCCATATCTTTAGTCATCTCTGATGTCCTTCACTGTGCCTTTCTCTAGCTCTGCCTGTCCTTTCCGAGGCAGGGGAGCAGAACTGCACACAATGCAAAATGCAGCCTCACTGTCAATGTGCAGAAAAGCCCAAAGATATTTTCTGATTTGTTTATTCCTGCCTAATAATCCCTCCCATGCTGTTCTGATTTTTGAGTGCTGCTGAGGCTGGAAGTGTTTCAAAGATGTTGCCACCGTCTGAAGACTTATTTTCTGAATTGCTGCTGCCTACTTAAGAGCTCATCCTTGTGAATGTTTTGTAACAACATATTGCTCTGTATTTACTACCTTTGAACATTATCTAACATTTTATCACCTAAATAGCTGAAGATCCTTTATTTGCCATTTGCACTTGCTTTGCATTTTTACCACCCTGAAGAGAAGGCACTTTGGTGACAGCCATAAATAGATTTCTACCTTTTAGGATCAGAGCCAAATAAGCGCTTGAAAGATTAAACAAAAACATTTCCAAACAAAATCTCTGAAAGCAACACAACGATTTCTATGACTTGTGGCTCTGAGGAAACGTCTGGCTGCCAACATGACTTTAGGCCAAATTTTCAGTCCTTTTGTCTCCGGCTTCCCCACATGGAAAACAAAGATGCATTCATAGCATGTGGCAGAGGCCAGAAAATTTCCCCCATCCACATGCATCACCATCAGCCTCACTGACTGCCAGAGCTGCTGCATGCTTTTTAGAAGATACCCCATCTCTGAGATTTCTCCTGATGGAGAATACTGAAGTGACTTGTCCAAATAGACAGTTACTCCCACTGTTGGGGGGAAAATGTTTTTATAGAGCCTCAGCTTATTAAACACCCTTAAAAGTTTATTTTCCTTTGTAAGCAGCTTGCAGATCCTGTAGGTCTGAAGCATGGCCCAGCCAAGGTTAATCTGCTTTCCCTGTAGGCAAATGCCCCTCCAGCCGAATCCCCAATGTGTTACAGGTGATGGAGTTCAAAACATCACTTCTAGCTACCTGTAAAAATAATAATAAAAAATTAAGAAATAAACACATTTCCTCTTTAAGCATCTCCAATGTTTCTTAATCAGTGCATCATTAGGAGGTTTCCCATCATCTGGAGGTGCTAACTCAGCTCAGTCCTACAGCAAAGGGAGGCAGACCCTCCACCCCACTGCATTCAGAAGCATTTAGTTTTGTAGGTTAGAAGGCAGAGTTTGCCAGCAGCCTGGGCAGTGAATGATTTACTTTAACTACAGGGTTTCATTCCTGGCCCACAAGGAGTAAGTTAGCCACTCCAGCAGCCTGGGAAGCCAAGGGCAATGTGTGAGCAGGGAATGGAGGGCAGGAGCGACCACCAGATCTCCAGTCTGCAGATCAGCTCCACAAGGACCCTTGTCTAGCTGACAATGTGTGTTGCCCAAGAAGAAATTCACTTGCACCAGCCACTGCTGAGGCTCTCAGCAGCCGACCCATGAAGCAGTGTTAGCAACCCCAGCCAGCGAATGCCCATCCCAGTCTGCGGGATGCACTGTGAGCAGGGGATGAATGGCAGCATATGGTGATCAAACCAAGAAGCCAAAGGCACAATGTCAAATACGAGACAGCCACAGCCCTGGTGAAGACAGCACAAGGGAAGAGAGGAGGCTTTGAGATCTGTTTTAACCCTGATTTTGTGTGAGTGATCAAAGCCTCCTTGTCAAGCTGCAGGGAGAAGCTGCTCTGTTTTGTCTGCAGTGGGTGACATGCAGACAGCAAGGCATGAATGTGATGCCGTGCCTCTTACCTGGAATATGTGGTGGCAAGAGGAGGAAAGAGCACAAAATCATGCCAGAAACTGGCACCCAGAAAGATGTGACACAACCAGCAGAAGGTGTTTCTTTGCTACAACCTGTCATGAAGTCTCAGCTCTGCTCCAGCAGCTCCCTAGAGACACACCAGTACCTCACTTCTTGCCGCAGGAAATCCTCAGAGTGTGGAGCTCCAAGGGTCACCACACAGCATGCAGGGAGAGCTGCTGTGCTCAGAAACCAGATACACAGTACAAGGCTGTGCAGAGAGCAAATAAGCCTGGGTCTTGGAGGGAGCATACATTATTTCAGTGCTTTGCTCACCCTAATTAGCACAACTTAACCTATGGCTGCATACAATATCTGAGCAAGCTTCAGTTAATGCCTTTACAGTACACATCATGTAAGGACAAATGAAAAGCTCTCCACCAGTCAGAAAGGCAAGGTAAAAGACAGAGTTGAATTAAGGAATAGAATAGTTCAGCTGGAAGGGCCCTGCAAAGATTAGCCATCCAACTGCCTGACCACTGCAGGGCTAGCCAAAACCTGAAGCATGTTACTGAGGGCAACCTTTTTCTGTCTGGGATTAATCCATTGCTCTTAAAATAGAATAAATCCATACCAAGAGTGGGCAGCCGGCTAGGTAATTGGGCTTGGACACAACTAATCTCTTTGATTTGATGTGGGGACTTACACATCCATATCCCATGTCCATATCAGAGCATCCCAACCCCACCAGGATAGTGACATGAGTGTTGGTGGGTCTGCTCTCTTGGAGCTGTTCTGTACAAATAAGAAAGTGTTCATTGGGCCACAAAATAAATATATAAATAAATAAAAAAGGACAAAGATGCTCTCCAAGCAAAGTTTGGACACTCATCAGACACTCATCAGCAGTGTAGGTTCAGCCCTTCATCCACCTAGATCCACCTAGGAAAAGTAGGTACAACGATGGCAGACTGGCTCCCTCCTTTTCACAGTGAGTTTATCCATTTCTCAAAACAATGAGTTCTTTACCTCACCTGTTTTTTGGGGTTGAAATCAAAATGCACCACAAAATAAAATCTTACTTGGAGAAGCCAAATGCAGGAGTCTGGACAGGTCTCACTTCTGAAGTGTTGTGGTCCATGAGGAAGAAAACAAAAGGGGAGGGGAAAATCTAGGACAAAACCAAAACTGTTGATGAGGAGGCTCAGGTGTCTTCTGTGATTGTCAGTATCTTCTGCTGAAGTCAGAGAGCAGCTTGTAATAGCTAAAGCCTGACTTTGGTGTGTTTCTGATCTGCACTGAAAGGCTTTCTCTACAGAGTGTCTGTGGGTAAGCACAAAAATGACAACCTCTTCTTTTAAGAGAGGGGAAGGTTAATTCCCTACAGATGGTGGCCAGCACCAGCTTACTGCTCCTCTTACTTCTCCAACAGAGGCCGCCAAATGAAACCCTCCACAGGGACTGTATGTGCAGATTTGAAGCATTTAGCATGCAACCAAAAGAAAACATCCCAGCACTGTTTGGGGAATGACAGAACACACAAGTAATGAGAAAGGAAAGAGCCATATTAAAGCAAAGCACAAAGAGGGATTTTATGGTATCTATCCAATCAGCATCAAAATTTCTACTAGCACAAGAGAATGAACTTAGGCTGACTGTGTAAGTCATAGCTGAGTGATTTTGTTCAAAAGGTGAGGGTTTTAGGGGCATAATTCCCAACCAGCTACTCATAGTGAGGTGGCTGGTATAAAAACTGCAATAAGTTGTGAGTTATATGGTCAAACATTTGGAAATGCCCAAAATACATTACTGAAACTCCAACAGAGGCTGAAAATAGAAGCCTCACACTTCTTGCCCAGCTGCACCGCGCAGCCTGACAAAGCCCATCTTTCTCAGTCTTTGTTTCAAGATTCTCTTGCACCAGGGAGGTCTGGAAGCAATTACAACAGCTTTCACAAACCTTTAATTTTTATATTGAGAGTTCAGATACTGATAGTAAGTATGACAAAGGGGCAATAAACCTTTAAGTAATTCAAAATATTGAAGTGCTCAGAGTAAGGCGGACTGAATAAGGAGCCAGAACGATTCTTATGCAGACCGTGTTATCAGAAACATTTAAGGAGACTGCATTTATAAAGGAAATTCTTACAGCCAGTTATTAGTCAATAAGTGGAGCAGTTCATTGGCAGAGACACAGTAATACACAGCAGGCTGCTGCAGCTCTTAGGGAAAACACAATTAACTTGATAAAAAATTAAATATAGTAGAACTATAATAAGTGCGAGGAGCTTATAGTAAACCCAAAGGGAGTATTAAGAATTCAATCCATCAATCATCACAGCACATAACCACCTCTGGACAACATATCTGAAAACCATTCGCAATTTTATGCCTGTTCCAGTTACTACGCATTTGAATAAAGCTGATCTTTGATTTAACTGCTACAGCTCCTTAAACTTTAGTGCAGAAATGCTACTTCATGTACATCAGTTTGATATTCTCTATCTTCATATGCGTGTTAACTGATGCAGTCTACAGCTATACTACTGGACTGGCTATTTAACAAGATTTTCACCAAAACGTGGCTGTCTCCATCTATAAAATACAAATAATGGCATTCCCTTCCATTATGAATTGACTGGAGCCCTACGGCTGTTTAACATAAACATGCTGGTCGTGCTGCAGCCAAGTCTCCTTTTACTTAACCTAAAGCAATCATGAGTAATGCCATGAACTTATTGAAGTTATTATGGTAAAACCCCAGCATAAGAAAAGACTGTCTCCAATCATGCTAAAGAAAATCATCAAGAATATTATTGCAGCTTACAGGAAACAATCTGATGTAAAGAATAGCTGCCTACCCTGTCTTACTGTGATAATCACGCTTAGGCTCTGCAGTGGTGATTTGAATTTACAACATGTCCATTCAACAAGCCATCCTTCTTTGCAGCCTCCCTTCTCCACCACAGAGACAGAAAAACACAGCCTACTTCAGTCCATAGGAAGAGCCTTTGGTCCTAGAAACCTCTTCTTTAAGGCTTTTAACCAAAGGCAGAGCTGCTGTGTAGAGTTTGTGCCTTTTGAAGCTGATTAGAATCATTAGGGTTGGAAAAGCCCTCCAGGCTCATCTGGTCCAGCCATCCCCCTACCACCAATGTCACCACTAAACCATGTCCCTAAGCACCACATCCAACCTTTCCTTGAACACCCCCAGAGACGATGACTCCACCACCTCCCTGGGCAATGCATCCCAATGCCTGACTGCTCTTTCTGACCTCAATTCGTCAAATGTGTCTTTAAGTGGAAATCTCAAGACACAGGCAATTGGTCATAGGACCATCTTGTCCTTCTGAAGCTCTCCTGAGGCTCACAGCCCTGACACATACTGGTTCCCATATCCCCAAAACAGCAGAGAAACCTCAGCTCACAGGAATTCAAACCAGGGTGGGGAGACCTCAAAGGACACAGGATCTCCAAAAATGCAGGGAGAGGCAGAAAGACAGAGTGTGCACTTGGAAACAGAGGAGCACTGCCAGTGAGATGCTTGGTCCAAGCCAGGCCTGAAAAGCTGCCGCTGTCTGCCTCCCCAGCGAAGATGAAGGCCAACTCCAGCTGGAGCAGAGCAGTGGACAAGGATTTCCTCCAGCACACAGCTTTCCCTTCCCCAGGGGAGGCAGACAAGCAAAAGCTCTTGGTCTGGACAAGTATGCCCGGACCTCATGTCCTCATGTCTCCTCATGTCCCCAATAACTTCATGTTGTCTTCTCCACGGGCTGCATCTGTCCCATGGAGCAGCAGCCATGTCACCACGTAAAGCACTAAGGCTGAAATTCCCGCAGCAGGAGCATTTTACACTCAGTCTCCACCCAAGGCAACTACAGAGAAGAGCTGTTAATCAGTGTACAGAAGAGCATAACCTTTGAGAACCGTGTGATGAAAATTTGAGGAGCTGGAGTGAAAGCATCTGCTGACACCATTTTGATTCCAGGACTGCTTTTTCTCCAGAAATATGGATCAAAGTTTCACCTCCCAACATTTTCCCTTCTAGGCCTATTCAGCCAGACAGAAATCTCCAGAGACCACTAACCAGATCACCACCAAGGAAGGTCTATATGAAAGCCACTGGTAACTTCAGAAAACACAGAATCAGCTTCATTTTGCTGCCACTCCCAGGGGCACTTATTCGAGAGTGGAGGCAGGGTGGACTGGCACACTTGCCACGAGCAGCAAGAGGATGGCTAACAACACAGAACCTATTTACACCCGGTGATAGAGGAGTTTGTTACCTGGCTGTTCTCCAGAGTGCAGCTCAGGTGAGGTACTCGAGCAGAGCAGCCTTTCATGGTTAATAGCACTAGCAGCTTAATCATCAGGGAGCCCCTGGGCCCTGCACATGAGACATTCTGATTTAAATGGCACGAACTGAGCCCTGCTACCTGGCTGCAGAGACTTACAGATGCCCTTCCTCTTGCTGCTGGCCATAAAGCCTGGAAGTGCCAGCAGAGACAATTCACATGCATGTGGGAAACGGGGGTGCACTGCTTCAAACAGGCTTTGGATCGGTCCCTAAATATGCTTAGTTAAGGTAGCTATTTCATCAAATCACCGTGCCAGCACATGCGTGCATGGATCCTGACAGCTTAGGAGAAAGATATTAATTTTTGATGCGGAGCTGCAGCTTCATCAGCGGAGAGCCATCTGTAATATTTAGCAGCACTGCCATGCTACATCTCCCCAGTAAGGCATTATGTCCTGAGACCAAAAGCTGCTCCCCCCTCACGTTATTGCCCTTTTTGTTGTTCATTGCTGGCAACTTTTCATGTGCCTAGTGCAAAGTTCTCAGCCCTGTACAGAAAAGAAAGTTTAAAGTGGGAAAAGCTCCCCATTGAAAAGTTTATTTACTACTTATGGTGCATAAACCAGAAATTTGTTTCATAGCAAATAGAGGCTGTCCAAAAACGCCCTGAATGAGACAAAAAGCTGCATGGGTGTATCACAGATACATCTACGTAAGGTCACAAAACATTGCTGCTCACTGGCTTCAGAGAACACCCGTGCTGCTGCTCAGGGCTTGGGGCTCTCCTGGTCCTAGGAGGGCTTCTGAGAGCAGCAGCTCCTGCAGCCAGAGCAGAGCCGCTGGGAACTTTGCTTTCAGCCTTCATGGCAATGGGCCTTGCTGCAGGAACAGCTGGAACTCACATCAGGAGCGAACAGGAGCTCAAAGGGAAATTAAAAGATATTCTTCCCCTGAGTATTTTGTTTGTTTGTTTGTTTAAGCTTGCAATTAAGGGGCTGGAGAAAGTTGTCTTCTTTTGATTTTTACATATTTTTTTTTTGGTGGGACAAACAGCCAGTATGAAGGCATTTATTCTTTGTCAGCCTTGAGATAAAGAGATTTGTTTGTGAAGAACCTACCACAGGTTTAAAAAAGGGAATTTGTAAAATCTACTTTTCTTTAGTCTGGAAACAGAGACTAAACTGCAACGCTTCCCCAGGAAGGGCGCTGGCTCCATCAGTCCTGAACTCCTGTGCTTCTTCACGCACCTTCCTCTTAACCAGCCTCAGCTGAGGGCAGAACAACCTGCCCCTAAAGCAACTGGGACAGTAACACCCAGCAGGGTCTCTACTAGTGTGAATTGTGTCCGCTCCGTCATAGCTGATGGAGCTGTGGTGGTTAATGAAGTGTGAAGGGCGCCGAGGAGCCTTAGTTACGGTGAATTTGACATTTTTCTGAAGAAAGGCACAAGTGGGATGGGGGCTGAGATACGCTTGGACGTGTGTGTGGGAAGGCAACCAGGCAGCCACCAGCTGGTGGCCATGCAACTTCTTATGGCCAGACATGACCAAGGTCCATGCCCCAACCTGTGCCCGCAGCCCCTGCGACCCAGGCCCCCAGTGCATCACCCTCCTGCCCAGGCAGCCTTCTGCAAGGAGCCAGGCAGAGCACATCCTCCTTCTGACAAAGTCCAGGGCACAAATCCAATTGCCTCCAGAGAAGGCACAAGAGTATTTATTTTTTAAAAAAATAATATGCATGCTCTCAGGGAAATGATCAGCCATCAGAGCAGCGTAGGTCACAGCGGCGTTTGATCTATAGACTCTACCCATGGACAGCATGTTCTTTACGGGCAGTCAGATGCCTCTTTTTGTCTGTGTCAAGCAGATCTTTGCACTTGCAGCCATTTTTTCTTCCCCTTTAAGGACTCTGTGCTTTTAAATAAAGCATTGAGTTAATGATTCAGGCCCCAGCATCACCCCCAGTGGAGAGATGTGCTGCAAGGGCAGTGTGAATGGCTCCCGTGGCTGCCTTGAGCCGTGACAGCAGTTTGCTGGCATCCTGCAGCAGTGTCCCCATCCCAAACCAGAGCCTGGGGGAACAGTGGAGCAAAAGGGTCCAAAATGGGGGCAGCTGATGGGCTGCCATCAAATGGTGGAGCAGGGCTGGGATCCCCAGACAGGATCTGCCATGGAGCAAGGTGGAGAAGCGAAGGGCAGATCTGAGCTCCCCCTCCCTAAGCAAGGCCCAGCAAATCTGAAAGTTGTGCTTCTGAGCAAAGGAGAGGGTCTCGCTTGCCTTGAAGCGGTGGGAGCTTAGGTTTTGTTCAGCCTCTCTTTTTTCCCCTGAAAAGCAACTGCTAGTAGAGGGGAGCTGGGGGGAGCATCAGGCAGAGACATCACAGGCACGATCCTCCTGGCACTAGAACTGCTGCTTGCCGGGAGGGTTTTCCCATGCAGCCTGTGATGTGCTGTTATACCACATCAAAAGGAAAGAAAATGTCAAATTTAGAGTGGCTCGGCCATTTCTGTGGATTAACACTATTTTGGCTCCGAGGTGAAGTGTGGTGTAAACCACTGCCATGCTCCCGAGCAGAGATCTGGGAGCCAGCTCTGTGAGACGGCACCTGAGCCAAAATAAAAGTGATCCCAGACTAAGGCAGAAGCTTCTTCATTGGGCTTGTTTGGTCCTCCAGGGCTCCCAGACCTCACCACAAAGTGCTGGTTGTTGGTCAGGGCATGTGTTGAGCTGGATGGACCAGGAGGGGAAGGTGAAGGACGGTGATCCCGTGTGGTAGCTCCCACGCCGGCTTCCCAAACACAGTAAGCCAGAAGCAGCCCGGTCCCTGTGACCTGAGCAGCTCAGCATTAAACCCCAGAGAGCTTTTTCTGCAGAAGCAGCCCACCAGCAGCCTTCTGCTTGCTCCTGCTGCTGGCACGGTGGCATTCCTTGGGCAGGCACACCTCAACATCCAGCCACTGGCTGTGTAGCACCCACCTACGGAGCTGCTCCAGAACATCGCTGCAGGACTACTGAAGTTACCCTCCTTTATTCACCGGGCCCCCCGATGTGTTGGAAGGAGTCTGCACAGAGCAAAAGCTGGAGACCTGTGCTTAGAGAGGGTCGATGCGGATCACGCAGCATCCACAGCAACACGAAGAACTGAACATTCATCTCCGACATCCCAGGTCAGTCCCCAGCTTCCAAATCATCGTCTCCCCATGAAAGGAGCTTAAAAAGATCAATTGAACCAGCTCCTTTGTCGTCCTTTATCAGACAATCCCAGTTCAGCTTCCAGCTGCTCGGGACACCAGCACTTCAACAACTTCCATCTCATCAGGGATATTATTTTAAAGGGCAAGATAATCAAAAGTCACACACAGCTTTTCCTTGCAGTGGTTGAAAAGAAAGTCCCTTTAATCTGAGATATAACACATCCTGATCAGGTACAGGGAAAAAAAAAGAAAGAAAAGAAAAAAAAAGCCACAACAAAACAGATCAGAGAGATTTTGCTTCCATGTGGCTCCAAGATAAATCATCGTCCAGGGCACCAGGCAGTAATTGTAACTCCCCTTTGAGTTTTACAGAGCATCAAAGGTCTGCAAGGGCTGAGATTGCTCGATAGCTACCGCTCCTTCCAGGCTCCAATTACCCTCCTGGCTGCTTCCAGTATCAAAAGCAAAAAAATTGCTTTCTTCTCGCTAAATGGTCCACGGAGTGGAACCAGACGGGCAAAGGGACTTGGAGAAATTATTGTGGGCTGTGCTGTGCCCAGGTCTCATCTGTTGCTCCAGCTCCTGTCAGAGGAGGAAAGGTTGCCGGGAGGTTTGGGACAGGAGGTGCTGCTTTCTGCACCTCTCGCCATCCCTGATGAGCTGGTCATGAGCTTTAGGCAAAAAGAAAATTCCTCTCTGCTCAGAGTGTTCATTGGACACCTCAGTATATCAGAGAGGAAGAAGCAAACTCTGGAGAAAAGCCATTTTGTGTCTCAACGTGTTTGCACTGAGGAGCAACGCCTGCCCTGTGGCAGTGGCTGTCAGAGCTCCACGTGTGAGCCACTCTCCCTCCTAAAGAGGGGAAACTGAGGCACAAAGCTGGTGAAATGAATTCGATGGAGCCTCACCAGCGTGTGAACATCAGCCTGCAGTGCTCCCAGCCCTCTGCTCTCCGGGAAGCAGAGACAGCCCCTTGCCAAGTCACCATCCCCCCATGGGGCTCCCTCCTCCCGTGCTGAGCAGGAACTGCCAGGATGCCCAGCCTTGATCCAAATTGCTGCCAGGCATTGCTACTATCAAGGACACATCCTCCCCGTCTATTAAACCAACATACAATGAATCCAGGTGCCATCTGGTTTGGCTTTCAGTCCCCCTTTAATGCTAGCTCCCCCCCACACCAGTCAGCTGTGCTGTTTTGGCCTCCAGACACCTCTACTTAGCAGTGCCTCCTGCATACACACGGACACACAAAAGTTTCCCAGCACCACCAAAATGCTGCTGCTCCATTCCGGTGTCCTGGGTTTGGTGGGCCCAAACTTTGATTAACCGGTGGCATCAGAAAGTACTTGTGGTGTTCAGGTTCGCTTGCAACATCTAGGCAATCAGCAGCCTGGCTCAGAGCATTTTGCTTTGCTGTGAAGTAAATGGTAAATACGAGGCAGATCTTGTTTCCTTTCTCATCAAAGTCCATGCTTGGCCATCCAAAATTATGTGGTGCTTTTGGCTTAGTGTTTCCACTGCCTTATCTCCTTCCTACCCCCAGTGTGTTCATTTCACTGTTTCAGGGCAATACCATATATTTTTAATCCCAGTAAGCTGACTGCAAAACAAATATCTAATTAAAACTCATTTTTAATAGATATTGTACAGCTTGCATGCAGCCAAATCCCCTTACTACCCTTCTGTTTTTAATGCTATTAAACTACATTGTTTGGTTTCAAGTTTAGAGGGATGTCTTCAGCGCAACCACCAGCCTATCCACCATCACTGAGCATTTAGCAGTTTGCTGCTTTGCTGGATAGAAGGCTCAGCGATCTGTCACTGCTGGACCCCCCAAGGTTACAGGGACAGAGATGGTGACACTCGTGTGATGGCACCTCCCAGGGGATCACTACAGACAGAGCAGCTTTCTGCTTCCACGCGGGTGAAGTAAGGCTTTAAGAAGCTTCCTCTTCCTGTTCAAGTGCGTGGGGAAAAGGCATTTGCCTCCCAGCCATATTATTTGTTTGAGTTCACTATTTCTGGCCTATTTTGGTCACCTACTGGAATGTTGGGTGCCCTCAGCTTCTTGGGCTGTCCCTGGACGTCCCCTCCAGCCTCCTGCATTGCTGGTTCTCCTGTCTCCATCCCTTCTCCCCTGACAGAGACAGCACCAGCACGTCCTCACTGCCCCAAATTTGTCCTGTCCTTATCTCTCCCAGTGCCTGCAGATCCAGCACCACTGATTTATGTACCAATATCAGCACCAACACCTTCTGTGCAACCCATTTCCCACCTGCAGGCCCAGCCCCAGCCACTTCTGTGCCTGTGCACCTCATTCAGGGGAAGCCGCTCTGCCCCAGGAGCTCACCCCAAAGGTCCTGGTGCAGAGAGCAGTGGTTGCTACCTCATCCCAGTGATGTGTGGGGAGCACGGCTGGTTCAGCAGCACACTGACAGGCCTGATGTGACAGCACATGGAGTGCCACCCCTGTCATTATTCCTCCCTTATCACCCTGGGGCTGTAAAGCAGCCGCATCCAGAAACCCATTTAGCACCTGACTATATTACCCCCTGTAGAGGAGATTAAATGTCATTCTTTAGATTAAGCTTGGCGTTAAAAACAATTACACTTGGCAAGGCTGGTAACAAAGTGCTTTTATCCTGCACTGCCTACAGACAAGCTTCACTTGCCTCTTACAGGTAGATAGGATTGTGTTCCTTGAAGACACATCCAACAGCCCGTCCTGACAGCCCTCAGCCACCAATTTTGATGTAACCCACCAAAACACATGGTTCAGAGAAGCCAGAGAACTGCATGCCCAGAAAGAAGCTTTATGTACCCAGCACAGCCTTCTCTCACCAAAGCCCTGACGTGATGCATTTTACTACAGCCGAGTTTCAGTCTGTGTCCAAGTGAGATTTAACCTGGGGGGGGGGGGGGGGGAAACAAAAAGCAATCAGGCGGTGAATTGGAAAAGAATCATTTGCTATTTCCCAATATTAAAAATGCAAAATGTAAATAATCTGAAAAAAAAATACATCAGAGGCCCTGAATTTGGCTAAGCGCACATGTAATGTGCGGGTAAGTCATGCAGGGTAATGCAGGGTAAGTCATAGAATCATAGAAAAATTAAGGTTGGAAAAGCCCTTCAAGATCATCTGGTCCAACCAGCCCCCTACCACCAATGTCACCACTAAACCATGTCCCTGAGCACCATATCCAACCTCTCCTTCAACACCCCCAGGGACAGTGACTCCAGCACTTCCCTGGGCAACCCGTCCCAACGCCTGACTGCTCTTTCTAAGAATGAATGTGTTCTAATTGTTTTAACTGTTGAAGAGTGGTGCTCTTTGTCCAATTCTTTGTTTGTTGAAGAGTAGGGGCATGACATTTCCATTTTTCCACTCACCACGGACATTGCCTTACTGCCAGGACTTTTTAGCTATGATGGAGAGAGGCTTGGCAACTCCATCAGACGTTTCCCTCAGGACCCTTGGATTCATGTCATCAGGTCCCACAGACTTGTGCCTGTGTAGATTCATCAGATGGTCTCGAATGTGCTCTTCACTTACAGCGGGTGGGACTTTGATCCCCCAGCCTCCATCTATGGGTTCAGGGAAATGAAATACTTGGGAAGGCCGTCTACCAGTGCAGACGGAGGCAGAGAAGTTGCTGAGTACCTCAGCCTTCTCCATGTCTGTCGTTACCGATTACTCAGATATAGAAACTCACTCTTAATGTAAGAAATTAGCCACCTATAATTGCTGACACGCTACTATTTTCACCCCTCGGTCTATTTTAATAAATGTTAAAGGTGCATGGTGGCCCTTGGGTATTCCTCCTGTCACCCCAGCACAGCAGCCTGAAGGGAGCTGGGTCCTCTCTTGTGCTCTCCCTCGAGGCTCTGTGCAGAAGGGCTGCCACCTCTCCCACAAGGGCTGGAGGATGGGAAAGAAGCACTCACACAACTCCCGAGAATCGGCAAGAGTTCTTTATTGCCGGGTGTTTGGTGGCTCCAAGCTAACGCCTGGGATGGTGCCTGAGCGACAACGAGCAGGGGGCTTGCCAGGCCCTGCTGCGAAGCTGTCGGTGTTTTCTGATGGCACGGAGCAAAGACCTGCCAGGGTAGTCCCAGGTCTGATGTGGCTGAGGTGGATTCACTTCCATGAGTTCCTCCACCTCTTCTTGTGGATCCAGCTCCATGGGCTCCACGGTGTTAGGCGGGAGGACAAGCCAGTCCCCGCCTGGGAGTGCCCACACGGGATGCCTTCCATCAGGTATGTTCCCTGGCCAGGGAGCCAAACCAGAGGGTTGCCCAGTACCATGCCTTGGTCTTATTCTACTCTCTACTTGATTTTCATTCATGGGTTTCACACCGCCATCTGTTTTATGGCCACAGCTGTGTCCCACGCTGCATTCTGGCCAACAGGCACACCTCTGCTCCCCACGGCTGCCTGCCTCACGCTCCCACCGTCGCTCCACACCACCACTGCACCACAGCTTAGGCCCAGGCCCCCTGCTGCTGTATGCCTGAGGGGCCGGCCTGTTCCCCGCATTGCTGCAGTGCCAGTGATATCGATGATACGTGTCTTTGGGCCGGGCACCAGACGTCCCCCAGGCACTGGTGTTTTTTGTGCCGGAGGTGCTGTCCCTCCACCCACAACACATCCTCCTCTCGTTAGCTGCCATCCTTGGTGCTTCCTCACACCAAGGAGGGCTGCTGCTCGCCTTGCTCCTTCTCGAGCCTTCTTCCTGCTGCGTACGCTGGCTCTCAGAGGACCGAGTCACTGAGCAAGAGGCGGGCCAGCTGTAGAGGGTCCTGTTTTATAGGGCCTGGGGCAAAGGCAGTGGCCACTGTGACCTCAGTAAGCCTCCGTGATGCCCAACATGAGCGGCCCGAAGGCAGCTGTGCTGGGAGCAGCCTGGAAGATGCCCTCACGTGGAGGAAGGAGGACTGGGGGGGCTGAGGGCCCCTTTTCTGGGGCTGCCTCCCCCAGGCCCAGGCAAGGAAAAAGCAAAACCCATGGGCACAATCTCCAGAGGCAAGTAAATGAATGTTAAAGGGCGTCCAGACCAGTGGGAATGAAACTTAGAAAAATAACTAAAATAATAATTTTTAAAAAATCTAGCCAATCAGTTATTCAAAATAAGAATTTTCAGCTTCCACATTTCAAGTATGATTAAATGCAGTAATAAATATTTTGACTGCAAAATCCCAAGTCTAAATTACACCCTGACCCTGGCAAGTGATCTCATCATCTAGACTTTGCTTGTGTAATAGCAGCTGTTTTAATTTTCCTGCAGAAATTCGTGATTTATTTCTTAATTTATATGAATACAGGCACATTTCTTGCATTGCCGTTGTTTTTAACCTCTTATTTTACCTTATTACCAATTTGTTGTCTGTTAAAGGAAAAACTGAAGTGCAGAAAAACTCTGTTAATACCAGCTTTTTCCTTGTAGCCCAGTTCCGTTTTCTTTGCTTCAGGTGAAAATGAATTCATTAGCGATGATCCTCAATGACTGTAGCCCCTGCAGCTCCAGACATTTTGAATGAATGCAGTCCCAGTCATTCTGCATGTAAAACCTGGAAAATTCATCTTGACTGAACTCCTACCTGCCAGTCCCTTTCCAACCCCCCCTGGGAATGTATTTTCCTGCCAAGCCCATGGGCTCTGCTGTGGGGATGCTGCAAGCAAGAGCTGCAAACACCCATTGGAAGGAGCCACCACGTCAGCCTGACCCTGCACCCCCTGAATCTGCCCCCTGAGCACTGCACTTGGAGCAAAACCTTTCCTGGGTCCCTCCAGCGCCCTGACTATACATCCTACTGAAATAAGTGCTTTGCCAGGAATCCCTGGCAGCCTCCAGGAGGGGTGGGTGACTTCGCAGCCGGTGCTTGCTTTGGATCCCTCCCGTGCCTCCTTCAGCAGCTTTCTGCAGGCAGTAAGCCTTCTATTAGATGTGGGGTAACTCTGCTGGGAGCCAGACTGAGAGAAGGCAAAGGGACCTGGAGTGAATCACAAACCCCTCTGTGGTCTGGCAGGTGGTGAATGTGTCACAAACACCATGCACTTACATGTACGTACAGCTCACTGGTTAAACTTCTCTATATCCATATATATATTAGTACATATGCACACTAATAACACAGTGTGTTCCCAACCAGCCCCATGGGTGCCAGCCACAGGGCGCCCAGCAGTTAGCATTGAAAGGGACTCCCTGGTGGAAACATTTCTGCTGGGAAATGCCCCCATTGCCCCTGCTGGCTCCCTGTGGCTCAGACCCAAACCCTTTCCTTGCAGACAGCGGCTGTCCTGTCCCGTGCCCCTGGGAGAGCATTAAGGGGCTCCCGAGCCCATGGAAGGTTTCACCAGCAGAGCAGGCAGGCGATGCCTTTTGCTTTGTCCTTCCAAAACACATGGATTTAAACACCCCCAGGCTGGGCTGTCTGTGCTGCTCTGCATCGATCGTGGCCTCACGGCTGACCACGTGCTTCTGATTGACTTAGACCAAGCCTCGTGCCAGCATGACCTTGGGCTTTGCTCAGCCCCAGGGAGCCCACACCAGCAGTGCAGGGGAGGTCCAGCTCGTCCACTCCATCAGGGCACATATAACCTTGTTCACATGTTTTTTTCTGTGGCCTCATCGGAAAAAGTCAGCAATGCAGCAAACAGCTTCATGAATACACAGATTGCTTCTGGCAGCTACCAATTTACAAAGACTGGGCTGGTCCAATCCCCACGTGGCCATCTCCCAGGGAGTTTCTTGTTTTGTACAAGCCATTTTTCATTACAGAAAATACACATGCTTCGCCCAACAGTTCTGTCTGGCTCCTGCTATGAGAGGGAACCCAATGCAGGACTGTCAACACTGAGGGATGGATGCATGCCCCGCTGTGCCCAGCCCCAGGACCTCCATGGACCATAGGATGTGTGCCTGGCCCATGCAATGACATTAAGTGTGCCAGGACACCTGAAAGCAGGACTAGGAAGGCCATTATGAACCCAGCCCATACACCTGCTCACTCTCAAGCCTTTTTGATGCTTCTGCTTGGATGGCAGGTGCATGGAGGTGCACAAGACAGCATTCATCTGCAGTCAGCCTGTGCTGCTATGAGCCATTCACAGCACCTACATCTGAGACCCCAGACTCACCTGTGCCATATCACTGAGGTTTTGAAAGGTTTGTGCATAGACCCTTGCTCATGGGTCAAACCAGGCAGGAAAAGTGTCCTGGTATGGACAAAGAAATTTCTGATTATACGTAATGATCCACATCATACACATATCAGCATTGGGTCCCATTGCAGCTACTGGAAATCCAGCCAGAGGAATGTGGAGTGTTATTTATTGTAGCCTAAAGCTGACACCTACCTCCAGGTAAACATTCTACCCAAAATATCCAAGGCTGATACTCCTCAGTGTGCCCCACTGCAAGCCCAGCATTACTCCTTGCACAAAACGTGGAAGCAGGAATGTAATATTTGAGTCTCCAAGCAATCACTGTACAGCTTTACCCCAGAGACAGCGCATGCAATGAACCACAGACCAGGGAGACACAGTGCTTAAAGTCAGCTATGATGGACAGCTTTTTATTTTCCAATGTTTTAATTTAACAAAGTGCTACATTCCATAGTTACAGTATGAGGAGTTGGTCTCGTCCGAAATAGAAAACCACAAGAAAGCACAAGGACTGCTAACATCACTCTATGGAAGCAGTGCAGTCCAAAGGAACCTCACCTAGGGTAAACATCTGGCCTTGGAGACACCTTTAAAAACCAGCAGCTGTGGGGTGCAGGACCACTTCAGGGCAAGAAGTGCACCCCACGCGGGCTGGTTCCTCCCGCTAGAGATGGGGCTGTACATGCTAACAGGGTGGCAAGATGCCAACTACAAATTCTGGCTTGTGCTATCAGGAAATCCCAAACTGGGCATCCACAGGGAAACAGAGGCGAGCTGCTCGTCTTGTGCCAAGTCAGGAGGTGGTTATTGCTGCAGCACAGTCAGCATTGCAGCTGTGCTTTCGTGCGGGGCTCAGGCTGTTAGGGTTGGTATGACCCACCTCTGCGTTCAGCATCTCCTGGGTCGCCCAGCACAGAGCATGCAGGGCCAGAGGGCACTTCTCTGCTGATTTGCTTTGTACTCTATTTTTTCAAAAGAATCCATTTGTTTGGCTGTTTATTTTAGAAATGTGGAGGTATAAATTAAACAGTAGAGCTTTAAGAGACCAGAGGCTTTGGCTCCCACCTGAAACCCTCTCCCTGCCCCATCAGCAACCTGACAATTTCAAGCAAATGAATCTAACTCCAGGAACTGTGTACAGAATATTTTTAAGAGCCTGGTCCAAAGTCTACTGGCCTTGGATGAGAGGAGAAGGAGCTGGGAGCTGTTTGTGCTTTAAGGACCTGCAGAAATTTCACTGACCTCAGGGGCACTGCAGAAAACCCTGTCTGTGCTCCAAAAGCTCCTACATCTTTCACTGGCACCTGTGGCTGGTTTTGGCTGTCCCTCTTGCCTCCACTCCAAGGAGAACTGAATTGGAAGATGTGGGCAGCATCCGGGCTCAGGGACAGATGCCTTACCAAAAGTAACTATTAAACACCTGTACTTCAAATGGATTTTGGTTGGGAGCTCTCTGCACTGCTGAGCTGCCCATTAAGTTGGCCAACAGAAAACTTCAGAGAGCAGCAGCTCCCAACCAAGGCACCATGCCCTTGGCTAACAATCCTGGGAGCGATGCCCCAGCATAGCAGTGTTCAGAGCCACAGCCAGGCCTGTGAGTGAAGCTGGACCACAAGCAAAGCCTTTGGGCAGCCCTCCCAGCCCACAAACTGGGCTCCAGCACAGATCACAGAGCCAAGAGCGAACCGTGCGTTTGGCTGGACATCCCACTTGGCTACAGCTTGCCCAGTTTGTCCCACCATACCCACAGAACAGTCACTCAGATAGCTGCAACGATGTCAGCCCACCCGGGGCACAGCTGATGTCCAGTGTCACGGCCACCCACGCCATGTCCTCGCTCTCACAGACACCAGGACTGCCAGCCGATGCACCCAGACGCCACCTTTGTCACCCTGACAGGCAGCACTGCCTTTAATTTCAATTCATTATGCTGGGGAGGGAGAAGAGAGAGAGAGAAACTGATTGCCACTGTGGAAAGTTAGCCTTTCCCAAGCTGAGGATTTATTAGCACAACGAAAGGCCGCGGTGCCTCCCCACCAGCCTTTCCCATCCATCAATTTGACAACCCGCCCAAAGAGCTCTGCCAGGGCTGCGGCGTTTGCATTCAGATCAGCACCTCGCTCAGCCATCCCTCCTCCTCGCTGGCCAGGAGCCGGGCACCTCGTTGGCCCTTAACGCAACGTGTGTGGTTATCGCCGGCCGCACAGGCACATTACCCGTAGCAGGAAAGTGAGAGGAAGCCGCCCTTCACAGGCTGCTGCTGCACCAAACCCCGCTGATCCCCAGCTGTTTGGATCTCAGTGGTACTGTTTGGCAGCATCACCAGCAGCCCCTCTTTTCCAACGTTAGCTCAGGTCTCTAATCAGGCTGCAGTTGTACGCAGAGGCCTCAGCCCACCCAGCTCCATGACAGACGCCCTCACATAGGCAGGGCAGTGCCCGTAGCCACCATGTGCCTGCCCGGCCTGCCGGGCCACACTCCCCAAATATCTTGCAGCTGCCTGCGTGGTCTTGTCTGCTTGGTGCTGCACCTCACAAGCTTTTTTGGAGGTGATCTCAAGCACAGCAGAACAGGGGACCAGTCACTCCACCTCACAACCTGTCAGGGATATGTCATCAAAAAGCCTAAGGGAAAACGTTTCCTGGTTCCCCAAACCCCAGGTGCCAAGACTAAGCAATGCTAAAATGGGCTGTTAACACCTCCCAACCATCTCCAGGCTCCAAGAGATTTAGAAATGAGAAGGAAACAGGGTGAGATCAGTCCAGAAGGAAAGCTCCTAGCCTGGACTGACCACCTGTGATGAAAGAAAGAGGCTTCAGTTTTGGACTGGGGCAACTGGGCTTAACAGTGGGCTGCCAGTCAGCAGCTGTCAGGAGATCTGGGCTGCTTTTTGCAAGGCAAAATCCTCCTGATTAATTTTCAAGAATGAGAAGGGAGAGAGGAGAGGGGAGCCCTGGCTGGGAGAGCCTGTCTTAGAGGGACTGGGGAGTGGAGACAGCCCGGTGTGCTGAGGGACAGGTTTGTCCTCTGCCTCCCCCAGTCTGCTCCCCACGCACTTGGTGGGATGGATGTGAGGGCCTCGCACAGCTCCTGGGCTGGAAGACTAGCATCGGTAGCAGCATTTGGAATATAGGTTGTCCTGCTTGGTCTTCTCACTAGATGTGAGGAGAAGGCCTACAGGAAAGTCCCTGGGCTCTGAAGAGCATTGCTTGCCTGGAGCTGAACATCCATCTGATGACTTAATGCCCAGGAGGCCCTGACCCTCTGAAGAGAGAACTGAGCTTCAGGCTCTGCTGGTCTGGTCTTCTGAGTGTTGTCTATACCATGCAAACCCACGAGACGTTTGCTTACCATCACCTACATCTGTCTTGGCAACCTGACAGGCCTCTTCATCTTTACAAAGGATGAAGCCCTGCGTGGGTGCTCCTCAAACACACTTCCACCTCCTCAAAGACTCGGCGGGACTTGTCTCGGTACACATGCTGTCTGACCTTTTTTCTTTAATCAAGTCTCCTCTGGTGACAGCCGCTGTTCCTTGTATGAAGGATGGTTCCCCTCAGAACAGTGATTTCCACCTTGGAAACATGACTATTTTGCATAAATGTAAGATAAAAGAGTCATTGCACGACCGGCAAGAGAAAGAAAGAAATGCAGCCCTTTGTTTTTAGCTATTTTGACTGTGCAAAGTACCATTACCTTCCCCTGCTCAGTTCCTGGAAGGTCAGGCACTGGCTGTGCCCCTCTGCACCCTGGTGCCAGCAGCACGGAGGCTTGCCCTTACCCCATGCTTCACCTCCACAACCCTCTGCAGCTGTCCATCCTACAGCTTCACCTCTTCCCCCACGTTCCCACCTCGACCAGATCCCCTGCTCCAGCCAGGGCAGCTGCTGCTTTCCAAGCATCCCCCCATTAGCCATGAGTCCCTCAGCACCTCGGCAGCTCAGCCACCTTTGGTGCATTCCTGCTTTTGGTGGCACGGAGACAAGACCCGCCAGATCTCTCAAAGGTTTCACAAAGCTTTCAGGGGCTGAAAACGCAACTCGCAGTTGGGAAAGGAGGCAGACGCTCCGCTTCCACCGCTGTGTGAACGCAGCCTTGGGTTAGGGGTGAAGCAATCACTAGTGCCTACAAACAGGGGGCAGAGGATGAGGCAACCTCTGACCTGTCTTTCCTTTTACCTACCTGCACACTGAACAAAAGCTAAGAGATCCATGCAAGACTACCCGTCAGTACGTGAGCGCTGGTATTTATTGTGCTGTAACAGACAGTGCTGGTTGAAAATGGACTACGATTTTTGTCGTGAATCAAGTGTTGAGGCCATTCCCGTGTGTTTCCAAGAAGCGTGGAGCAGAGCTGAAGGGAGGGCTTGTAAAAGAAGGGGTGGGAATTGGGGAACAGAGCGTAGAAATGTGCTTCAAACTGTATCGACAACACGGTACTTGGGCACTTCTCAGGTGACGAGGGATACAGTTCAAGTGGATAACTCATTAATTAAGCAGAGCAGCTAATCTCAGCACTAATGAACTCTAGCTCAGGTAACGTAACATATAAAATTAACAAATTGGACAGAAGTCATTCACAGCAAAGATTTCCATTCCCAGGTTAGGTGAGAGCTATTGTTATGATTAGATTACTGCCAGCCAAGGACCGAAATAGTACACCGGGGTAATAGGAAAATAATCATCCGTACGGATCAGCTCCCGCTGTAACAAGACGTGCTGCGAATCTGAATGAGGCGCCAGGTGCGAATGTGAAATCTCACTATGGTACCAAAACAAACATCACTGCGTGGTGCACGTAGAGCATAGCATGCCTGGTTCGCCGGGGTGGTACCAACCACTGCTCGGTGTTCGGGGTGGCTGAGACCAGCGATGCAGCAGAAAGTCCTTCCTTCTTTTCCTCCCCCTCCCTCCTTTTAAAAGCTACTGGATATCACAAGGGCACTGCAGTTCGATTCAAAATTCGTCTTCGGAGCTGTCGGCTAAGAGCATTACTCGGTCTTGCATGCTGTTAAATTCCCTCTGCTAGGGGAAGAAAAGAAACATTAAAGAGCTCAATATGCAAACCGAAATGAGCAGTGCCTGGATCCCTCCCCCAGTACTCCAACCAAGAAGTCCAGCGCACTTCAACCCAGAGAAACCACTCTCTGTAACCAGTTGCAGCTTACATTACCAATAGTTAACCAATAGTTAACTGGAGAGTGGTGGGAACAGGCCAGGGTTTTTGCTTTGCAGATGCTCTACCTTTCTTTTATGCCTCTTTGAGCCATTTCTCCTCCGGCGATTCATTATCTTAATGCTGTAGAGCGCTCCGAGGATGAAGAGGGCTCCCGCTATCCCAACTCCTACAGGAACCAGCATCCCCGACATGTATCCAGCCTGGAAAGAGACAAGCAGAGCAGAATTCACAACAGTGTCCTTTCAGAGGTATTTTCCACCAGTCCAGGTGGAAAATATGGTTGGACCTGCTGATCTTGGAGGTCTTTTCCAACCTTAGTGATTCTGTGATTCCATGACTGCAACACAACCCGAGACTTTCATCAGATTTTACTGTATTTGGGTCCTTCACCCACCTGCACAGGATGAGATCTACTTCCAGGATTCCAAAAAAAGCCTCAAACCAGCCCCACTGCAGGACCTAGATGGCTACCACAACTGCTCTCTCACGCTCAGATTTTTCTGACAGATACTTCTTTCCAATAACTGAGAGCTCAGCATTTGCCCCCTTTGGCATGGAGCTGCGAGCACTGGGGTGACATGTCTGTTATACACTTAGCAGCGTCTTCCTGGCCAGCTCTTATTGCTAGAAGATGTCTAACCACAACCAAACTGCTAAATATACCCTGACTAAAGAGATTTACAGAGCTCCCATGCTCCCCAAACAGAGACACCTGTCATGGGAGAGCAAGTGCCCCAGGACCTGCCGGAGCCCCCTTGGCTTCATACTCAAAAATCTGTGAACCGAATGCTTTTGTTTTCATGGGAAGGGGTCACTTTGAGCAGGACAAGGATGCGGGGGAGCACTCATGCCTGCATCTGGTCTCATCGCAGAGCAGATGCAAACCAGCCTTAATTCAGTAGTTATGATCCGTATGTTTGTGTTGCCAAGAGTTTAAAAAGCCAACAAATATATATATAGCACAAATAATTTGTAAACATTTAAAATCCTTTCAAAAATATCCCTGAGTGCTTATTACTTTACTGTTTAAATGAAAATTAAGCCAAGCTTTAAAGTGCCAAATTGCTCCAGCATCCTCGCCTAGCTCAGGCTGGGGTCTCAGTGGAGGAAGGGCAGCAGGTACATTCCCTGTGGCTTTACCCTTCTCTTACACACCCCGAATCAGATTTTACACCTGCTGAGGGACAGATGCACGATCCAGAGGATTACCAGGCACCTCTTAGCAAGACTCGGTCCAGCACGCTCAACCACGTTCATCTGCATTCCCAAACTGCAAGACGACCTAACAACACATGCTTACGCTGTAATTGCTTTTCTTCCATAATCCGCTGAGTGGGAAAAACAAAGGCAGTCAGTGCCTTGGCTTCACAGGCTTATCTGGAGAACGAAAATACCTGCTTTCACCTGGGACAGACACAGATGAAAACAAGGGCTGTTTTGCCTTCACAAACCCCTCCAGATCCCGTTCGGCTCTTTAAATAGTAACATCTTTGTGTCTGCATTGCAAAGCTGGAGGGCTCAGGGCTTCAGCTGCATCCTGCAGCTTCCCCGCAATGCCTCCCCCGTGTGCTGGGGGATGCTGTGTGTGGCACCCGAGTCCCCAAAAAGGAGGTTAGTGAGAACACCGCTAAAAGGCTGCATCTCCGAGAGGCAATTAAGGTGCCTTAATTGGGTGACCTAATTAGCGCAGCGTCGGTTATGCTATTTCTGGAACTTTGCTGCTGGCACAGGCGGTGAGGGGAGGCTGGCAATGCCTTTTTAGCTGCTGCCCAGTTGAGTTTCCGTACCAGAAATCGCAGCTTTTAATCCGGTGAATTCTGTCTGCCCGTGAGCCCTTCCCAAGCCTGGCCAGCAGGTGCCTTTTTGCAGGATCTCCCCCCAAGCTGGGCCATTGGTTTATACCCCAAATGCCTGAGATGTGAACCAGGTACAGGATCTGTCCTCCCAGCCCTTCTGCGTCACGTAGCCCAAGCTATGAGGGGTTTTGCACTTGCTTGATACAAAATCCCATTTCACAGGCAGCTTTTTTACCCCTTGCCCATGGGGAAGATAATGTTGCTTTACAGACCCTAGGGATGCTTTTAGTATACACAGTCCATCACCGTGACCTTCCTGGCTCTGCTGGACGTTGAGATAACAGCAATAGAGGCCTTCAGAGGAACCTCATGTCCATTATTTTCTATTCCCAAGACAACATTTGCACAGAATTTGCAGGAGACAGGACATATTTATCAACTCACTCCCATGCTCCTGGTCTCACACTGACCACGCCGTCACCTCTCAACAAAGAAGATGAGGAATCGGGGTGAACAGGTTAATCTGTGAGTGATGTGAGTGGGTTTTGTTGGGCTTTTCTAAGAGAAAATTTTAAGGAAAATGAGCAAGGTGAAAGATCTGCCTCCATGTGTCTGCCGTACCCCACAGCAGGGAGATGTCTCTCTGTTTGGTAGACACTACCAGATCCCTGGTTATACCAACGCTGAAAGAGGTTCAGGCCCTACAGAACAACTCTGCCGGGAGGTGGAACATGCAGCCCCCTCATGGGGAAGGAAGAGGTGGCCAACAAGATGCTGAGAGGGACAAAGTGAAAGCTCTGGCTTCAGTGAGAAGACACCCGATGCGCGCAGGCTTGTGTGGTGCTGGCCGGGTAGGCCCAGCGTGAGCAGGTGACGCGCAGGCATGCTGCATGCACCCCCTCTTGGTGTCTGCTTGTTACCTTCATCAGGAAAACCATTCTCTGTCCTTTCAACGTTTGCTCTGGCTGAATCCCAGGCCAAGATGCTCTGCTATGAGCAAAGATAGTGCTAGACATGCCTCCTTCCTATTGCGGGCAGAAAACCAACTCAACAAGTGCTGGGCAGAAACCCTACTCAACCCTTCCATTCCCCAGCCCTGGAAACAGATGCCCAGAGCCCTGCTCTTTTCAGACTTCAGAGGTTTTTTTTTGTTGTTGTTGTTTTTTTCTATATTAACTCTAGTCCTATTCAAGAGTTTCTAAGCCCTGTTGAATTACAAAATGTTCTTGCCTTAAAACACTCCTGTCACCTCATTTCCAGCTTCACTGCTTTGCCGTCATCAACATAGCATTTGGAAGGTTTCACAACCATTTCAAAATGTTAATATTTGCCCTAGGGTAGCAGAGCCTGAAAATCTATCAGAATCTGTGCCTGGTACAACTCCTGATTCCACGTACCACCGCTCTGTAATGTCAGGGAGAAAAGATCAGGAGCTGTTATCTTTTCAGTCTTCCTGTGTTCACTCTTTGTCCTTCCAGGAGTTTGCAACTCTTCCTGCACAGGGGGCAGGAGAGGTCTGGCCCAGAGGCAATGCACTGAGATGCACAGCCAAGCTTTGGGCTTAAAGAAAAGGGGTGGGGGCAAATTAGAGGCAAGTAAAATTGTAACTTGGGTAGTGAGAAGAGAAGGCGATTTTCTGGTGCAGAGAGGTCCCTCAAACACAGCAGCATCTGTTTCATTGTCTCACAGAGAAAAATGTAAGCCTCTTCTCAATCATCTTTGTAGAGATAATGAACTGTGTTGGCAAGAGCTTATTTATTCCTGCAAGTGAAAATGGTTTTGCTTTTAAAGTCATTGAGAGAAACACTGAGCCTCTTACCTTATCTTTCAGCTTCTCCATCCAGCTTCTCACTGAAAAATAAGACAAAAAAGCTGTAATCATGTTACTTATATTAATTAGTAACTAATGATAATGATAGTGTTGAAATAGATACTAATTAACTTGACAAGCTGATAACATTTTTCATTAGATTCCCTCTTTTGTTCACGAAAAAGAGCAAATGCAGCAAATCAACAAGAGAAACTCTTTATGTGAGTTGGCAGGCAAGAAGCTTGCTTTTGCCTGTGCAGTTCACATCTTCAGAGTGATTAAAAGAGGAAGATGTGAAACAGGATTTCAGGTTGGGGGTTTCGAACCAGTACTTCTCATACACACACTGGGATGGCTGATAAGGAGGCCACCTTATGGCATGGCCAGACCCTTTACTGGCCAACTCTGCATAGATATTGTTCTCTCTGTTACGCACAAGCCTGTAGAGATGCCTAAAAAAAGTATTATTCCCTGTCTTTTATTCCATTCTTTTTCTGGAAGCAGTCACTGTCTGCTCGGGGAAGCTACCAGGTACCATCTGAGGACTGGGAGAGCACTGGAGGTACTACGCTACTAAATCAAGCAAAATTGTGCTGCCATCACAGAGACTTTCAGCTCTAACAGTCACTTTGAGTCCCATGAAATACGGTACCCAAGAATTAAACGCCTTTAATGACATCTGCTTGGGGATGAAATATTAAGCTGATCTCAAAGAACTGCAGGCGCTTGGCAGTGATTCCAACAGCAGCTCTGCATTTGCCTGCACTGCACGGAGGACCAAATGCTCAGCATTTAAGGTATCAGCTGTTGTTTCAAGCAAAGAACTAAAGGTATCAGGGCTCAGCAACTGTGCTTTAAGCCCTAAGCAAGGATCTTGGTGCTCCAGGACAGTGCTACAGGCACAAGGGGGATCTCGGCTGCACCAATGTCTTTCTGAGGAGTATTTCTCCCAGGGTACACCAGATCCCAAATGTAACACGCTGTTTATGGTGGGAGACCCATTTCCAAGCCTGCTTTTTTACAGAAGCTCTCTTCAGAGCTTTTGCTAGCAACATTAGAGCCTGCCTGTTGGTGTGCCCCTCAGGGTAGCCGTCCTTCTGCAGTGACAGCACGGCTGTGAGGGTGCAGCTCCAAGGCCATCAGCAAATTCCCTTTTTACGTCTCTGACACAATATTGAGAAGCAGAGCCGTAAGGAAGTAATAAGACTCAGCCCAGACATCGGCACCACTGAACTAAACTGTAAATCTGAACAAGTTTGAAGGAGTTCAAATGCTCCCTTTTTTAACTGTCAGCGTGACACCAGACAACTAGAGGATCCTAAATTATCTAGAGGTGAAAAAAGCGTGAAACAGGCAGAGGAGCATATACATAAACTCACCTAGCTCTGAAGGTAGCTAAGAATAAAAAACAAAAACTACCCATAAGACATACTTGGACACCCACAGCACTGGAAGAGCATGAGACATCTTCTGTGACTAGTGGTCCTGACCTGCATGGACTAACCCGTGGTGGTACAGAGACACCATGCAAACTAGGAGGGTTTAACTCTGTTGATGAAGGTGTCTTCACCATCATCCTCTGCCAGGCCAAGTCTGCATGCCTTGGATTTCACTCCCATGGGAACACCAAAGAGGGAGGAAATGCGTGGTTCCTCTGGGCTGGGTTTCTCAGCATAACACCAAAACAAGCATGGTGTAAGTGTCACACAGACTTCAAGTCTAAGTCACTCACAAGCCCCAGCTCTACTGCCTTGCTGACTGGCATGGGAGAGACCCAACACTGGGAAAATTCTGTTTAAACCCACAAATACCCCAAACCAAAGGAAGCCATCCCAAAACTCTGGCCAAAGAGCCTTCTGATGACTCTCATTTTTTAATGATGCTGTTGTGCTGTATTCCAGGCTCCCGGGAGGACTCAGAGGCACACAGCAACAGACACAGCTTCAAAACTTCACCAAATATTTGGAAGATCTTGACGGATGTCCTCCATGCACATGTATGGACAGCTACACGTGTACCCGCGGTGCATGCACAGAGCCACCTAAAGCTGCCACAATGCCCAGTTGGCTCCAGCTCAAGCTAAGCACAAAGCCAATTTTTGTGCCTTTCACAGTAACTGTGTCGGATCAGTGATCTCACCAATAGCCCACCCACTTTCTCGTAGCTGAACAACAACAGTGCCTCTAAAGCAGCAATTAACTCCAGAGTATTTCTGACAGTTCACATGTAGGGCTGCTATTTCCACCAGGGAGATGATCTAATGAAGCTCTACTCCTTGCTTCCAACAAATACAAGTTCTGGCTTCATTCCTCCCTGCTCCACAGAACAACAGCAGCACATCTATTGGGACTGACAGACACTACAGTATGAACCCAAACTTGCTATTTATACAATTGCCTATTATTAAAACCATAAAAATTGTTTTCAGCAGGGTAGACCACGTGTCTGACACCTTCGGGAATCAGCCTACAGCACCGGGCTGGCTGGCTGGGTCTCCTGACAAGTCAGTGAGCATCACATCGAGCACTTTACAAACACACTCAGTGCTACCAAGACACAGAATTGTTTTAACGCCTTTGAGGAAATGAGAAGCCACTGTGCCATTAAAACCGAGCACTTTCTGTCCAACTATTCCCATATATGAGGACTCTAAGTGTGGGGAGGAAATAAGGCACTTTTTCAGGTTAGGCTTGATATCTGTGCTAAATGGCTACCATCAGTTAATTCTGGACTGCAGCCTCTCATTAGGGATAATTACACATAATTAATAATCTGAACTTAGTCTTGGAAGAGGAACACTGTGGATGGCATCATCTCAGAGAAAAGAAACATTCTCCGAGAACACCAAGAGACTTGCCAACGAGGCCAGGCAAATAATCAGTAATAAATACACCATTCCATGTGTTTTTCATCATCCCCCCCCCCTTTTTTCTCCTTTCCCAGACACTGAATGTCCTGAACAAACAGCAACAGCCTCGGGGTGGGAAATTACTAACACAGGCTTGCAGTGCCAGCCCCTATCCCATGGCATTTTAAGGATCACGATCAGTACAAGCTCTGCTTCAGCTTAATTTTGAGCCCTGGGTTTCACAGGGAGTTGAGTTAGACCAGTGTGGAGCCCTTCTGAAAACTGCATGCATAATCTGACATTTCCTCAGTGGTTTATATAATGTCTGCATTTCTGCAAATAAATTTTAACTAACACATTTTAAGATTACCAACACAAGTAATCTGAGCACTGAGTTGCACAGGGGGTGAAACACCTGTGCCAAACACAGAGCACATCTGGAACTGGCATCAGAGCAGCCCAGGATGAGTTCAAACAGTTACAGATGCACTGGGTTATTTTTAGTTATTTTTACCCCTCAAAAACCTATTAAGAAGCCATGGTGCCAACAGCAGGGAAGTTACACTCATTAAATGAGGCCCAACAACCCTTTTCACAATTGGACTCTGTGATGCTATGGATCCAAACCAGCCCTTGCAGGAGATGGCTCTGGTTTCTGCATCAGAAACCCAAAGGTCCAGGTGGCCCAGGGTGAGTTTCTCTGCTCTAGTACACATTTTCTAACCAGCCTTCAACAAGTGGCTTGCAGCAGGACAGCTCGGGTAAGTGCACCACACCTAACCCCTCATCCTGTCTTGGCTCCCTGCAGAGGGCTGCAGCTCCTTGTGCCTCACCTGCACCTCCGGGCTTCCTCCCACTGATTTAAGCTGTGGTTTCAGAGGAAAAAATGAGCAGTTTAAGACTACAGATTATTCTCCATCAAGATACTGCTGACTGTGTGTTCCCATCCCTCAACTTCCCACTGTATCCCACGGCTTTGCATCCCCTATAATACTAGATTCAGCTAGCTTAACCAAGCTACTGATGTAAATAAATACAAATATAAACATATAAAGAGGGAGTGATCAGATATCATTTCCAACAAAGAATCAATGAGGGAGAGGTCTGGAAGCTGCTTGCCCGTTCAGCTGGAAAGGTCCTCCAGCAGTGAAGAGTTTGCATGATTTACTTCAAGGAAAAATCCAGTATTTGTCACTTCTGACTGGAAAAAAAAATGGTTTAGTATGACAGGACATATTCACTGCAAGTCTCAACCACAGCCTGACACTTTCCTCCCAGGGAAGAGCCCGACCTGGCGGTGCTGTGCTCTAGGATCTCTCAGCACCCTCACCTTACAGCCCTGCAAAGCAGAGCCCCTGCAAGAAGGGGCCTTGTTCCACATAACTCACCCAAAAGGAGAGAGGATGTCCAAAAGGAGATGGGAGATCTGGAAAAAAACCACACAAAATGTGTCCTCTGCAGTGACTCCCATGGCCATCACGCATCTCCACCACAGAAAAAAGTGGGTCCACAGGTACAGCTAACAGCTGGGCTCTCCTTCCCTCAATCTTATGGGTGGCCTTTGCTCACAAACTCACTTGCTGCTATTCAGAGGACTGTTCAAATATGTTCTTCTGTCTTGGTCAGGCCTTCTGAACCTCAAACCCGAAGGCTGCAGGGTACCAGGGCCAGGCTGTGGGTTTCTACCCGCTGTAACGCAGTGCCAGATCTCACCAGAGCCTTGTCCTGCTTCCCACACCGCTGCCCTCAGAAATCAGGAGCACAAGGCCTCCGGGCTGCATGCTGTGTCAACTCGTAGTAATCCTCGCTGCTAATTATCCACTCCAACACAATGATAAGGCTGCTTAATGATTCTGTTCATTCATTAATTCTCTCCTTTCTCCAGATAAGAAAATGCAAAACCTGCGCCTTCTGGTGACGACTGCGATCACTAATTTGTGCCCTCACGCCATCAGTTCCAGCTCTCCCTTCCTCTCTTGGAGGCCTTGCTAGTTTATCTTGTCACTTTAGTTTCCACCTCATCAGCTTGTTTTAATCATATTCCCTTTTTTAATCATCATCTAAAGCAACCCTGTTTCTCCATGACAAAGCAGCACATTATCCCTCTGCCCGGCACACCTCACTGCACTTGCAGGTCCAGTGTTTACATCTTCATCCCAGGACTGCATGTTGATACTGATCTGCACATGCAGCACCTTCTCTTTCAACAGTTCTCCATCATGACCGCAGAGACCAGTTCTGACAATGCGGCACCCGAGTTCCTACGTAGGCCCGAAAGGGCAGAGAAAAGGCGTGAGGAACGCCTGCATGGTTTACAACAAAATTCTGACCTTAGGACAAAATTCAGACCTGACAATTACATCTGTACCTCCTCAAATGCAACAGGCTGGGAGACCCGCACGAAATTTAATTCTGAGAAACCAGAAAATATTGGCCGCTTGTATCCTGTCAGGGCATGAAACGATTTTGCTCCAACAGCTACCAGTAATTGCTTTCACCTCTGTCTGAAGTCAGAGCATGGGCCTCCCTCCCTCAGACAGCTCTTTTTATCGGCTCACAACCCAGGTACGACATTTCAGAACAAGACCCCCGCTGCAGCAGATGCTGTAGAGAACAAAATGACCAGCTTGGCATATTTGCAGGAACGTGGGCATTTTAAATACGTACTGGTGTGTGTCACTGTAGGGTAGGAATTCACTGTGCCCTGCAGCCGATGAAGCTCAGCACAACTCTACCAGCACTTTTTTCCCTAAAACATGTGTATTCACCTGTTCCAGGTCTGCACATCACCCTGCTCTTCCTCGTCACCAAATGGCTGGGGGGTTTGGTGCTTCTCCCGGCCAGGGCTAACAGCTGGTGGTGGGCAGAAGGAGCAAACCTTGTCCTTAATGTTAAGACTTTGCTACAGAGACCACCCTGGCAAAATAGTTGGCTCATCTGCAGTTAGAAAATGGGATGTTACAGTCCTCTAAAGCACCTGCGACACCTCCGTGGCATGCGCCAGAGCCAGCAGCTTGCTGTAGGGAGCTCTCCTCCTCCCTCCCTGACTTACCCAGAGGCACACACAAACCCCAAGCTCCGCACCTCGTTCCTGTGCAAGAGGTATAAAAATAAAGGAAAGATTGATTGCTTTAAATCAGTCTGGAGACACAAGGCAATCTGTCCCATTACCTTACAGACTTCATCTCTTTCAGGTAAAACTTTCTGCTAAATGAGGCTACAGAGAACAATTTTGCAAAAATGCTCCGTGCTTCGTTTGCTCAGCTCTGACAACTTAATGGCACAAAGCTGCACCAGCTCCTTTTCCTTAGGAAACGCAATGGCCAATTTACTTACTAGCACAAATAAATAATAGAGAAAATGGCATTTTGCTGGGAGGCAGCATATTTTTAATTCCAGAAGAAAAACTATTTCTACTTGATGGGAAATTTGATGAATGCATCTCTCTCCATGCCCGACTCAAAAAGACTTGAAAGGCAGATAATCAAAGAGTCAAATCAACAATTACCATTTATTTTTTTTTTCTGGAAAATAAAAATAAAATGAACTTCTGCCCCGCAAACTTTGAATTGACCAAGGTAACTTTTAGAGTTCCCACGCAACAATCCTTTTTTGCAAATTAAAACTGAATGTCAGGTGGCTGTGATGGGGGGAGCGAAAAAGCCAGAGATGCTGCAGCTGGAGAGAGCCCCACGCATCTTCCCTCCGCCCTAACAGCATCCCTCTGCTACTGCGGGACGGCAGCGGAACAGGCACTGTTATTCGGCTGAGCACCTTCAAAACCTCCAGCTGAGGCCATGTGTTCCTCCTGTCTACGGAGAGGAGAGGTCGTTTCTCCATGCTGCTCCTCAACCCACCCATTCACCTCAGCCTTCTCTAAATGCAAGCCACATAAACTCCCGTACCTTTCTCCATATGTCCTTACCTATCTTAAAGGATCAGCAGTTAAACAGCAAAATTTCTCTCTGTACCTCAGTTTAAGTCTCATACTCATCAGGTTCTGAAGAATAATCTTGGCTTGTTTTTTTTCCTTCCATTTAGAGTGAATGTACTTTTCAAAATCATTTTTCCTGGGGATGCTGCATGAGTGATCTGCCCGCGGCCAGCAATACTGAAATGGGGTACTTTCCATTTTTGTATTTAAGACAAAGAATGTATTTTTCTTATTTTGGCTGGAAAGATGCAGCGCTTGTCATGAAATGACATAAAGATCAATAAAGTACTAAATGGCTGGAAATAAAAATGATGGAGTTGACTTTCAAAGGAAAAAAATAGATATCAAACTCTGTTTTCAGCAAACAATTATTCTAGTAATTAAACCACAAAGCCCTGAGCATCGATTAGATGCTAGAAATAAAATCTGATTATCTCAGAGACTCATGCTCATGCAAATACTACGGAACATCAGCAGACTGAGCAGCGTGCAGTGCTAGTCACAAAAGGAAGATGTATTTGCCTACATTTACTAACAAAAAAAAAAAATCTGATTGCAAATTCCTTGTGCATCAGGAACTGAACACTGATTCTCACCGCGATGCAATGCTCTTGGGCTGCAAATAGCCAAAGAGGGGCTTAAGGTTCCTGGTCTGAACAGCGGTTCGATAGCCTTGCAATTGACTTCTTGTATAACTGCAGGCAAGTAAATTAATCTCTGCAACTCCATTTCCCATCCTTACCATGGGAATATTACGGGCATAACAGATAATGTTTAGTTTGTCTCTTCTGTTTTCTGCTTGTGTCAGACTCTTCCTACATATTTTAATGGCCTTTACTGTAATATCGCCAACTTGGTGTGGGATGTTTTAGGGTTTAGAGGCTAATACAATACAAATACATCTACCAAATAAATCACAGTAAGACAGTGTTATTCAGAGACAAATGCTCTTTAGGAGGCCATTAGTTTGAGTATCAAAGTATCTAAGGTGCTAAGGAAAAACAAATATATTGACCTTTCCCTATTCTCATTAGCATGCACTCAGACAGAACACGGTAGCACTTACTCTTGAACACAGAACGTGCAGGGAAGTTTTTAAAAAATGCTTGCAGGGAGAAGCAAATTGTCTTACAAATATAGGACCGAAGAGAGAAGAACTCTGCTGCTCAGAAAGCAGCTCTGCACAGGTATCTGTGACAGTGCTTAACAGAGAAATTGATCCTGACCTCACTTGTGCTCCAGGAGGGGGATAACAGACCAAACTCAGCCTTCTCCTAGGTGGTGAAACTCCACTAACTTCAGCAGAGCTGAATCATTTCTACCAGAGGATGTGCCCTATCCAGGTGTGCTGCCACAACATTCGCCTGTCGTGTCCACTGATACCTGCAATAACCTAAGTGTGTGACACCAGGAGAAGCCCAGAGCCAGAGAGGAGGTGACACACAACAGTTACTCAACAATCTGTGCACAAACTTCCTACCTGGTGCTAACGAAGAGTCCATGAAAAGATGCTGCTTCATTTAATTCACATAGTGCCTTACCTGCTGTCCACTAAGGTCAACATGACCCTGACTGAAGACCATATATATATGGCCTTAAATATACCTTTTATATTAAGTCCCAAATGGTCAAATGGTCAATACCCATCTCCACTTACGGGAAAATTCACAGGTCATTTAAAAGGGGACAGTTAAATAATAAAGTCAAATAAAGGCTGATTTTTTTAATTACTTTTTGCTTGGAGTCTTGATGGGCAAATCATACCTGCAGAGACTCAGAAATCACTTAATATTTCTCCAAACAATTTCTCTTTGCATGCGACAGGAGAATCACAAAGTGCAAAAGAGAGAAAAAAAATAATATAGTGCTGCAAGTGTACAAAAATTTTAAAACTTCTGATCAAAATCATAAATAATGCAAAAGGAGCATCTTGAGCCCTAACAAAAAGAAATACCTTGCTCAGCAACCTCCTGATATGCAGAGAGGGTGCCAAACCCATTTTGTGTCCTAGCGCCTTACTGGCGGCGTTACTACCAAGGGGCAGAGTTTCTCTCCCCACGGTGAGACGAGCGATGCTTTCAATTTTGCTGTCTCGAAACAAGCAGCTCCAGGACAACCAGTGTTTGACGGGAAAAAACAAAGTGGATCCAAGCACCAGCTGCAGGACCTGCTTGAGGCTTTCAGCAAGGACACAACAGCAGAAACACAAACGTCCATGCTCCCCTCCCTGCACCTCAGCGCTCAGCATCCCCAAACGGGGGCAGTCGGAGCTGTGACAGGCAGGCACTGCTGCTTGTTGCAGGCACTACGCTGATGCCTGCCTCCAGTTAATGCTCTGGCAGGAGCCTAGAGTATGGAAAGGAGTGAGAGTTTGCCCCATTTTGGTAGGCTGGAGGGAAATAAATCTCTAATTCATGATATATCCTACATAAAGGATCATACCCTCGCACTCTGCACTGGAACGTCTGTCCTGAAAGCTGAGCACATGCCTCTGACCCATGAGACGTGCCAAACCCTGATGATATTTGTACAGCATCTTTCTGTTGCTGGTTTCCCATGATCTTTTTCAGAGAGTTACATCCACGTTCCCTAATGGGCAATGAAAAGCCATATAAAGATGGCTGTAGCAGGCTCAAACGGTCTCAGTGCTAGGATGCAGAAGCAGAAGAAGCAGAAACTCTCTTACAAGTTAAAAAAAAAAAAAAAGAAAGCAACTTGGCTTATTCAGCCACAATAAACAAACAAACAAACAAACAAACAAGTAAGGATGAAAAGGAACAGCACAGAACAGCACTGACTTCTGTAAGTCCATTCTGCAAGCACCAGGACAGGAAGAAGAGGTATGGAGACGAGGTAGTTAAGCTAAATAACCATGCTGCTCCAGGGACAAAGGGACCATGGACACTCAAGAATGGAAAACGAAAGGCTTCTCGTTCCCAGAACAACAAGGCTCTCTTCATTGCATTGGCCACACCTCAAAGTAGCTCTGAGATGGAGCTTGCCAGCAGAGGAGAATGGGATGGGATGGGGTGGGATGGGATGGGGTGGGGTGGGATGGGGTGGGATGGGATGGGATGGGATGGGATGGCTGCCCATCACAGCGAAGTGAGGTGGTCACCAGCATCTCAAGTCAGTGAGCTGGGACCCTCCCTCTCATCACATCAAAGTTTCTCAGTGGTGTCGCAAAATTGCCTTTTGCCACCACACCAAGAGAAGCCCAGAAGTGAAGAAATTTTCCCATCTCCACTGATGGGAGTCAAGCCTAGCCTTGATCAAGCAAAACGAGGAAACAGTCTCAGGCTGTGCCAGGTACAGATTGGATATTAGAAATAATTTCTTCATGGAGATGGTGGTCAAGCACTGGGACAGGGTGCCCAGGGAAGTGGTGGAGTTCCCATCCCTGGTGGTGTTTAAGAGGTGTGGGGTTGTGGCACTGAGGGACAGGGCGTAGTGATGGGACTTGGTAGGTCAGGTTGATGGTTGGACTTAGTGACTTCAAAGGTCTATTCCAGCCTAGATGATTTCTGATCCTATGGTTCAAAACTGTCTGCAATATGCCCATGAATGGGGTGTAGGGATCATCTTCCTGACTGTGGTAACATCTGCTATTTCACTGACCAGAACAAGCCTGGAAACCTAGTTTAGAAAATGATAACGTATTTGCCATCAGCACAGTAATTATATCTAAAACTTCATTAACATGGAAAAGACAAATAACAAATTAGAATCAAGCATCTACAATTAAGCTGAAAACCCATAGCAATTCAATGTTCTTTGCAAGAAATCATTTTTCATACCATTTACTGTGAATGAGGTCTCATTACGTTACAATATTTAGCTCTTCCACCACTTTTTGGCTTTGCAGCTCTATTAATTGCATTCTCAACAGTTCTCTAATATAAGCAAGCAGCGTTATCTTCATCTGCTGACTGGGAGTGCAGACCTGATGGATCCAATTATAGGATTTGGATATCTACAGCCAAAAGGAGGCAGGAAGACCCAAGGCCAATGGAGAAAGCAGGGCCAAAATCTGCAAATATCTTGAGCACAGACATAATCCTGTTCCAGCTGAGAAGAAGAATATCCATTTCAACACCAAGAGGTTCAGACCAGCGCTGAGCTCTGCCAATCTCACCCAAAGCCCTTTTTTACTGTCATAACAAAATTACCCAGATGACATTTCCCATCCAGCTAATAGCAAAGCTTCTTATTGCAAGTTGGGCCACGCGAGGCAACCAGGATTCAAAGTCAGTGAGTATTTCTCAGTAATAATGACTCACACACACGATGACAATCATCAAAATGGTTTCACTCAGCCTGTGCCAGCTGAGGATAAAGCAAGCCTGACAGATGAAAACTCTGCTGGGAGGCAGAACGTGACAGCCTGATGACGAGTTATCCAAATGAAGGAGCCACAAATATATTTGGTAGATAGAGCTGGAGAAGGCAGCTCCCTTTTCATGGTGGGAAATGTCTGATCTCAAACATGTTCACACTGAAAAGTCTCTGAAAGGGAGTGCGTTGAAGGAAAGGAGCAGTTTTCATTTCTGGCTGCACTGGCAACTTCAAGGTATGCACCTTGGGAGCCTGCAGCTATTTTATTTGGTGCTTTGAGCCAGCACGAGGCCAAGTTCAACCCCCAAACAAGCAGGCCTGGTTCCAGGGGGCTGATGGTGGAAGGCCCTTCTGGCAGGCCTCGACACTGTGCAGGAAAACAGGGCCTAGTCTGCCCTTGGGCCCTGCATCTCCTGGTTCCCCCTTAGATTGCACCTACAGAGGTGCCCTGGCTGAAGATGATAAACTCCAGACCAAGCACCAGCCCTGCCTTCACATCCTTCTGGCCTTGCACCCTTAACCTAGGTCCTCATATACAAAGTTAATTGCTGCAGAGTTCAAGCTTCAAGGGCTGCAGAGAAGCGAAATCTCTTTTTTCTGCAGCATCTATTGACAGGGGTGAAGCACTGAGGAGAAATGCATGTCCCAAAATCCTGTTGAAGTCTGCGGTCACCCAATGAACCTTGAAAAATTATCATCACCTCCCAGCCAGCTCTGCATGCTCCTATAAGAGAAAGGGCTAATTCATCCTCAGATTGTTTTCTGCATTTTCTACTTATTTCACTTATGGCACAGAGCACTAACCCTGCCCAACTGAGAGGCTAGATTAAAGTCTGGGTGACTCCGTTCTCCATGGGGTTTGCTGTTGTGGCACGCAGTCACTGGTGCTCCCTCCGGAGAGCCCACCCTGAATGGTGGCAAACCCACCCAGCTCCCCAGAAAACACGTTTCAGAGCATCAAGATGTGCATCATAACACCGAGAGATGCAGTTTTAGCAGCAATGCTATCTGCAGAGCACCCCAGCTCCCCTGGTCTTACCCACGCCTGCCTTTCAGAAAAAAAATCTGCCCAGGAGGACGGGGATACAGAAAACAGGATAGGATGTTCCTGTGCTGTTTACATTAACACTGGTGTCCTTGGTCTTCAAAATGCCTCAACACAAAATCGGTGAGTTGTCAGAGGATGCTTTATGGCATTTTCTGCCCCAATCCTTCTGCTCAGAAATGAATGGATCTGGTGTTTCTCCAAGCAGATTAAGATAATCTCTAACAATTTACTTACACTGAAAGGGCATTACCCTGATTGGAACTGGTCAGAGACCACTCTCTGATAAGGACAGAGACAAGAAGAGGCTCTAACCAGACATTTTGGAAAATGAACATCCCTGAATAACTCCTGATTTTGCTGCCATCATCTGTTCAAATAACAAGGAAATGATTTGACATGTGAGAACCTTCATGAAATTATCTGGACAAAGCTCAGAACTTAATCTGCTTTCAAAGCAGCAGCAAATGTTTATTGTCCAAATGCCAATGGCCACTCTGTGCAGCTCAACGTGAAACAAAACAAAGTTTTCTGTTCACCTGACAGGTCTGTCAGGGACTGACCAAGGCTCCCTCCTCCTCCGTGGCCCCCTGCACCAGGCAAGTCTCATTCAGCCTGTGCTGATCTGGTGCTTCGTGCCCACCGGGTGAGACATGAAGAGGGGCAGAGCTCAAAGAGGGCTCCCCTCCTAACTGTGGGGCACGCACTCCTCCTGAGACCTCCAGGTCCTTGTCAGATCATGGGATGTATCCAGCTCATGTGCTCCATGACACGCAGAGACTTGCTCATACCCCAAGCAAGCAGGGAGATCTTTGTCTGAACTCACTGTTGGCAACTTTCACCTCCAGGCTGGAAGGTTGGTAGGACACAGCGACACCCACCAAGGGAAGAGAAGGAAACAAAGGTCAAAAAAGACAAGAAGCAGCAGCAGGGGAAGGCACAACAAAATATTAAAAGACTTTTGCCAGGATTCTGTGTCTCCCAGTGTGCAGATAAATCTCCACATTACATGCTAAAAGTAATCAGCCTGGAGAAAGACACAGGCATTTCATCAGGCTTCAAGCAGGGGGCTGCTCGCTTATCTTCCAAAAAGTCTCACAAAATCCTGCAAGTAAGTCAGTGAGCAAGCTCTAATCTCAAAGTCAATGCTAATAGCCTTATAGCCTTTCCTCAGAAAGAAATTATTATCCAACAGCATATTTCAGAAATACACAAAGCCAAAAAAAAAAAAAAAAAAAAAGTTTAGGAACCAGAATTTTCTTCTGGCTGTCTTGGAAGTATCACAGCCCTTTGGTCGGGAGAGTTCTGGATCGCATTTTCTTTTTTTTTTTTTTTCATTTAAAACAGCCAAGAACATGCACAGGGCATTTCCTGGGGAAACATTTCCTTTTCCACAGCATGAGCAAAACCTCTCTGGATCACCTAAAATCTGCAATTCTTTGTAGGTACAGAAAGAGTAAAGCCACAGAGCACTTCCGAAATGTAATCCTACACATGGACGATGAATTACTGGCCTTGTCCTGTAATGCTGTGAATTGGTTGACAGATTCAAGCAATTACTGATCAAACCCAGTTAGAGGTTTGATTGACAGACCAGGTGAACTGTTGACTCAAACCAGTTCATCACAACATCCTGATTGATAAATCCGTACATTTGCTGAGAAATGCTATTTGTCCACATTTACTTGAACTCCCCGTAGGCATACAAAAGCTTAAGTTTCATTTTCGAAGCCATTTTCTAAGAGATAACAAACAGATCCACTAAAGCCAAGAGCTGACAGACCACACATCTCAGGACGAGCTTTTGGACCCACAACCTAGGCAGCTGTGGGAATCCACAGGCATTTTATGCATAGGAGAAAATTTCTATCCAAGTATCCACGACAGCAAACAAGACCCTGCAAAACAGAGCAGAGAAAGCCTACCTGGTGGCTGAAAAGGCCACTACGTTCTGTGCTAGTGCACAATCTTTTTTGCTTTGAGGACTTAAGATACGATCCTGCCTGTGCTGCAAGGGAAATCAGTTCAGCCTGACAGTTGCAAGCACTGCAGGCAGAGCAGCCAAATTCTAAAATGAGTCCTCAGCAAGGGAAAGGGACGACGTGAACTCGCACTGATGTCTGTACTCTGCTGCACGTCTGGCCCCTGAGCTAAATTATCAACAGGCTCAAGCCTCTTGATTTCAGAATAACAATGCTTTATGTGGAGCTCTGTGAACCTGAAAGACACTGCACAACAAGAGCCTAGGGAGGTGCCTTGGGTTACTGAGTCACATCTCCCTGCAGCGAGCAAAACCAGCTGGTTGCTGGGGTTTCTGTCCTTGGAGCAAGGCTAAGGGCTTCAGGGCAAAGCTTGTGCCGAAGGAAAAGCACATAAGAGCGGCTGTACTGGATCAGCTTCATGACATAACCCATCCCTGAACGCTCACCAGACAGCATAAAAGCAGGGCAAACTCACAGGGACACCTCCCTGGCTCGCACTCCAGCCCGTGGCCATTTACTGCTGATCGCGTTACCTCTTCAGCCAGCTTCGGTACACATTTTTGTCTTAGGAGCTATCAATATTTTTGTTTATCAGCCAAAAATAATACAAGGAGAAAAAGAAGGAATTTTTGGTGAATTATTCCTATCATTGTAAGTGCTGAAAGCCCACCTGAGATGCTATATTCATGTAATAAATTCTCTGTAAACTCGTAAAGAGGGACAGTATCTGCTCTAAAGAACCCGAATGAATAAACCACACAGAAGCATTGATACCAGCCCGTTTATGGATGCCAGGACCCAGAAACAGGAGAAGTTAGGGATTTGCTCAAGGTCACGTAAGAAAAATGCAGCACTGCTTCTTTCTGAAATTAAGCAGATGAGACCAGGCTATCTTTCTGATTGCCTTTTGGTTCTTCTTCTTCTTCTATGTACCTTTTCCAGCTCTCCTACATCCTCATCTAGATGAATGACACAGAGTATTTATGGTCAGATTGATGGCTGTTATTCTGCTCTCTGGTGCTTTGCTCCCCCCATCCCACCAGGCCAGGGTTCTATCTGTAGCATCCTCCCCTTCCTCTCAGGAGGATTTGGAGAAGAGGATTTGCTTTAATTTCTACTCTCTGCCAACCAAGTCTCCAGATGACCATCCCAACTCACAGTGATAAACTAACAATAAAAATAACTCTCAGCTTAAATTTTTCCCCTGGAATTTGACTCTCCCTAAAAGCTTCTCAAGGATCTGTTTTGGAAACATTCTCTAGGCTTTCCTCCTCACCCAGGCATAAATAAGTCCTGTTTTCTTCCATGATTCAGCAGAGATATTGGCTCTGAGCACTCACACCCACCCATCCCAAGCTCAGGGTGACTCAGGAGAGAAGCTCTGCATCACTACCCAGGGCCTGGAAAGCTCCAGCCCTTGAGGACCCCATTAGCAGTGCCTGTGTTTAAGCATCACAGAGCAGAGGAGGGAAAGAAAAGGCAACTGACCATCAGATCCAAGGAGCAAATCAGGTTCCAGGCGGGCTCTGGAGCATTCATGCCTCATTTGTAAATCTCCCTCCTTACCTGCCAGCAGAACCACAAGGTCGTACACAGAAGTACTGAGCCCACGACACGGTTCTTCTCTGTGCAGGTGTTGGTAACTTCAGAATGGGATATGAGAGTAAACGCTGTAATGGATGCCTTGAAGCAGATTCTGAATACAGGAAGAATTATGAGTTCCACTGGCTTTTTAAAGCCTCATATTCATCTTCAGAGCCCACACATTAGTGACTACTCAGTGCTTAATAACTACTCATTGCTGCTGTCAGTTAGCACCGCTGAAGCATGCGTTCCCTGCAGCAGGTGATTCAGATCTGGGGACGCCAGCTCTAGGCAGCAGATACCATTAGGAGGACTATATCCCTGCCTGCTAAGCCCCAGAACATCTCCTAAATCAGTAGCATATTATTTACAGCCAAGTGAAACCCACCCCTCATAAACAGCACTCCCAGGAACATGTTCCTGCTACGGGACAGCACGTCTCCAGGGAGCACTGCTTCATTGGGGCTCTCTGTTCACTCTAATGCTAGACTCGACCCTCTACACAACGCTCCCTACAATCAAAAAACAGAACAAAACTGCATTTAGCCACTTCTTCCAGATCCAAGAAATATTACTGCCCAAGGGGAAGGCATTTTCCTGGAAGGCCATATGGGTGGTGTGGGGAGAGGGAGGTGACCCAGAGCCCTCTGAGAACCCCCATGGGCATCAGAGCACATCACAGAAAGAGCATCATGATCCCAGGCATGCAAAACTGGTCTGTGCAAATACCTGAGCAGCCAGAGGGAAGCAGAGGAGGTGTGGGGAAAGCAGCCTAGAAAAGGAACAAAATGGAGAAAATTGGGAGAGCTCCTGGGCTCGCTTCACATTAATAAATCCTCAGGCACTGCTGGCATTGCCAGTATATTAAAAGAAATGATAGGTTATTGGGAACAGCTTTGCTGAAACCCTTTATTACATCCCAGGCTTGGGTGAGGCTGTGATTAGAGTTATTCAAACATAAGGCAAAAAAATAAAAGCAAGCAAAAGCCTCCAGTAATTCTCACCGTATCGACCCCTCTTGGTGATTAATGCTGATACACCGCATTTTTGCAAAACACCAATTGCTTGCAGTTTGAGGTAATTATTTTATTGTCAGTCAAAATCCGAGCAATTTACTTATTTCCAATACGTGTCCCTAACTCGCTCTCAGGCAGGGCAGGATTTATATGTTTATCAAGAGAGCATCCTTCCAGGAAGGAACTTAGATCTCCTTTGATCCTCAAGTCATCTTAATTTGAACAAACACCAGCGGGGAGGCAAGTTTAGCATCAGTCATCTGCAGCTTGCACTGCCCAAGCGGAGAGAGAACGTATCTACTTTCTCATTAGAAAGGAATATTTTAAAGCCATCTTCTCAATAAATTACACTCACTCTTTCGGGTACTAGTCACAATGCGCTCTTCTTTTTCCTCCATTTTTCTCTTATCTCTCTGCGATTGGAGGCTACATTTTAACCCAAAAGATCAGGCTCTGACGCAAATCCCCAGAAGAGGAGAGGAAATTCAAGGCCAACAAACCTTCACATTCCCTCTTTCTTTTTTTTTTTTTTTTTTGGAGGGCTGAAATGTCATGAGAACAGATTTTTTGCACTGTAGTATATATGTATCAATATTAGAAAATAAATCTGATTTCTCCAACGTAAGGACAGGTCTCGTTTTACGAGGCGAAGGCCACCTAGACGAGCACATCAAGCACAAATTAATAACTCTGACCCAGGGAGAGCTGCCAGCCTGCCTGCGTTCTTCCATCAAGCTAAGTGATTGCTGCAGCCCAGTGGGAGAGGGGGCTGAAAACCATCTCCTCTGCCTGAACGGAGCCGGGATTTCTGACATCTGTAAGCCGGAGGATAGAGGGCGAGGCAAGGCACGCTGAAATGTGACACACCGGAACTGCAGACTCGAGAAGGAACCGGATTACTGCAGATTATAAAGACAGCCGAGATGCTGGGGTTTCTATTACAGCAGGGCTGACAGACAGCGGGATGGACAGACTGTGCCAAAGCAGCTGACGGCCTCAAACAGTGCCGGCCTGACAGCGCCGTGCAGGCACAGGTGGTGCTGGGCTGGTCCAGCCTCTGCAGCACGAAGCTGGCTAAGGGACCCTACCCTTTAATTCAGGCAAAAATTAATAATAATAAAAAAAATCAGATAAATTACCTGGAGTAGTCAGTGTCAAGCCACATCAGAGACGTCCTAACTGTAAGACTGCCACTAATGGATGGATGGAGCCAGACAGATGGAGAAGGTCAAAACGCTCAGCTGCTGGTGGGATCCCACACTTTTTGTGGGCAAGGAGAAGGAGGACAGGGCCAAAAAAGTAATGCCCTCTACACCTGCCCCCAGCTCCTGGAAGCAGCACTTGAGGACTGATAACGAGCAGGTTTAGCCAATCTTACACTGAGATGGTTTTAACCAGAGGCATAACGCTCATGGCAGGGCTGCTGTTTCAAAGTGATGTATCTGAGGATGTGACACTGCTGCTGTTTCTCAGCATATGCCAGCAAAAACGTCAGGGCTAAAATATCAGCTGAAGTTTCCTGCTAGAAGTTTCTGTGTATAAAGGCCCCTGCTGCCTTCCCCTTCCTTCTGATAAATTGCAGGCACACTTTCTTTTACTGTAAGCAACAGCTTTATTTCACCTATTTCTGACAGCTGTTTGCTTCCAGAGCTGGGTACGAGCGACCAAGTCTCCTAACTTCTGTTCCACTCATGTCTGTTCCCTTCTCTCGGTCTTTATTTCTGCTCTGAGGACAATGTCTGAAGAGCTCCCAACAGGAAGAGCGTGGCACTGCCGGCTCCTCACCTTTAAAACACACAGGCTGCATTGGCAGCGGCTCGGCAGTCTTGTGCTGGACGTAAAAATGTAACAGACACGATCCTTAAAGCACCTTGGGACGAAATTCAACAAAAAGAAAAGGCTGGCTGATGTGAATTATTCTCTTTTGGGAGCTGCTCTGTCATTGTAAAAGCGTATGTCACAACAAGCTGGGAAAGAGGATCGCTGTTGCTGAGAGGTATTTGAATGCAAAATTTCCCTTGACAAGGCAAAACTGATTGAGTATTAGTCTGCTGTAGGATTGAGGTACAACCATGAGGAAACTCTTAAAACAGTTAAAAAAAAGCAATTCCAAATGGTACACATCCTTACGAGGAACAGAAACCAGAGATTCATGCACAGGCTGATGATGGGAGCTTTATTGCTGATCTGGAGAGGGAAGGGAAACTAGTGAGGAGCATATGGAACCGTATAAATTACTGGAAGCACCCAGGAAGACAGTAAAAATAATCATCTATATTTCCGAGACTGCTCATTTAAGTCTGCAGCCGTCTGGAGACAGACCTCGTGTGGCCAATGCTGTGCGCAACAGAACATCAATAAACACACACGGGGCAAAGCTAAAGAGGGCAGGACGGCTGCGAGCAGCCACGCTTTGAACAAACACACCATGAATTACAGCTGCTGCTTATCCTGGCTCCTGTTGGCCACTCTCATCTGGGACTTCTGCAGGCTTGGTCCCTTCTGTTGGAATGGTGGCTCTGTCTTATCAGTGCTTTTTCTGCCGTGTGTGATCCCTTGCACTTATCCAGGGAGAAATGCAGGTGCAAAGTCCTTCCTCAGGCACATCAGCCGGAGAATGGTGATGCCCAGGCATTGCTTCCTTCGCCCGACACAAATCCCTGCTCTGCTAAAGGCTCCCTGTGAAACCTCTGGGGTCACTTGGCCTCTCCATATGTTTTTCCTTGGCACCTGTAAAACATGGATAACCTCTCCAGGGTAATTAAGAAGATAAATGCATTAAAGATTAAAAGGCACTCTGATATTCCAATAACGTGAGCTGTAAGAGCGCCTAAAATAGATTCACTTTGGGCAGCGATTAAAAACACTACTAACTTCTGAGTCTCAGATTCTGTCTGCCTAATGCTGGTTATTTTTGCCCACAAAAGCATTAATCCCAGCTTCCCGTAAAAACGACATTTCAAAATGTTACCGTCTTCCACTACGCCGCTGCTCCTGCTCAGCCTTACCACCACTAATCAAAGTGATACAGGTTACATGGTTTATGTCGTATAATGTGCAGCTACAGATCTGCAATACAGCTGGAGCTATTTTCTGGTAGTCAGAGCTGTGAATATGTTTATCCCTTAAAAAAAAAACACACGCTTCCAAAAGTGTGTATTTATTAGGTAGCGACAAGGCACTTGCGTAACGGAGACAGTTTTATGGCTTTCCATTATCGTATGACCCAAGATCATACACACAAGTACATGAAACAAAGACTGGGTATATATTCTGGAAACTGCATGTTGAGAATGATGTTGACACGCTCCACAGCTTCTTTATAACTCTGCTGATTTTTTTTTTTAATATTTAATTTCCCATCTACAGTGATGGTCCAAACTCCACCGTGTACAATACCTCCATGAGTAGATGGAAACCAGTAACAGATGCTGTGGTATCTGGCAGCTCATGGGACTTCTTATGAGCTGCAGCACAATCACATAGCCCTGCAACGTGGTACTGCTGTTGCCTTGCTACGAGGTTGTAAGGCCTCAGGACGGAGGCTTGTCAGGCTGTCTGAAATTTCCTTGACCTACCTACAGCTTTGTTTTTCTTGATTTAGCTGCGGCAGCATTTTTTTTTTCTAACCGACGACGCCTATGGCTATTATGTTTTACTTTTGTTTATTTTTTGTCCAGTACTGAATGGTTTTAGGACTCTAACATAACGGTGCCATACAGGGAAACACATGCCAGGTATGATAAAAGAATCCCCGAGCAATGGAGATACAGGACACAGTTTTGAAGAGTACAGCCATAAGACAGGACAGTGCTGGCTCTGGAGTCCCTGTGTCTATAAGCAACATGCCAATGGTCAGTCAAAGAAATATAGACCTGGACAAAAGTGTTTTAGGGTAAAAAAAGCGAACATAAATAGTATCTAAAATACATAAAAGCCACCATAAATAGCAAACTGAGATGCAATATGGAGCTGCAGATCAATAAAGAAAGGGCAAGGTGAAAAACTGTGTTAGTAAACACATAAAAATGACTTGAAGTGTATCCTAGAGTGAGGAAGAAGAAACTCTCAACATGAACATTATATTCCTCCAGGCGAAGGACTCCAGATGTTGCTGACCCCATGCTAACGAGCCCGCCACCGACCCCAGAATGAAACCACTGACCTTAATGCTAACAGCTGCAAAGGAAGGATGAGTGTAACACTGGGAAAAGGCACAGAAACCAAGAAGAGTAGGTACAGCAATTGTACCAGCACAATTATTTCCTCTTTTCTTTCTGTTATAATAGCTATATCTAGACTAATAAAAATTAGATTGTTATGATCTCAATTATGTTAGCAGTAAATACTTAGTTTTAGGGATAGAAGAGATATGCCTTCTTTCTGCCCATAAAACAAGACTTTGAGCGTAACAAGGTTCCTCTGTTAAGATTTCTGGTTCATATCAGTTTCTCCTCTGTTTGCTGTTATCTCGTATTAGTAGTGGCTTAGGATAAGCAACTGGTGGGTTTTAGTCAACGTATTGAAGAATCAAATTCCACCGTAACCTTTTACATAGAAGATGTGAGCCATACATTCAAAAAGTCACAACCCTGTAAGCCTCCAGAAGCAAATCCCAGTGTTGCTCCAAACAACTCCATACATTTTGGATGCACACAACAAACTAACTTTAAGCCCCAAAGCAGCAAAATTAGAGGCATAGCAAATTGCCCTGGTCCTCCCCCTACCTTACTGTGGACATAAAATGATAAATTTTTATTAATTCCCAGAAAGCCCAAGTTTCCTGCCCCTCTGATGTTCTCCAGTTTGTGTTCACCTGCTACACACCACTCAGGTACAAACCAAACAAGTGGAGACAGGTCGTCTCAGGGGGATGCCAAAGTACTGCCAACATGTCCAGTGCTAGCAACATCTGGAGACAAAGCATTTGAACAGAATACCAGCAGAGATCCCAAAGCATATTCAGACTTTCCTTCTCCAGAGACACAGGCCATCAGAGCAGCGTTTGGAGGATCATCTATCTATTTTTTTTTTGTCTAAATATTGCTGTTTAGAGAGTCAGCCGACAGACTGTAAGACTGACAGCTTCATTACTGGTGCATATAAATTGCTTTTGCTCAGCTGGAGTTAATGTAGGACCATCTGACTTCCCAGAATTGACATTTTTAATGATTCTCTTTCTCTGGCATTCTTTCATTGACCACTACAAAAATCCAAACTGTCTCTGGCTTTGCCAAGCTGTCTGTGGATCAAGTCATTCATTCTCTAGGGATCTGGTGCATGTCAGCTATCAGACAAAGTAAACTCAATAATAACTGACCTGAGTATAGCTACTCCGATACTTCTGGACTCTTCTGTGCTACAGATTTTAGAGTTAATTCTCAAAATTCTGAAGGCCTGAGGGCAGATGCACCCCAGGAGAAGGATGTATGTGCAACGCATTTAAAAGATGGAAGATGCCAACTGTAAAAGTTTGATGCTTAGGGAGCAAAAGAAAAAAAAAAAAAAAAGAGAATTCAGAAGAAAAAAGCCCATTCCTCTCCTCCATTTAACAGAACAGTGACAGAAACAAACACAGGGGTAGAAAAATTGACTGCCGTGTGTGTACTGTAATTTACTGCAGCAGAAACATCTTCAGTTATCTCCTAGAGAAACCAGTCATTAATAAAGCAGACTGCAGTAACTTCACAGGATCTGTTTCAAGATGTTGAGTCAATAATCTGCAAACTAAAGTATACAAATCCATGTTGTCCTGGCCACAGGACTGCATTGCCCTGTCTCCTCTTGTGCCCTTATCTTGTACCCCACTGGGCACTGTTACCTTTCTTCAGGACTTCCCTTACTGTGCCATATCCCAGGTTAGGCAGCATAACCTCCCCTCTAAGCCATATTTCATTTGCACAGAATGGCAAGTTCTTCACTCCTCAGCACTGCTTGTGGATCCCAGGGAAGAGCTCTGAACCTCCCTTCCTATTCCAAAGACTCACCGTGGGCTGAGACAGGCAGGTGCACCATGCCCCGACCCAGGTGGATTCAGAATTGCAGTCCTCCCTTCTCCAGAGCTGTGACTAGGGATGTACAGTGGTTATGAAGCTGTCTTAAAATGAAAGTCAAGTTAATTTTAGCTGTAGAAGAAAAGCACTTAAAGGAAATGGACTTCAAAGAGCTACCTTTGGAAGAAAAGCACTTAGAGAAAAAGGGTTTCAAAGAGCAATAGTCTATGCACATGTCCAGCACATCTGAAGTTTTACAAGCCCTTCACAGTACGTCTGGTCTCTCCACACGCTCCAGCAGAACCATGTGGGCAGCTCTTCTGGCCTCTTGTCAAGTTTGCGGTATTTCTTTTCTTCTTAACAATCCACCTCCTGCTGGCAGAAGGTATACGTTTTTTTTTCCAACCTGTCTGTTCTCCTTTCTGAGCACCCCTGTTAACACACCCTGTAAAGAAGCATGTAACCAGGACCAGCAACAGCTCAGGCTGTGCATGCTCACCCTGGAAAAGGAACCCAGCTGGCACAAATGGGAAGAGGGGAAAAGGAGCCTAGCACCACTCACATCTGCTGTGGAGATGCTCCAGCCTTGCTGGCATCTCCTGCTCCCCATCCACTCCCAGCAAAGGACACTGTGAACATCTGGGTTTAGTTCCTTGCGTGGCCTCGGGTTTTCCAGGTGAGTTCATGCAAGTCCTTGGTTTTCTTTGCGCCTCTGTCTAAAACACAGATAATTTCCCTTCCTCTTAGGAGCACTGTAGATGGGGAAGATGAGCACATAAGCACACTCTAGATGGGGAAGGAGACAGTACCAGAGAGACATTTAGGTCATCCAGCCAGAAAAAGAATAAATTGCTCTTTATGAAAGTGTTTACCTGGTAGAATAAGAGAGGTGAATCAAAGTCTAGAGACTGATCCCACCACTTCTCCTCCTTCCTCCCCACCATCTCAGCACAGAAGTCCCACCCAGCTCCTACAGATGAGCTCTGCTCACCCCCTCCCTCATGGCTGCTTGCACAGACCACAACACTTTCAAAATGAAGGCAAGCCAAACTATTTGGAAGTGGTGACGCATTACCCAGTGAGGCACTTACGGAGAGAGCAGAAATTCATATCTGCCCAATCCTTCAGGTGCCTGGGCTTGGCGCTTTGCAACCAAACTGACGTGACAGACCTCACAGCAGGCTTCTCCAAATTGCATGAGGGTAAATAAAACACATGAGGGACAAAAACCTTGTGTTTTTCTGTACATTCAATGCATTCCATGTCTGAAATTTTTGGAAAGACAACCCTTCCAAGGTCTAAGAAATAGAGAAGATGGTAGAGGATGAAGGCTGCAGGATGCAGTAATAATAAACATCAGAAACAGAACTGGGTCCCATACGTTCAGAAAAAGATACCATAAGGAGCATCCTGCTCTAGGATAAGGACCCCTCATAACAAATAACAACACAAGGAGTGTTAAAGCTACATGTTTCACAGCCTAGGAGCACTTATTTTCTATGCATAGGTATTACAGCCTCTCCTGGCAGAGAGGTTTGTCGCACACCAGGGCACCTTCAGCCTCTGGCCACTGCTTATTCTCCTGCCTCATTACCAAGGTATCTGATGGGCATCATAACCCCGTGTTTCCTGTGCTTTTCCTCCTAGCACTGTCACGTATCTCTCTAATCCAGCTTGCCAAAGCCTACCAGAAAGCCACTAAATATTAGAATTATTCCCCTCACACAGTTCCTGTCCAGCCTGGTGGCACAATGGGACATGTGAACCAGGTCTGACATGAACCACCCAATACAATGCTTTTCAGGCAGGAGTTATTGGGACAGGGAGATACCAGACCCGATGCAAAATCAGCCTGCAAAGAGCAACACTCCCACGGGGCTCTTGAAATACGTTCTTTGATTCATTTCAAAGGAAGCCAATAACACTCAAGCAGGCTGGAAATAGGACTACATAGGGAGATACACCAGGTTACGTCAGAATTATAAATCCAGGGGAGGTGACAGTTCATATAACTCAAGATATAAAAGAGTTTTGGGGTTTCTGTGTTTGACGAGTCTCTCAAAAGGAGCTAGATCACTACTAATCACACACAGAGACTTTCCCTACAGATGTGGTTCTGCTCCCACTGATTCACCTGAAAGGTTCCCACTGCTTTTGATGGAGTTTGGCTTGGAAACTGAATTTGCTACAAAATGATCTCAGTACCCTTCCCAAGTAGCCAAACTGGGCGAGTTTCCTTTTGAATTCTACCTTGTCCCACACCAGCTTTGACTCACATCAGATGGACAGCAAACATGAATCAGCTAATTCTAGGCAGGATAAACCAGTCCAGCCATAAAGCACAGGGTCCATACTATACTTACAGTGGGAATAAACTATATAAAGCTTTATACAGGCCTTGCAGGTCTGTCATGCTTAACCACCACAGGGTCCCATGCCTGAACTTACAATACTTAAGAAATGTCAGAAAAATGGCACATAAAAGAATGCTGCTGAACTAGCAACGGGCTGATTAGCAACCACCCTATTTGCTTCATCCTCACAGGACTTCCATCCTTGCATCAACCCAACTCAGGCAAAGGGCCATGAAATTTCCCCAGGAGTCTCATCTGAGCAGTATTTATTTGTCCACCCTCAGAGCCACACAACACTAAGCCCTGGGAATGAAGGAAGAGGTCTGGATTGTTCAGAAAGGCTCTCCCCGAACTAAAACCTCAAGACACACCACCTGGGACCCATCCCAGTTCGTCACTGGGGAACAGGGTTTTCCCAGAAACACTCCTGCTCTGTGTTTAGCAAAAGAGCTTGAAGGCCATCCCATGAGGCCTCCCAGCACGACAGGCTGTCCCACGCAAAGCGAAGAGCAGTAGACGTGTCCACCATGAGGATAAGGGAAGAAGGGACTTTTCCTCTTACCCAGACCTTGGTTCTGCTGCTCCCACTCCATGGTGTCGGGAACCTGGTAGGACACCCCGGCCAGCTGGGCCGCAGGGTTTTCCAGGCCAGCTATGGGCTCCTGGGAGGTCTCGCCTGGAAGCGTGAAACCCAGCAGCTCCGCGTCACCTTCCAAGTTTTCATCCATTGAATCTATGTCTTTGTCCTCTTCATCTTCCTCTTCCTCCTCCTCTTCTTCCTCCTCCTCTTCATCCTCTTCTTCTTCCTCACCCTCTGGACAGGGAAAGACAAAAGCAACATCAGGGAAGGTCCCACAAAGCAGAAGGTTCTTACGTTTCTACCAGTGAGCACCGAGACAGCCCGCTGCTACCACCTCTCCACAGGAGAAGAAGTTGTGCCTTCCCTTCTAGTTAAAAAGACTCAAGGACTTTCCAAGCCAGAAGTTTTGTCCAAGCTATTTAATAGCTACTAACAAAACCGCCCACTGTGAAAAAACAGTACCTGGAATAATGACATAATTGAATTTTCAATGGTTAATTTTTCAATGCTAAAAAATAACGCAGAATATTCATGCACTTTACCTAATTTATGCAATGCTCAGCTCAGCCCTTTCACAAAACTCCCTCCTGGAGTACCCAGCCTGGGAGAGCCATCACCCAGCAGCTGAGGAGATGGTTTAGCCGTGGGGCCGAAGACCACGTTAACAACCAATGACCCAGGCGAAGTGGTGCAATAAGTTGGAGAAGCTTGGGTAGGACACCCAGGGGCTGGATGTGTCGTACCTGTGTAAGTAAAACCAGCTGCACCTTAGCAATTGTGTGATGTTTACCCTTTTCCCTTCTGCTCTGGGATGCAGTGGTACTCCAGCAAGGCTGCTCCCCAAAATAACCAAGAAACTAACTAGGGACCTTGGAGGGAATCTATTTAGTTGGTGGTTATCCAGCTTACTAATTAATGGGGGGAGCTGGTCTGTACTTCAGAGATCAGAACATCTCGAGAAATCCACGTACATTATAAAACCAAGATGTTCACAATGCTGTTACATAGTGTTTCCTTTCCTTCCAATTCAAGGATTTGCTTTAAAGCACTGCATGTTTTTTCCAGCTCACCAGGACAATTCCTCTTGCCACCTTTCAGTTTTAGCCCTGCATTTCATACAAATGAGCCGCTACTTGAATTCCGCTGTATCATCCTGCTATGTCTTCTGGTATTTGGAAATGAATGATCACTCCTGTAAACAATTACACCATGCAGAGCATCTAATGGAGCCTACAGGGATGTAGTTCGCCACTTAAATTCCCATTACATTTTACAGACAGCTTTTGTCTTATAACGTGCCCATCATTTCAAACCAATGTCAGAATTTTCTCCCTCAAACTGCATGTTTTCATACAAAACACACAGCCTCTGTACACACAAGAACAGCAACCAGAGAATGCTTGCAGGAAACCTGCGAAGACAAGTTAAAGTAGGTCTTTTGCCTCTGCTGAGAGCAACAAAGCTATAAACAAAAGATTTCCAAACTTCAATAGCAAAGATGCTAAACAGCCCGCACACAGGAGAACGGGACTATGAACACATTTTCCCTAGATGGACTGGATGAAAAAGCAGTCAAGAGAAAACAGGGATCAGATTTTATCTCTGAAAAACTAGCTTGGAACAACGTTTTCAGAAGGTTCTTGTGATTTTAGCAAGCTAATTGGAGACACCTGCCAGGAGCTAATTTTGAAGAAGCAGATATCCATCTCTGCACCTCCAAACTCTAGCAGGCAGTCAAGCTGAAGACCTGAATCGAAGTGCCAAGACTACTTATCACATCTGAAAATCACCCAGCCACATCAATCATCCCACAGCCACAGCATAAGAATGATAATAATGTATAGCCCTTGTAGCACAGCCGCTGCAAGGAGGAAAAAAGGGCTCTTGACTCGCTTCTTCTTTTCTATAGCTCATTCACATGTCTGAAAACAGCTTTTTAACCCCCCGTCCCAAAATGCTACCAGCTTGCCTTCCTGCAAGGTGCAGCACAGAGCACCACTTGGTGGTCACAAATAGGAACTTGTGCTTCTGAAGAACTGCAGACTTCACAAATGTCAGATTTTAGGTGCAGAGGCACACCAGGAACCTGGCAGGCATGGACGTAGCACCTGATGGTACTGCGGGATAGGAAAGGATGCACGCATCACACAGCTGAACCCCAAAAGCTGCAACTTTGTGCCTCAGACTTGAGCCTTTTTACAAAATTACATTTCTCCTCCTAAACCACCCTGCTTGGACATTCAGAGCTCTCAGCAGCTGCTTCAAAGATAAGAGACTGAAAGGATCAAAACTGGAAAGGCCAGCAGATTCAGAAGGCATGTGGGTTTCTGCATGCATGTTCAAGCCCCTTGTGAATTATTTTGTGTGGCACACTCATGTAGGCTTTTAAGCCTTGGCTAAGGTTCTTCTTGAATGGAAGCAAGATAACTGTACAACGAAATGTATCTCATGGTCCAGGCACTAATTCTAACAACAAAAAAATAATGCAAGTATGATTTTCCTGGCTTCATGCAAGTCTATCCAAACCAGGCACTTAATTAAGAATCAGGTGTATGAGCTCTTCTGAACATCTGGCACTGGTCACAGGTGTCCCCTTGCCCACTACAGCAGACTGGCACAACACACACAGAAGGTCCTACTGAGCTCTTTGCTCCGTAGATCCTCGCAGTGTTATGTGCAAACTTTATTTTCTTTGCTTGCATCAAATTCTGGCTCTTACCCACGACACACAATGTGAATCTGACAAAGCCCTGGAGAGATGGTATCCCATCTCCTCTCCCTGTGACCCCAGGGCTTCAGCACCAAAACACTTATAGCCCCAAACGCCCATGGCTTCCCCTGCAGCAAGGAGAAGGTATAAACAGGCTAGGAGAGAATTAGTCTCATCTTCAAGAGTGGAAAAATGTAAAAACTGCCACCCTAAATAAGCAATGTATTCTGTAACAAGGGCTCAGTTCTTCCTTCTTTGATATGGAAAAAAAAAAAGAGATATAACACTTCCCTACTGTGATAACAGTGCAACCTAAGCAGCAGGAATCCCCATAAAAATGAGATTCCAGCTGCATCTGTCAAGGATTTTGGTTTTAAAGGACCTGACAACCCTGTAACAGGCATTGAAGTATTTGGTTTTGGAGAAGGTGCAAGAGAGCACCAAGAACACAAGTCAATTTTAAGACAATAAAAAGTTTTCAGGAGTGTTTGGTGGAACTACCTTTATTAAGAGTGTGCAGAAACAGCAATGGCTGGGATTTATGATGGGGTCAAGAATGATCCATTAGCAACCCTGCTGAAATGCACAGCACAGGAGTTGCTATTGCAGGCCAGCCATAAGTCCTTTGTGTCCTCACAGCCCCTGGGTAAAGAGGGCTGGGGGCCCAGGGCCTATCCCATGATGTGGGGAAGGGGAGCACTGGGCCAATTCTTCCTACTGGCCCTTCCAAGTGGCAACAGCACCTCCATTCTTCACAGATAGCTTCAGCCATGCTTTGCACTTCTTTATAGCCTCCATGCAGCTGCAGAAAGCCACGCTACCCCTGAGCAGGAATAGATCCACGTTATTCAGCGTTACCAGCACAGGGCAGTTGCTGTACGCCCAAGCTGCTGGCAAGCACCATCAAGGTGCTGGAATGCACCACCAGCCCTCCCAGGGGTGGAGGGACAGCCCTAGGGAACAGGCTACAAAAGGCACTGAAGGAGGGTTTTTGGTATAAGGCCATGTAACCAGCTGGAACTGAAAGACCTTTGTCATAAGCCCACTGAACTCAGTGGAGCTTTGTGGCAAAGATACTTGCACTGAAGAGGAATGTTTAAATATTTTCCATGAACACATGCAAATGCTTTTATTGCTTAAAAGACTTATGAAACCATTGTTTGTCAGATTTTACGCACAGAAGAAATATTTTACCATGCCCAGAGCAGCAACACTCGCACTAAACAGTGACAGGCTCTTAGACCACAGTTCTTATCAGGTACCCAGCACAACAGGGGCTGAGTGCCTAAGAGCATTTAACGAGTGCCAACGATGTTGTGATTAATCAGGAGCCAATGCTAATTGGTTTCCAGCAGCGAGCCCACTTTTCGCATGACTTCTCAAGAAGGTGGAGCATGTGGAGCCCCCTCCTGTGCAAACACCAAACAAAACAGCCCAAGAGCTGAGCAACTGCTGCAGAGCTAGTAAGGACCTAAAAAAGGGACCTAGCACCTACCTGCACGAGGTGCAGGAAAGAACACACACAGGGAGACCCAGGGCCTGCTTTGACATCTGCAGCTGCCCCAGAGACAAGGGTGGTGTGCACCCCACAGCTCATTTTCTGCCCTCATCCACTTCCACCCACACTGCAGCACTGGGCCTTCACCACACACATGCACATACAGTACAGGAAGCACAAGTGTGTAAATTAGGACAGGGTTAGGGAGGCCCACAACTACCTTCTCTTGCCAGAAAAGGAGGACGAGGCATTAAGTGTCCACCAGCTCTTTTCTTCCCATGTACTTTCAGTGTTGGAATACAGCTCATTTTCTGCACTGCTTTGATAATCACAGCTGACTTCCAATCCACAAAGACCTTTCTAGGAGAACTTTCATTATTAATCTGTTGCTTTCCTCTGATCAGTAATAATGTCACCATCTGATATTTCCAAAGTGCTGCCAAGAGCAATCAGTTGTGACAGAACCCAGCGTGAAAGAGGAGGGCTGGCAGGAGCTGGGCTCTGCCCGCACCCAGACAGCTTTCTGATTGGGGTGGGGTGCCCAAGCTAGCATTGGGCACAAATTTACAGGGTTTTTATCCTGATACTTCAGCTAAACCCATCTACTTCCAATGCAAAGCTGCCTAGGGTGCCTGCAGACTCATTGCATGACTGTAGCCTTAAATGTTTTGCTGTAGAGGAGGTGTTCACAGGAGGAATTCAACACCCAGCCTCCTGCACAGGTAAGGTAAGGGAATACTGGGAAGAACATCTGTTAACTGGGATCCTGTCTCACAAAGCAGGATACTAACCCTATTATTCTAAGTTTCAAGGAGAGGAAACATTCCGAGGTTTTCTGTAAAAGGATGTTCTTGCTACATCTTGGAGAGGAAACAGGGCAGTAGTGCTAAACTCTTTGGGTGTTTGGTTTTTTTTTTTTTTTTTGGATCTCCATGTGGTCTTCAGCATCCACTTGCCAAAAACCAGGCTCTGCAGAAAGTGGTCCCCAGCAGAGGGCTCTATGACACTGCAGAGATGGTAAAAGGAAAGATTTGGATTCTCATCCTAATCTACCCCCACCCAAATCTGAGGGAATTCACACTTGTATTCAGTCCTGGTGCATCTCATTGCAGTGGAGCTGAGGCACTGAAGAGCTCTTGAGGAAGAAAAAGGCTAAAAGGTGTCCAGCAGGAACCTTGGGCCTGCTTCTGTATTAAGATCAGAAATGATCATTCCTAAGAGCTGTATTTCCAGCAGCATTCACCACTAAATTGCTTTCACACTGAGCCAGGCTAAGGAGTAGATTTAGCAATGCAATGCTATTTTTGAGAAAAAAAATGAATACTGCAGAATGAACAGCACGGACTCTAACAAGTTGCTCAATAGTTCGCTGCAGTAGAGCTCCTCTAGCCTGGGGTAGGCAGTTGCTGAGCTGCCAACCAGTTAAAAAAGAAAGGTGACTTATCAAATTTTATCAAATGAGGGTATGTGGATCAGTCCAGATTTAACTACTGTGACCTATAAGTGGATAGACCAGAGTAAAACAGATACAGAGTTCACTTCTCTCAAGAAAATGCTTTTATAGTGAAGAGGGTATGGGCATAGTATCCCTCTATCCCCAAAGAGGTCTCAAGCAGAAATGTTAATCACACTTCTTAAAAAAGTTCTGATGGTGCCTCTTTAGAAGTCTCTAATTCAGCCACACTACCTGGGAAGGAAACTATGAAGTGTTTTAACTCTTGGGCTGTTAAGCTTCATTTTCTAGGTAAATCCATAGGTCCAAACACAGATCCATCACAGATAACATGGACTAGGGGGTGGGTCTGTTATTATGGGCAATAGCCTCCAGGATACCAAAGTTAACTAAGTCCTATCCAGTGCCAGAAGGGAGGATGACTACAAGCCCACTCAGCTCATTTCTAGTCAAAGCTTCACACCACTGAGCATGAAGCTCTGGGATTATCCTGACAGAGGCTATAAACTGTCTTGAAGGTTTTGAGAGAGCTAAACCAGTTCAGCATGGTTTGCCTTGCACATGATGCCCAAAGCTCCAGAGAAGCCTCATGAGCAAGCCTCCTATGTGTGCTGATGGACCCCAAGCATTAGTGGCTCCAGAGATAAATTGAATAGATGTGTTCCTTGCAAAGCCTTCAGAAGAAAGTGCTGCTTACCTGAATCCGCCACCCTAAAGCTATGAGGGTGAACTAATCCCCAGATTAGAAAACAAGAACTAATTAAAAAACTTTCACCTAAACAGTCCAATTACCTCTCAGTAGCCACTACAGGGGGTTTGTCATTTTGTTCTAGCTGAAAGATAAGCATGGGAAAGCTACAACATTTAGCTCATGTTGTTTAAGTGAACTCTGATTTTTTCTTTGGAAAAGTGAGAAGTCACATACAGTTAAAAAGTTTCAAGCGTAGCCTAGCCAGAAAGAACAGTAGAGAGGATCAGACTGAACCAGGCCACCTAGGCAGTGGGAGGCAGAACAGTGGCAGCCAGGGTGAGGTATCTAAAACATGTCAGAGCAAACATGGTAATACAGACCTTTTCCTCCTCAGGAGAACAGTGTGCAGCTTATCCCTGCCAGAGAGCTGGACAGGCACATGCTAGTTACCAGACATCTGGGAAAAAGCAGTGACACTAAACCATTCCTAGCAATTCTTACAGGAGTTGCTGTTAAAAAAACCACAAAGCACAGCAGATACAGGTTTCTTATACTTGGAGGTACAAAGCCCTAAAGCACATCTCCATTGGCACACTCAGTCACTTGAAGAGATGCTGTGGTTTTTGTTACACCAGGGCTGCCAGCACACCTGCAGTGGAACAGGACAGCTGGACATGTGTCTGCCTCCCTCTGCAGGGAGTCACCAACAAGGCCTCACCCAACAGGACAAGGCCTCACACAGGAGTTCCCTTGCTCCTCTTCTACCTATCCTTCAATTAACCTAACATCCTCTTAGCACTTCAAGTTTCCTTACCTAAGTTCCCAATTTTAAGGCTTGATCACCCTCCACCCCCCCTTGATATGCTTTGGTTAAACATACTTTGGAAAAAGGATGAGAAGGCTTGGTTTTGATATAAGCTGTCACACAGCATTTTTCCCCCCACCCCAGTTCTTCACTGCAAAGGAAGAGAATCAGGGATGAACTGCCACCTACTGTAAAGAACATCAAGGTCAACCTGCACCAAAGGGACAGTTCTCATTTATCAGCAACAATAAACTAGAAGCAATAGGATGCATGCACTAAAAACATTTAGTTATTAGTTCATCTTGCATATGCTTCATCTTAAATCTTCAGATTCTTGCCAATTTAGTTGATACCCAAATGATAGTATCACGCTAGTTAACATGCTGGGCTAAGTACCCTTCTTATTTACACCCCTGCAGCCTCATTTAAAATGTTAATGGGGTTGCAGAAATTTAATGAGGCATGTCTTAATCCACACAATCGTGATCCACTCAAAGCCTTAATTCCCATTAAAAAAGATATTCTTCACATCCAAAAAGAGGGATCCATGTACTGCAACACAGCTCAGAAGAATGAAGGTAGTGTTGTTTAAGAAATTATGTGAACAACTACAAGTTCTGAAGTATTTTCTCAAAGGCAACTACTGCCTTCACTTCTAAATATTACACACAGCTTGGATGCCTCCGCACAGGAATAAGACCAATAGGAAGCATGGAACTGCCAAAACAAGTAGAGGAAGAGCAGGAAAGCTCTCATAGAAATTAGCTAAGCCCCACTGTACGGGGGAAGGATAAATATAGGTACACAGGTCAGAGCAAAGTGTGACAGGAACCACTGAAACCTAAAGACCAAGGGGGCATCATTAAAATACCATAAATATGGTAAGGTCTAAGTCTAAAGCTTTCATACTGACCCTGTTCTGGAGCAGCCTTTAACGTAGTCAAAGCAAAACAGTTAAATCTGCAGCCAAAATTGAGTGACAAGGTGCCCTACAACTGCCAGACACTGGATGTGGTAATGCCAAAGGCAGGTGCAGCCCTTTGTCTCAGTACAGCTGAGGGACTTCACAGCCAGATGTGGCATTAGGCAGGCATACAGCAGCTCCCTGGGAACACCGTGGGCTGTCCTGCACAGCAGGGACCTGGTACTTGTGAGATGGTTGATCCAAAGAGAAGCCTACCAACTGGCTGGTTTTTACCTATACAGGTCAGAAATCTTTTAGAGCAGGCTGAGAGCAATACTTTCCTTAGGTTATGTTACAATACCCACAAGCGCAGCCTCCCCATTGCTCAAGACTGGCTCCTCAAGTCTGTAGCAGGCTGCTCTTGTGGCTACCACCAGTAAGGGGCTCTGTACAACAGACCCCTACTGCTCCTTGCACTTTCACACCAGCACCTGCTGGTGTTAGGAACTGTGTTCAATGCTATGAAAAGCAAGGTGAAATCCCACCCTGAGGCTGTTGCTATGCAGCCCTGACTCACAACTCAGCTTCATCTCCATACTTACACATTCAGACTCACCCAACACAGCTCTTGGCTGAACCTTAGTTTCTCAGCATGCCTTCCCAACCCCAGGATCACTCCTCCACAGTATTGACAAGGACTTTGCCAGCTACATGGTGAGAGCCAAACTGATTAATCAGGAGCACTTCTTATTCAAGAGCTATATGGCTAAGTTCTCCTCCCTCTAGAACAGGGAGTTTAAGTTGCCTATTTTCAGAGATGTTCCTGACATTATACAGAAGGCACTAAGTAGAGCATTTTCTAGAATTATCTTCCCCATCCAGCAACCTAGGTGAAAAGCTGAACTGTGAAAGCAGCTCAACCCCAGCAGCTATGCTTGAAGCAGCCTAGATGACTGAACAGAAACCAACCCTTAGACTTACACACTGCTGTAACCATTTGGACTTTTTTTGGAGTGCATGAAAAAATGCAGCGGGCAGATTAGCCTGCAGAAACACCTATATAAACAGACCCTTCTTCTTGATTACCTTTAAAACCCCCATGGGAAAATAGTAAGAACCAAATCACGTCCCTCCCTCCATCCTACAATCACCAGCACAAGTAAACAGCCTCTAAATCCCCAGTTAATACTGGGCAAAGCTAGAGCTTATTCAGCTGCAGGAAGTGGGCAGCATTGAACTTGGGCTGGTTTTCACCATTAAATTTAGATGTAGCAATGGTGGGACTAACATGCAGGAGCCTAACAGCTGAAGAACTCTGAAGGACTTCAGAGTTAAAACAGCAGCAGCTTCGGAAGGCAACCCAGCATTGATGTGTCTGCATCTCAAAGAGGTCCAACTTCACACGGTCTGACAAATACCAAGACATTGCCACCTTCAACCCTGCACATCTTGCTTCATAACCACCACCCCCAGCTGCCTATGCAAGGTGGCAGCATGCAGGAAAACCCACCCTCAACAATAGCCACAGGCAATGGTGCTACAAGCGGTGCACACTGAAGTGTTTTTTGGACACAGGTTGTGATAGGCAAGGCATCACTCTGAGCAGTAGGCTGGTTCTGTATCTGCTGGTTTAGGGTTAGCACAGGATAACCAGACCTACAGAGTCCCCCTAGGATCTTCTGCTTAGCTTTGATGCATCCCCAAGTCATATTGTGTATGAACCAGAGACAGAAGGTGCTTGATGAACAGTTGAGGGGAGCCAGCTGATGTTGTGCTCTGTCCACAAGGCTTCAACTAAACACTGCAAGGACCTCACAGAACAGAGGGTGTGACACACTGCTTGCCACCTGTGGAAGTTATAATCTGACAAGTGCTGCCATGCTGAAGGAGTAGAGCATCTCTGCACAGGGCTGATGTTATGGCCAAGGAATCTAGTCCTAAATTAAAATAGTTCATTTTAAAAGAGCCACTTCAAGAAGCATGTTGGGAGATTTATGCAGTGGTCCTGAATAGACAAGTTAAACTAGATTCTCTTTGGACCCTAATAGCCCCAGAGAGAAAGCCACAATGTTAAGCTTCCCAGAGAGATGCTCAAGTTCTGGGCACAGGAACAAAATATAGAATTAAGTCTCCCAGACAAGCAAGGCTCATCCTCTGCTGTGTCCTATTCCCATACCCTGTAATCCCTTTATAGGATTTCCTTGGCTAAGAAGGACAAGTAAAACCAGTCTCACTGCACAGTCAGGGTAGGAAGATGCTCGTTACTCAACTAATCTCTCCAGAGTCCACTAGAGATGAGGATAAGCTCACCTAGAAAGCTATTCAAAGCACCTCATGTATGTCTGTGCAACTTGTTTTTTTTAAAAAAACAGTTTTGCATCCAAGCCAGGCAGGTGAATATACTGAGGCAATTAACTGCAGGCAGTTTAGCACAGATGGTCCCCAAGAAACCACACTAGCTGCACAGCAGGAGTCCATATTTAATGATGAATCAGGCAAGTCAGCAAGCCCCACAGAGGGCTGGGAGGCCAGCTGATCTCACTCAGCTCCTTGCACTTCTTCCATGGGTCAGCAAGGCACAGCCTCCCTGCAGAGGGCCAGGGCCTCTCCCTGGGGATTCCACCATACACCTGCAGCAGCGTCCAACCTCATATCCCCCAAGAGCCTGGACTGGAGCTTCATAGGAAAGCACTCCCAAGCATCTCCCCTCTGGCAGGGCATAGATACTTGAGTAAGCACTAGGTACTGAAATTCAGGAGGCAACAAAAAGAAAAACCTCTCCCCACCATGAAAGGGAAGTATCCACTAACTGCCATTGTAAAAAAAAAAATTGAAGTTGCAGTTTAAAAGTTTCCTCTGTACTTAATTGGAGCAGTAGCATCCCCAGGCAGAAAGCCTGTCCCCAAGTGGTATTTGTCCCATTTTACAGGATGGAGATTGGTGATGATCCCTAACACCAGAGAAAGTTCTGGCTCACTGCACTAAAGTCTAGGTTGTTATAAAGAGTTTTAAACCACAAAAAGCTGTGCCAGTTGTCAAAAACACACAGCATGCCAAAGAGCACCACATATCTTGGATGGCAGGCACCTGCAGAGCCATGCCTCAGAGCCAAGAAACCCACAGGCTCCTGTTAGAGTCCTCATTTAGGAAAGCTGGTCCTAGCCACTGCCTGCACCTGCCCTCAGAGGGGCTGGGGCATATTCCAGAGCAGAGGATGGAGGCCTGCAGCTGCATAAGAAAGCTTAGTAGGAATGCAAAAAAAGTTAGTCCTACATAGAAGGTTTTTTTAAAAAAGGCTATGCAAAAAGCCTCATTAATAGGAGGAGCAATGTGCAGTTAAAACAGAAATCCTCTTATCTTCTAGTGCAGAAAACCAGGCTTCCAGAGGAGATCCCAGAGGGCTCAGAAACCATTTAGCTTCCTGAATCACACAGCACTGGCTAAGCAGAGACCTTATTTCCCAGCCTGAAGATCACATTTCCTTCACACCTCCCTCTCCCCCTGTTGCCACCAGTGATGCATTCCTGCATTGCTGGATGCAAGGAAGAGCCATCAGGGCACAGAGCATGCGCTGTAACTCCTAGCAGGTTTCACAGCAAGCCTGACAAAGTGCAGGAGCTGCAGCATCTCACACGTGCAGTGGGGAGGGCTCCCTGCTTCTGCTGCCCTCTAAACTTACCAGGAGTTAGAGTTATCGCTTCACGTGGAGAAAAGATGCTGATTAGCAGTTGTCTGTGGCACCCTACCTCTAATCAGAGGAAAAATACCATCTGGCATGCCACCCCTGGAAGGCTGCCAACCTTTTGCAGTAAAATATGAAGGCAGGAGAAGGTCAAGATAAAGGAAGGGGAGCAAAACAGGCAGAAAGATTAATCCCTGCCAGGTGGTGTCAGCCCAGACACTGGAGTGCAAAATTGTAGATGGATGAGCAAGCAGAGAAGAGTTTAAGAGCAAGAAGCACAAGTGAAGCAATTCCCTACAGGAAAATTAAGAATGAGCTGAAGAAAGATCAGGTCTGAGTTGCAGACAAGCTACAGAATAGGAATCAGTTCACAAAAACCTACCTGGCAAATATCCATCAGGAGAGAATTTGCATCACTGAGTTGCAGGCACCTGAGGGCTAGCAGACAGGGAGCAGAGACTCCAAGCCCCACAGTGGGCAAAAGCAGCTTAAGAGAAGGGAGACTGAGGGGTGAGGTACAAATAGAGGAGCCAGGGGTGGGAGAACAGCTTAGCATGCAGTGCCAAGGTGGGAAAACATCTTCAAAGGGTTGCATTCTTTGCCTCTCCCAGCACAGAGGCTGGAAGAGCACAGTTATTGTACCACTTGCTCTGACGAGGTGTGAGCCAGCCATCTCAGGCTGAGCATCCCCATTTGGGGTGAGGACTTCTAGCAGCAGCATGGCAGGGACTGTCCAACTGTCTGAATGCGTTCCTGTGACTGCCTGCCTGATACAGAGGTTCTGCAGTGGATACCCCCACCAGCAGTTAGCGGTGCACAGATCCAGACCCTGCTGCTGCTCCCTCTTCAAGAGAAATCCCACCCCTCCCACCACAGCCACCTGAATTTCAGACACCTTCCACAACACTGTGCACTGCTAGCCTCCTGTACCACCTGGAAGGGGACAGGTTGTCCAACAACTTTATTAGGAACAGTAACATATGTACATAGCTGTGCCAGACAGACCAACTGGGAAGCCCATGCTGTCAGGGGAAGCGTGCCTCCCCACATGAAGCCTCCTGCCTTTTCGGCTGGGGAACAGCAGTACCTTCTGACTCCAGCTGGTCCAGCCCATAGGTTACAGCAGTGCTGATCTTCCTCACAGAAGGAAGAGCTGTCCTCCTGACGGAAGATGCCATTGATGCTGGAGTTACCAGGACCACAGTTCTGCTGGATGGCTCTTCTGTCTGCCCATGATGTGTAGCAGACAGCCCGCCAGGAGCTGAAGCAGCCATCTCGCTGGTGACCAGGATCACATCCGCAAAGTCTACACGGGACAAGAAGCAGCAGCGTTTTGGCACAACACTATTAAATCACCATTTAAGAACAAACTCTGTAATGAAAGCTTACTTAGAAGCTCATAAAATACTTGCATCTTTTGATATGGGTATGTGACTGTACTGTAATGAAAGCTTTTCCTCCAGGACAGCCAGCTCAGGAGGCTCCCCCTTAGTGAGAACTCAGCTAGGATTTACTCCCATTGCTTTGAGGACTGCCAGTCACCACCCCACAGCAAGGTCAGAGCACTGAAACACTGAGTGAGTTCTGAACCAGTGACAGATCTAGATGTTTATTGTGAAGGTAAGCATTAACTGAATTTATGATTAAGTCCCAGAAGCAAATTAGTGGTAATTGCTGGAAGAGCCTTCCCTCCCCTGCAGAGCAACCCTACTTTAAGGGATACATTGGAAGTAGATTTCTTCCTTTGATGCTCTGCAATATAAGAGCTACAAGAAAAGTTGCCCAGCAGCTGTTTCACTGCAGTAGGACTACAACAGAACTAATCTCAAAGTCAGTTTTGTGCCAAGGGAACCCTTGCTATACTCCTGTCAAGGCTCCTACATGTACCTCTCAAGGTGACACCAAGCTAGTAGGCAGCAGCTGGAGGTACCTGACTACTTAATGTCTGCAAGAATTACATCAGCACACAAGAACCAAGAACTCACTATTGCTCAACACAAATGGCTATAGTGCAGACTGCCAAAGGCTTGCTAGATTCTCACAAGAAAACTGCCTTATACCACTTCCATATTCTAGCCTAATTAAACTTTGCTCCTTTAGATTGAGCATCAGCAAACCAGAAGTAATCCCTCCACAAATAGGAGCTGGCTTAAACGATTAAGGCTAAAAGTCAACTTGTTAGCAAGAATAGACAGGGAGGTTTTGCTTGGTGTTTAAGATCTCTACTTCACTGTTATTTGGAGCTAAAATTCTGCCCTGCTGGCTTATTTCAACATGGAGCTGCACAGCCAAAAAGCAGCAGCAGCTCAAGGCTAGATGCAGCCTGCAGAAGGCTAGGAAAAGAGTTTGAGTGTGGGTGCTGCATGTTAAGACTTCAGGGTCTAAGCATCAATACTAGTTTCAGATGCACTGTTGCGTCTTGTGAGGGAAGCAGCCTGCAGAGCAGGAAGCAGAACCCTACCTTCTACATCAGGAGGTCTTGCTGTGGAGCTGCCAGCTGCTGTCAGCATCTGGGTGGCACCAGGAGCAGTTGGCATCTGGGTGTCCTCCCCACTGGTTTCCTGGGGAAAGCTTGGGGCTCCTGTTCCCTGGGGAGCAGCAGGTGCCAGCGTCACAGCTGACAGAGCAGCATCAGCCTCCTGGGCAGCAGTTGTCACCTCCTGAGTAGCACCTACAGCAAGAACAAACATCAGCACCAGCTCATAGGACAGCTGCTGGTTTGCAATCAGGCAGTAACAGAATTAACACTTGAAGGATCTATCCCATGCATCAGCACTTCCAGAGCCACAGCACAAGCAGCAAGTGCAGCTGTGTTACAGTGAAGGAACAGAAGAGACCCCCCGTATAGAAGAGAAGGCAGCAGAATCAGTCCTCACTTGGTTAGCCATCCCTTAGGGACACATGGACCTACTGGTGAGCACAGCACTACAGGCACATGGTGAAACACCCCTCAGAGCAAACAAGGCTGCCAGAAGTGTACTTTTGGTGGCCAGTTCTTAAGAGCTAGACTGAAGCTCTGTAGAAGGGTTTATTTTCACTATACAAGCCTTATTGATAACTGCTGTTTCCCCAACACCTGGGAATAGCACAGGGGAACCTGCTGACAAGTCAAGTGGTTATAAATTAATCTAGAAATTAATTGGTCTATTTTCAGCACCAGCATGCAATTAGCTTTCCATCTTTTACAGCAAGAGCTATATTTGCTGGATGCAGCAAGGGGAAGTTTGCCCTTGCCCTTCCCTTTGCCCCTGCAACCAAAGAGGCAAAATTAGAAGCGTCTAGCAATTAAAGAGTCCTAAGCCATAGCTCATGTCCCTCATCAGCCTAGGAACATGTTGCTGCCCCACAATTGCCCAGACAAACATTTTCCCCAGCATTTTAAAACACAAGTGGAAGTGTTGTCAGTGGGCTGAAGGTGCCATCTATGCAAGTAGGGCATCACAAGCACTGTAGAGTCAGAGCCTGGCCACAGCTTTGCTCTAGGGCAGGGAGACAAAACCAGGAACTTTGGTTACAAACAATAAGATAGGTCTCTGGGCAGATCTTCTGATCTGCTCCGGTCATCTTGTATAGTCATGAAAGACTTCAGTCACAGGCTACTGGTACATTTGCCTGTTCCTCAGCTTAAGCCGCATCTCCAGCCACATGCTCCCACCTCCTATGGGAGTACCAGAACTGAAGGCCCTGCTTTAGGGGGTACACTACATATGCAGAGCTTCTCTAAGTCTTTAAAATAAGCTTTTTAGCTAGCACCAAGTCTCTGCTGTGAAATAACTCCAAAACCTTTTCAGACATCCTCCATAACCTCATTTCCAGGCTCAGCTTGACTGTTTGGTGCTAAAGCTGTCCTCTCAGCTTTAGGAGGAGAGCAGGCAGCTCAGAGCAGTGGCTTCACATTGCTCAGGGCAGTGTACCACCCAAGTGGCCATGCCAGCCTGTGCTGAGTGTAGGAATACCCTCCGCCAGGATAGATGCAAGTTACCCACTCAAGCTGTTACCCCTATACAAAGGTTCACAGACTTTCCTAGAGGAGGTAAGTGTCCCACCTCTGCTGCAAGTAGGATTACACCTTTCTTTGCTTTTATCTCCATGAAAGGAAGCACAGACTCACAGGAGCATCCCTTCTAAACCTACACTTAAAAGCAAGTGCCCATTAACAAGCAGGTTTTACCTTTCAGTGAGTTTTCCAGAGTAGAATAGAGATCAGATGCATCTGTCATCACAACAGCCTCTGGCTGTGACGGAGGGATGCTCTTCTCCTCTGCTGTGACCACATTTATGTTTTCCAGAGAGTTCAGACCAGCAGTGTCTACACCTGGAGAGTCCACTGTGAAGGGAACATCGCTGCTGGCTGTGGAAGTGACCAGCACACCATCCCCATGCACTGCTGGAGCTGTGCAATTGCTCTCCTTGGTGAGCCCTGGAGTTGGTGGAGCAGATGCTGGGGATGGCACCACTCTCACAACATTCTCCTCCTCACTTCCCAGTGGGGTTTGGGACACTTCTGTTGCCACTCGGTCCTCTCCCACCTCCTCATACTGCATGCTTCCCCGTTGACTTATATTCCCTGGTTTTGTGTCATCCCAGTCAGGCAGCATGGAGCCAGTAGGGTGGCCGGTGATGGTGCTAGCTGTGGTGGGCAGGTCTCCTTGCTCAGCACCCACATTTGCCTCCAGATGGACCGAGGCCTCAGTGGTCACAAGGGGGTGGCTTGCAGTAATGGTTCCTTGTGCAGACAGTAGCCTCAGAGCGCTCCCTGTGGTTGCTTTTAGTGTTCCCACCTCAGAGCTTGCGCTTGAGGCCTGTGGAGTTGGGATGAGGTGGTCACCAAACATCTCCAGGCCGGGAGTGCTGGGGTGCAACATGGGCACCTCCTCGCTGTGGGGTTGGGGTGCAGCAGAGGGGTGCAGGCTGCTCTCTGCTGTCCCCTCCTCTGCTGCTGTCACAGAAAGGGGGTTTGCCAAGAGGCTGGCAGAGCCCTGCCCTACCTCACAGTCCTCTGTGGTGGCCTTGCTGATGGGACCACTGACAGATTCCTCCTGGACAGAGGGGTTCAGCGTGGTCACAGCTGTGGTCAGCATGGCCTTCAACTCTCCATTTTCATCCAGCTCTGATTTTGTGGGGCTGAGCTCCTTCTCTTCCATAGCAGCCACAGCAGGGGTGCTAACATCCAGGCTCTGGCTGCCAAGGAAGACATGGCTTGGACTTACAGGCCACGTTTCTCCTCCTGCAGTGAAGGCTTCATCTAAGGGCATCCCAGATGGCTTTGCTGACACTCCAGATGGCTCTTCAGAGACAGTTTGCTCAGAAGGGCCCAGGTTACTTAAGTTTGGCATGCTTGTCCATTCATCTTCTACCCCATTCCCTGCCCACAGGCCATGCTGGAACTTTGTCATGTCGCTCTGCTCCGGGAGCGGAGAGGCAAGGCATGGTGGCCTGGAGGACAGGAACAAGATGCAGCAGGTGACCACACAGATGTTAAATCCTATTGATCTACTCATTGCTGAACAGAGGTGTACACAGGAGTCCACAAGGCTGACAAGTCCAGAAAGCAAGACCTGGAAATGGAAAAGAGAACCCAGATTACACACCCATGTTTGGAACTTCGCATCCAGTTATTTAGGGCACAGGGTCAATAGATGGTTATGGAAATTCATGGTCAGTTCTGTGCAGATCCCTCCCACACATCCCAAGCAATGGATCCGTGTCATTATACTCTTCCTAACCTACCAATTCAAGGTCTTACACAGGCAAAACCAAATCTCAGTCTGAAGATCAAGACAGACCTTGCCAAGCTCTTGCCCCCATGGAGTGCTACGTTCAACCCAGCAAGCATCAGACTTGCAGGTAACCATTGACAATGTCTGTTTGTCCTTCACCAAGTCCAGAAAGGAAGCACACAAGGCTTGTCAGGGCTGACCTGTTATGGCAAACCCTGCCTGTAAGAACTATTCTTCCCTTCAAGCTGCAGGGGGATAAGGGATATTACAAAGGAAGAGCTGTGGCTATCAGAACCACCTCCTGGTCCTCATGGAACTAAGCAAAGGTTACCTTTGCTCACGGACACCAGGATGAGTCATCTTCCCCAGCTTGCTATACTCCTCTTTTCCACACACAAACAGTATGTAGGCAAATACTATTTACAGTTGTACACACAGTGCAGTAGCAAGCTGCCTAGTACCGCTTTGTTACACAAGGGTGCATCATCCCTCCATACCCTATCACACAACCTTGTCATACTGTGACAGAGGCAGCTTCTGCCACAGGGTAAAGGACCTCAGAAATATCACATTTGTGCTAATGCATCTGACACAAAGACCCTGCATCCTGCTGTTCACGTACATTTGTTTCCTCTTGTGGAAAGAGTTATTGTATATATCCAATCAGCTAGAAACAATCAAGATACTAGAAAGCTTATAATACACTAGAAAGCTTATTACCATAGGTCACTCAGCTCTTTGTGCATTTCCATCATGAAGCGTACCTCCTACTCCACACAGATTCCTCAAGCTGAAGGCCCTCACAAGTGCTACACACCCTACAATCCATACACCTGGCTGTAGCACAGAAGATAAGCCCATCACTACCAGCCTAGGGACAGCTCATTAGAGTTGTCTACTGCACACTCCATTATCTGATTAAGCATCCTGGGCAGAGACATTTCCCCCCCACTCTCCTCACAGCCCTGTTCATCAGGGTTTGGAGCTGCTGGAGTAATTCACTGTCAGAGGCCACACACATGCACCAGGTGCTCAGGCTCCAAGCAGAAGCCACCAAGAAGCTGTCCACCAGCAACAGCACAGATGTCTCCTGCCCTTTCAACAGCTCTTTTCCCTGGAGGATGGGTGGCCACCCATCCGTCTCCTCTACCCTAAGGGGAAGATGAATGCAAACTGACAGAATTCAGCAACTCTTCCATGTTAATCCTTTACGTGCTTTCATAATTCAAAAGAACTAAGAATATATTTTGCAAATTAGTAGGGCTCAGTAACATGCATTTGCCTTGCTGTATGAATTCAAGTGATATTCACCTCACACCTCTTTAGCAAGTGCCAACTGATACCAGACACTGAAAAATCAAGGTGTGTTTTTTTTACCCACTACATGGATAGGGCTCAGTACAAGCCTGACAGCACAGTTTCCAGGGAACTTCAGACAACCTCACGCAGTTTCTCCCAGGCTGAGAAGCGCTGCTGGCCACAGCTCTGTGTCTGTTAAGGGTAGAGATAGCAATAGAAAGTTATTTGCTCAGGAAATCCACAACATCTAGATCTAAGCTAACCTAGACCTCTGCACTCAATAAGATCCAGAGACAGTGGCACAGAGCTTGCTGCAGGATAACGGCACAAGTTCATGCTTCAAAGAAGATTAGTCAGAGCTTAAGATCTACTTAACTTCAGGAAGAGACTGGATTACAGTGTATGAACAGTAGTGACCTAGCTATCTACTTAAACAGAGTTTAACACCTTGCTGTAGTACTTCCACTCGATACAAGTGATCCAGGATTTAGCAGCTGGCTGCAGTGGCCTGTTACTCAAGCTGTTGGGCTACACATCTCCCCTCCTGTCTGGCTGTGTAAGTCAGCCTCCTCTAAGTATAAGCAGGCTGGAGCATGCTGCTTTGACCCAGCACCTCCACTATAGTGGGCTTAAGGAATTTTATCTTCAAGCTGGGGAATAACCCAGTATTTCATGCTGCAGGAGCTCCTTGTCCCCAGCTTTCACCTGCCATTCTCCAAGCTAAAGCCCCAGAGGACAGCTACCAAGCAGCGGTCAGGCTCTTTGGAAAACTAATCCTTGCTTCAAGAAGGAAGCACACCCATGGGGCAGGAGACACCACCAGCTACTTCCCTGCACATAGCATATCCCAAGGGATGCAGATCCCCGGTCTGCAGAGAGCCAAGCAGCTTCACCTTTAGCACAGAAAATTCCTTTTTAACTCCTGGTGAGCTGGAAACCACAAAGGGCTGCTAGGCTAAAAAAAGAAGTGCTGGAACTGAGCATCTCTGAAAGATGCCCTTCAGACAAAACTGCCTGCTATTGTTGGCTAGTCACCAAGCTGGGGGACAATAAATACAAATGCTTCACGTGGTGAGAAGTCTCACAGACTCAGCTAGATCTTCCTGAACCAGGCTGCTTCCTTTCTCCATACAATTAGCCTTAGCAGTAGCTATTAAGCCATCAACTTCCCTCCATCAAGTTTAGAGACCCATTTGTAGAGTCAGCCCTCAGGAAGCCTGACATAAGTGAGCTCAGGAAGAATCCCAACCTGTTATTATCACTCCAACAGCAGGCTTGAAGGGGACAAGCAGAGATTCATCTAGTTCAATTGCTGCTCCTGACATGGAGCAGCAACCTGTGAATGCATACTGCAATGAATGAAACTTCCTTCTCTGCCCAGCTGAATGCAGCCATTCCCAGGACAGCTTTCCAGGGTTTTACCCAGTTTACTTGATGAAACACCCAAGAAAACCATTTGCTGTTATTTTCTGCTGTTGGAAAAACATAACCAGAACTTGCCAAATTGTTGAACCAGCAAGAGAAAAGGATCAGGCTTTTAACTCACTTGAATTAATAACCCTGTTCCAGCAATCCCTCTCCCACACAGAGAGGACACTTGTACTCCAAAGCTGAAGAGGCTGCATACATCACATAGAGCACAGGAGATTAACAGGTCAGCTCCAGACAGATCACTGCCTAGCCAGTGCAGAACACAGCCTTCTGCACCTCCAGCACACATTTGGATGTGCCACCTTTGACCAGCCAAACAGTTATAGATGTGCTCTGCCCTGCGGTTCTTCCACCAATTGGTAGGGGAAATGGGACAAAAACAGTGCAAGTCTCTTAATGCAAAGATTTCGCCAAAACGTCCAAGTCAAGTAACTGCCAGCAATCGAGTGGTATGTTACTGGAGTGCTAATGTATGCTATCCAAGCCTTATTGCTTGTGCTGAATGCAAAAGCCAGCAAATAAATGATCCGACACTGCAGAGCTCCAACTCCTACTTCTGTGCACAAGCTGAAAAAAATGCCTTCATTTCAACTTACATTGTCCTCATCCAGTTGAATCAAGTGAATTGCAAACCAGTGCTCTTAGAGCACATACCTCATATAAACAGACCTCAACCACCGCCAGCAGCTCACCACAAAGCCCCAGCAATAACCACCCCACACCAGCCACTAACACAAGTTGGATGAACAAAAACCACACAGACACAACTGCATATCCCTCAGAAGGGCACATCTTCCTCTAGCTTTGAGGACAAATTGCTATAAGCAAAGAGATTAGATTATTCTGCACAGCCAGCTTGCTGCCAGCCCTAGCGAGGCACCTTAATACATAATACATTACCTCCACTTGGAGCATTTGTGTTCCAGCGGCAGTTCTTTGAGAAGTGAGAGACATGGTTCAGGCATTATTCCCCCTGGCCATTAAGCGATGGCTTTGTTCAGAAGGGCACAGACCACCTATGTTAGTCCCCACTCGGATTTGCAAGCAAAAGCCATGCACTGCTTCGGGGCTTCTGACCCATGCCAGGTCCCCAGCACCGCACGAGTCAGAGGTCTCCTGAATTGCTGAGAGATTAAAAGGACGGGGAGGAGGGGTGTTTTAAGGGTGAGCCCAAAGGGTGGAACAGTTTTCAAACTGCAAAAGCCTGGAGGTGTCAATCTCCAGATTCACTGGGATCAGAGAGGTAGCATTGGGGTTCCAACGAACAAGAAACATTCGGAAATTTCAGTGCCCAGCTCACACAGGCAGCAAGCCCACACAATAGGCTGCCTGGAAGACCACAAATCTCTGCAGGTGAGGATTTTAAATACAAAATAGACCTCAGCAGGCCCTTTTTAGGGCTGATCTGGCTTTTCGGTGAGGGAATGGGATTTGGGGTGGCTCAAGACCCGATGCCACCCAGCCGCTAGCTGCAGCCCCGTCCCATTGTCCCCGCCTGCAGCCGCAGGGTAGCGCAGAGCCCCCCGCCCCAGCTGCCCACCGCCAGGGCTCCCCAGGGATCCCCCGAGCCACCCCAGGAGCACAGCGGGGGTACACACACACCCCAACAACAACAACCCTCGAGCCCCCCTTTGTGCTTTCCATACGGGGGTGCTGCTGACCCCCTCCCCCAAAAAAGGGTCAAAACAACCCCGATCAATTAAAATAAATTAACACAGGGAAAATCCCCCCACCCCCTCCCCTAGAACAAAGGGCTTTTTATTATTTTCTCTTAAGCCATCCTCCATCACCCCCTCCCCAGCATCGCAGCCCCCCCCCGAGGTCCCGGGGCTCACCGGAGCTGCTCCGCCCGGCCCCCCGGCACCTCGCCGCGCTCCCCCGCAGCATCCCGGGGCCGCACGGGGCCGGGGCGGGGCGGCCGCGACACCGCCCCCGCTTGGGGAGGAGGAGGAGGATGGAAGGAGGGATGGATGGAGGCAGGGAGGGGTGGAGGGAGGCCCGGCCCTGCCAGCACCGAGCCGCGCAGCCGTCGTGCTGAGGCCCGGGGGGGGATCCCAGCCCCTTCCCCAAGGGGCAGCTGGACCCCGCCCAGGGCGAGGGCTGGAGGAAATAAGGGGGAAAATGGGAAATTTTTCGATCAGAAAGTGGGGAGGCACTGGGAGAGGCTGCCCAGAGAGGCTGGGGATGCTCCAGCCCTGGGGGTGTTGAGGAGCAGGTTGGATGAGGCCCTGGGCAGCCTGGTCTAGCCAGTCGTATCCCTCTCCCCTGATTGGAACTAGATATTTTTAATTTTTAAGGTCTCTTCCAATCTGAGACATTCTATGACTGCTTTGGTAAGTCTAGCAGAGGGGTTATTTAGGGCTTGCCACACACAGGTGTGCTCCAGCACGAAGACCAGCAGTGGTCTTAGGGCTACCTGCACCCCTTAAGGCAGCTTGAGAGAGGTCACCCACTGCCTATCAGCTATTCACTCCCTGCTGAAAGAAGTTCACAGCTAGCCCAGCGCTCCACACCATACACAAACCAAGCACTGACTTGATTTCCAACTCCTGTGCAAGAGCCAGGGTCAGAACCCAACCAGGCAGGCTCCCTCCCTGTGCAGGAGGCTAACAGGAAGACCTAGAAGCAAGGCCTGCAACGCTGTTAGCAGTTTTCTACCCATTAGAGATGCTCCTCCACTATCTTCAGCTTTAGAGGTCACCTTCCCCTAACATGCTCTCTGCAGAGCTGTGTTTATTTATTTTTTTTTCTCCAAGAAAACAATACCTCACCTATACACATGTTAGAAAGAGCTTGTTTCATTTTTTGTTGTTGTTTTAAACACCCATTTGGCCAAGGAGGAAAAAAAAATAAACAATTTTACTCCCGCTTTATCCCCAGGTGTTTTTTCCACAGGGATCCCTGCAGCTAGACCATCAGCAGAAATAAAAACCTTTACACCACCAGCTCACGGGGTACGCACACTCACTTCATCAAATAGCAGGGGATTGCTGCAACCCAAAGTTCCATACCTTGTCTCCAAAAAATGAAGGAAGCAGCTTCTCACCCTCCCCTCAGCTAAGCACCAGGGGCACCACGAGGACCCAGCTGCACTCCCGGGGGTTTTATACGCTCCTGGGCAATGAGTCATTGGAAGCGGTGCTGCAGCAGGTGCAAACCCTTCTCGTTGGGCAGGGACAGGTGAGGAGAGATGCAAAATAATCTTCTAGAGGAGGAAAGGGCTGGGGCAGAGAGGATGGGGGAGGGTCTGCTAGGAGGGAACAACGCAGGAGATGACAAGGAAAGTCAAAATCTTGATTTTGCTATATGTCCACGTGAAGCAAATGAGCGAATTCCTCTGTAATCCAATTATAATAATCTATAAAATGAGGCTCCCTTTTTCAGGTGGGAGTGAGATTTCACCTGCTTGCACCTGCCAAACACTTGACTCTCCTAATACAATAACACAGAAGAACTGATGAAGGAAAAGTGATATATTCTTATTCCCATATTCAATAAATTCTCTGGTTTTATTTGCCTTTTTTTTTTTTCCTGTTTGTTTTGCTCCTGGAAATACCATTTATATCACTGGTTTCTTCTCTCCGCGACACTCACCCCAATGCTTTACCTATCTAAATTTACACAGTGTTTTCTACTGGAATTCGACCAAACTGGAAGCAACCCAATTCATTTTGCTAGCATTCTGCATCCAGTATTTAAACTTTAAGAGACAGATTTGTTGTAGGTCAGGGCAATTCCTTTCAGAGTAATATTGCTAACCTCTGCATAAGTTGAAAATAAAGTGTAAAAATGCCTGTATCAGCAGTAAAGACAGCCATTGCAAAAGGCATCAAAAGGAACTACAGGGTTAGGCTTGGTGGAGCAAACAGTCACAGAAAATGATTGGAACAGTCACTTCTGGCTTTCCACCTATGAATTGTAAGATCTGGGAAGCTATTCATGAATTAGTATTTCTAGTCCTGCTACATCTTTAATTAAAAAGAAGAAGAAGAAAAAAAAAAAAAAAAAAGTAGAAATATGTGAAAAGAAAGGATGTTTACTTTCACATGTAAGGGAGATGGGAAAAAAAAAAAAAAAGAGAGAGAGAATTTTTGCATTTTTGTGGCTGTTTTAAACATCATTAACCCCTCAGATTAGGGACCCAAAACTTTCTGCAGGTTCACCTTCATTCTCCTCATCTCGCTTTGGCTGAGGGCTCTGCATCAGCAGAGGTGATGGCTCAGGCACGGAGGAGGCACCAGCCCTGGAGCTACCGGTGTAGCAGGATCCTACAGCAAACTGAAATCAATGAGGGCTTATTTTAAAATGCAGCAGTGCACGTTGTGGTGGTTCAGCGACTGATTCACAGGCAGCTCAGTCACCCGTGTACGGGGAGGGGGAGATGCCCCTTGCAGACAGCAGAGCTGCTGACGAGGCCACCAGGCTCTAGCCAGAGACTTGGCTTCGGTAGCTACAAAATTCACCCTCAGTGTGAACCTGCGCGTCCAAAGGAGGGGTTTATATTCAACCCATTCCACTTTTCTTCTAACCTTTAAAGTTATGGGGGCAATTTTAAAATTGTAAAGCATGCGTAGCTGGTGCTCTGCTGTTCCCTAAAGCTCTTACCAGGCTGGAGAGGTTCTTGCTTTCCCCTCATCGTTTCTCTGGGTAACCGGCTCTGCACCCAGACTCTCACTGTGTACTGTCAAGGTTAAATATCTCACTGATAAACACTCTAACCAAAATAGCTGTTTTTCCCCCATCTGAAATTGCAAATTCCCCATACATTGCAAGTTTCTCTCCCCCGCGTAACCTGCCAAAATCATGTGTTTCTGCATGATCAACAAAAATTCTGCAGACTGAAACGTGCTAGAAGGACGCCCAATGAAACAGGCAGAATTCAGCTCAGAAATCACCCAAGAGCACTGTTTTGTTATTCATTTCTATGGTTTATTAATTGGAAATGCTGTTTTTTAACTCAGCTCAGTATGCTGCAGAGCATATACGCAACCAAGCAAAATCCACCCAACTTCCGCAGCAAGTTAAGAAATTTCCATTCCTTCCCCTTCTTACCCATGCTCTGGTTCGAGGCACTTCAGTTCAAGCCTCTATTTATTGGTCTCATCCTCAAAAGATTTCCCGCAGGCTCAGGTGAAATTCAGAGGGATGTAAGCTGTTTTGTTTTTCCATGCGGGTAGCGTAGCTGTAAAAATAGCATGGGACTCCTGTCCCATCCCCGACTTATTAGATGACTTTCAAAACTCACCTTTGTTGCTTTCTGCCTTCATTTCCCTTCTGTAAAATGGAAATGACAATACGTAGTTTTTGTCAGAGTCCCTTGTAAGATCTGCATATTGTTATAATAGCAACCCCTGTTGTAGGAAGCAATAGCACAATGCAGCAGATTTCTGTAGAAGGCGATATCCCTGTGTAAGCCTCATTGCTCAACCCCAAAAGTACAAATAACATGTCCTAATTAGCAGACTGCGTCACCTCAAAATTTACATGAAGACACATTTTGTATGCGTATGTACAAAATGAACTGAACCATCATTGAACTGACATCAGGGTACCGCATCTTACAACGCAGCTCCTGGCATCTGTGGTGAGACACTGTCAGGTATCCTAAGTATGTCAGGACATGCCAGAGAAGGTAAAGGCAATTTTAAAATAGTTAACACTAATTTCTCTGCTGAACAATGTTCTCAAATTGAATATTGGGGACATTCAGCACTCTAAGCAGTGCACACCTCCGTCTGTATTTTTACTTCACAATCCACCTTTATATCAGCCGGTAGCACCTGCTTAAGGGGACCTACCCTGCCCATTAAACGGGAGTCACTGGAACAGAGCAACAAGGAGTCTAAATGAGGCTGATGTGGAAGTGAGAACGGTATCCCCATCTTACAGGCAGGGAGGTATGTGTAAAACAAGCCCACTTTGAAAAACACGAGGAAGTTTATGGCCAATCGATGGGTGCTATTTGAAATGTGATCACCTTATAGATGAACAGATTTTATTTTTATTTTTTTGCCTCAAACTGCAAACCCAGTAAATGCGATCTGCAGTAAGAACTGGATCCACAGGATCCCCTTGGATCCCTTTCTTCCACGTTCATCACCATTGGCCCTAACAAAAGCTGCACAAGGCCACGTGATGCCAGAGCAGCCCCACTGCTGACCATAATTTATAGCAAGTCCTACAGGAAGGCTCAGGATCCAGACTCTGCTTTCCCAGCTCCTGTGATTCTGCAGTGCTCAGAGAGCAGGAAAGCCATAAAAATATATATATATTTTTGTCACTAAAGTCAGCAGATGTGACTTGGAGCACACACAGCGATCAGATCTGCTGAGTAGGAGAGTGCCATTTTTACACAGTCACTTTTAAGGGCAGAACCACGATTTTGCTGACTTGTCCAAGGTCGCTGGAATCAGTCGCAGTTGCTCTGGGAATACAGCCCAGGATCACCAATGCTCACGGCCATAACTGAATGTTGTACAACCCTCGCTCTTCTCCATACCCTTTAACAAAATCAATGCAGTTAGTGCACTGCCTGTTACAATTTTCCCAGAAATAAAGTGCTGAAGAAGCCGTCCCCATGCATATTGGAGCCTCAGCTAAAACGTGAACCATCTGTCAATTCCCTGTAGCGCTTGGATATTTTTTCCCCCGTCCTACATACTCCATTATGAAATTAGGCTGATAATAAAAAAAGCAATTGACACGCCACCCCAAAGCAAGCTAACCCTAAGCAATGTTCTGACATTAAACTCCCTGCTACTTGACAATCTTAAACGGAGTCACTTTGAAAACTTCAGCTTCGTTTTGCTTCCCAGAACTTGAGGTTACACCAAGCACCTGGATCCCCAGGTTTTAAAGACTGCATTTCAGCCCTGCCACCCCATCCCTTGGGGTACAGCCCTCACTAAACCAACTCAGAGGGGCTGGAGCGTGCAACCACAAGGACGAACTGGAGCTTTGCCATGGGTAGGTTGACGGTGTCAGGGTGCCTGGGTGGGAGTCAGGCTGTGTTTTAGTGAGAAACAGCAGTTTCAATCCAGACACCATCAGTGTTTTCATTATTCCCATTTTGGGGGATTTCTAGAGCAATGCAGACAACTTTTTGGGTGGTTATGAGCACAATGTATATGTATATATATTGGAAATTAATATTCAAAACAATTAAGGTGAAACCCTACAGCAGGAACCAGTTCCAGCTGTTCACAAAGCACCAACCAGTAGAAAGACTGTGGGGCTTCTTCCTCTTTTCCTCTTTGGAAAAGAGATATGTGGCCCTCCATGAATCCTTGTGCTGGGAAAAGTTAAGGAAATGTGAGCTCCAGGAACTAAACTAGATCTCTGAGCAATTGCTTTTTTAACTGGGCTTAATGCTGGCCCTAAGTATGCAACTATCCAATTTGGGGAGAAAAAATGGGTATGTGACTCGGTTAGCTGGTATATAAGGATTAAGAAGGCTTAAAGGCAAGCAAACAGACAAAGCCATCCAACGTGGGGACATAAAAGACTGTTTATTTTGTGTCCAAGAAAAAATAATGCTTTGCCAATGAAACATGCATGGGGGTTTACTGAAATCTGAGTCTCTGCGGGGGTCCAGATAGGCATTTCTGCACTAAAGGCAGCAGAATATTAGTTGGGCAAGGTGCCTCCGTGCTCTACCCATTTGGGCCTGCAGTGTTTATGCTGGAGGACACGTTCCTTTATGTCTGCAATGTTTGCAAGGGCACCGTGGGGATTAATTTATCCAAGAGCTGCCGTGTTTCAGGACTCATACAGAAAAGTCATTTTCTTTATGAAAACTGCTCCCGTTTAAGCCTCCGGGGCAGTTTTTGAGCTGCCACCTCGAGGCACCAGCTTCGCTTTCACCACCGCTCCCTGCAGACGAGTGCACAGCGCTGCTTGTGACAATAACTTTTCTGCAAGATATTCAAAAAGATTATTTCTGCCAATGGCTCGAATACTAGCAGTCTTAAAAAACAGGAAAGCTCTCCACTAGCCAAAAGGAGTATCTTATATTTTTGATATAAACTGGAGAATTTTCACTGATTTCAATAGGCTACAATTCATGTATTTCTGTATATTTATGCAAGCTCTTCCCTGCATATCAGAGCATACCACCACTTAACAAGAGTTATCGGAGCCGGCTGCATTCAGGGAATATCGTCTTACTGCGTTAAGTAGATCCTGTGTTTTACTCCCCTCAACCTCCTGCTTAGCAGCGGGCTTAATTGTCCTACCATCTCCTTAGATTGTGAATAATTATCTTAATTTATATTGTTATCTTGAATGTATTTATAGCCTGATTCTTACGGGCTAGCATCACCATCTGTTTCTTCAACAGTTACATGTTCGGGATAGCGAGCGTGCTTTCCACATTATTATGCAAGCAGCTTCCTTGATTAAACCAGCACGATGTAGATAGATTTTGTTATGAAACACTGGCACACTTCTAGGCTCTCTGGCTTCTGTTATCAATAACTGCTAGGCTGGAAAAACCATCCATTAAATTAAGCCACTTCTAAGCTGCAGCTTGCATTTCAGAGCTCGTGTTAACTGTGATTGATTAATGTAATTTAAGGAAAGATTTCCAATGGACTATAAAGGCAGTGATGTGATTAGCTGCAAGCTCTGATCTTTCCTAACCCAGCGATAACGTGTTTAGGAGAAAGCAATGGACTAGATATTTCAAGTAGGGCCCGTGACCTCTAAAACATAACCAAGTATTTTTTTTATTTAAAATGTAAGTGTGATGTAGGCATAATTATTACACAGTAATAACACCATAAACAGGTGAGATCTGGGGCTGAAAATGGTCACGAAAACGTTATGCTCAGATTTGACATTAGTCATTAAATTAATCATGTATTATTTGTTTAGTCCAAGACTAAAATACTTTTAGGCTTCAAGTATTTCAAGAGCCTCAATATTAAGTATTACAGGTTACATTTTTGTAAGATCCCTGTTACAGAGATATTCAGTAGCATTATATGGAATTTAAAGGAATGAAAATTCACACATCAGCGTGAGCACATTCTCGACAGGCACAGTAACCTCGTGGGCTTGCTCCCATTGTCCTCAGAAGAACCCAGGGCAGCAGGCAGCACTCAGTACATGAGCTTGGAAATTCCAGGATTGTTTTCCTGACAGGAAACACAAAGAGAGAAAAGCATCCGGCATATAATGCCCAGTTCACTCAGGGATAATTCTAACTGAATGTGGCTTCTTGGTACACTGGGGTATTGCTCCCACGTGGTAGAGCTAACGCTCTGTTGTGAGAACGACATTTAAACATATTTTCAGGCACGATTGTTTGCATATGCTTTAAAGGTCAGCTGTATTTCCATATTTTGGAAGGGCATATAATAGTAACTATAAAATATAATAATAAGAAACGTTAATAACATAAAAACACACAAAATCAGAAGGCAATTTGAACTGAGTCTTGGAGCATTTAATTGCTACAGGGTTTTGTTTGTTTATTTTTTAATGTGTTGGCATCCTCCTCGGCTGCCTTGGCAGTGCTTACTCCTACTCCAAGAGCCCACTGGTTGTGTGCTGGGCCCTTCGCTGTTCCTGCATCCCACATCACCACTACAAGCTTGTTTCTTCTCCTCAGTTTTCCTCTGCAAGAAGAAGGAGCTGACAGGATATCAAAATGGTGATGGGTCATATGAAGAGTGCAGGGGCTTATACTGAATTACGGGACAGTGTTTGAACAAAAGATATAGAGGCTTTATGAAGAAAATACAGGCTTTGCGAGGAGTTTCCCCCTGGGTTTGTCACTGTAGAGTTCCCCTTCTTTACACCTTTCTTGCACGCCCTATGCACTGCCTGGATTCCTTGTGTTTCCTCCAATATGCAGATGCTCCAAGTGCTTCAACTCCTCAAGTTTCCAGTCCTTCTCCACACACATGGACCTTCTCTTCTCAGCTCTATATTCTTGACTCCACTTTGTGACCCAGTTAAATTTAGGGAGGCCAGAAGGGGGGCAGGTGACATGGCTGTGACAGGAGCAGAAGAGCAAATGAATTTGCAAAGCTGCTAGTCCAACGGCCGGCTACTGCTGAGGTTTGCTCAGGCGACAGAGCAGATGGTGGCAGCAACAGCTTTTGGTGTCTCACATCACTCCTGTTTATCATCCAACTCTACCACACAGCTCCACCTTCACAGATCTTAAATAGAAATTGTGGATGTGGGACAAACAGCACTCCAGCGAAGTACATGAAAAGCAGCACAGCTCACATAGCTTGCATTGGTGGCTACAGAGCACACCAGTATGAGCCCTTGAGTTAACTGTGACAACAACTTACACTGAAATCTCACTGCATTTAGAGCCCTTGTCTTGCTGTACATACACACTTCAGTCTCTTTGGCTTGCCTATCTGGCGTGAGCAAAAACACAACCCACCACCTCATAGCTTCTCAGTATTTTAAAAAAATATTTATTTCATTTCCCTGAAAAATGAAAATGGTCCCAGGCACTCATTTGATACCCTACGACAGATCTTTTGGGGATGTGATCATGCCAACACTCCTGGGTATGCATAAAAATGCCTGAAGAGCGGCTGATTTTACAGGTCTGGTTATTGTGTGGAAAGGAGATGATAGGTTGGGGAAAGGAGGTTGTTGATGGTAGTGGGATAAACGTTGCTTTAGGAATCTCTTTCTCAAGTGATCCCAGATTTGCGTTACACTAGCCAACATCTGTTATAAATTCCCTTTTCCCAGAAAAGGAATCAAATCAGGGAGTCATATATCACAGCCAATATTCATTAGAACACCTTTTATCAATTAAGCTCTATTTTATAGTGCCAAGTTGTTATTACTAATAGTAGTTAAATAATGACACACTTCACTCACTTGCACAAGCGCTCTGATAGTTTTCCAGCTGGATCAATAGTTGGAAGGCCCAGCTGTTTATCCAGAAAATGACAGCTTGTCAAAGGACACCTTCTTTCTTTGGGTATACAGATAATCCTGCTCTCTCAGCACAGAGCAGCCTTGTGGACGCAGCTGGATTTACACAACCCGCTGCTGATGTCGGTGCATGCTGGGGACCTTGCACAGATGCAGCAAACTCTTGGTGCCCTGTGTCACTTCTTGCAGATTCACATGTTGCCTTTCAGCATGTATTTTTCCTCTCTTTGGTCTGTTTCTTGGTAAAAGCTCCTCCATCCACACTGGTAGGTACCTACAGAACCCATTCACACAAACTCACACCAAGAGGCTTTCATTACACAGCTGTTACCAACCAGAAATGCCAAGACCGTCAAGGCAAGGTGGCATATTTCAGAGACGTTAAGTAACTTGTAAACAGATAGTGGTGCCCGAGCTTACCTACTGCAGGGCTGGCATCTACCTACAACACAGAGATTTAGGATTATTCAGAATAGTTTAACATTTCCTAATCTTGATGGAGTTAAAGCCTCAGTACTTTGTCAAAGTACTTTATTATATATGGTCATATACAAACTTGCACACATACAAACACAATTTTTTGTTTTCTCCAAAACTGAGTAAGATCTTGGTTTCAATGGCTTGTTATTTTGTGAGGACTTGAGGCAATACAGTGTTTTTACAAGCTCTGCAAAATGCTGGTGTGGCTCTGCGATTGAGTCTGAACAGTAATACACCCCTTAAAATAATAGTAATAAAAAAGGCTGATGAAGGAAAACCCCAACTGCACTAGCACAATGATATACTTTCATGAAAGTACCTACAATAGAAGTAAATAAAATTACATTTTTAGCACCTGGGTCCTATCTGTCAATTCCCACCTGTGATCACGGTGATCTACCTCTGACCACCAGGCACAGGCAACACGGTCCTGGACCGTGGCGTAGCGTGGTGGGGTTTGGTATTTCTACCCTCCGTGTATTTGCGAGTTCTTATCTCCTCTTCCGTATCGTCATTCTCTTGGAGCAGTAAGTAGGTATGGTTTGTAGGGTTTTATTATTTTTTTCGCCAAGACAGATCTCTTGTAGCAGTAAGGAGGTATGGTGTTTTTTTGTTTTCTTGGTTGCTTTTTGTTTCTTCGTTTGCTTTCCCATGACAGACCTCTTATTTCTGTTGGAGAGCAAGGCTATTGTATCCTAAAGGGTTACACCTAGCACTTCGGTATATTTACATGTCGTCCTAATAGCCTCCGAAGTGCTACCTTCCTATAATTTACTCCATTTATCCCTCCCCGTGGCAGGGGGTTGTATCGAGATGATCCCTAAGATCCCTTCCACCCCAAACCACTCTGCGATCCTCGGCTTTCTCCTGCTCTCAGCGGCACAGCTCGCCTTGCTTCCCGTCCCGGCCTCCATTTGCTGCTCCTGCCCCACCCCGGCTCCCCGTGAGGGAGCCGCAGGCCTCCATGAGCCCACCCTCAGCCTCCCCTTCCCGGGGCTGACAACGCAGGGCCCGCCGGGCAGGGCTGCGGGGCGGAGCGGCGCGGCGGGGAGGAGGAGGAGGGCCCCGGTGCGGGGAGGGAGGGAGGGAGGCAGGAAGGAAGGAGGCAGGGAGGCAGGAAGGAAGGCGGCTCCGCCATTGTGAGGCTGTGGGAGGCGAGGGGAGGCCGCGATGCCGCTCTACGAGGGGCTGGGCAGCGGCGGGGAGAAGACCGCCGTGGTGATAGACCTGGGCGAGGCCTACACCAAGTGAGTGGCGTGTGTCGGCGTGTGTCGTACCCCCCCCCCCGCTTCTGTCGCGACTCGCCGGGGAGTCCGTGTCGCGACCGCGGGGCGGACCTGGCGCCGGGCGGTTGCTTCCGGTGGCTGCTGTGGGGAGAAGTAATTAGTAAATAATGAGTTTGGTGGGGTTTATTCTCCCACCCCCTTCCTATGGTGGTTTGCTTTGCGCAAAGCTGACCAGAGCCTTGCTTTCTGATCGCGTGTTTTGGGTTAAAAATATATTTAAAAAGCGACGTCTCACATGGGTATCGCAGAGCCACATCCCCCCGTGTCCCGGGCCAGAATAGGCTGCAAGTGCCCCTGAGGTTTCCGTAGCCTTGCACGAAACAAACAAACAAACAAACATTACATTGCAACAAAACCATCTCTTCCTAGTCCCTTGTCTGTGTTCTTTTGGGGCATTTACCTGCTCCAAACCCTGCTGCTGTCTCTGCCTCCCTGAAGAGGCACACTTGTAGGAGCAGGGTTTCTTCCCGAAACAGGTTTTTGTGTTAAGTTGTACTCACTTTTTTTTGAAGTGGCTGTTTAATTACATACCAGCAGCCTGGCTTTGTTACCTGGAAGTCACTGGTTGTGGAAAGGATTTGATAAAACCCACACCAGACAAACAGTAATTCCACGGGTGACCTCCTGACCTGTCACGGATCACAAGCTTTTCCCAGATTTGGGGTGCTTTTGTGCTTTTGTCCCATGGTCTCATACAAAAGCATTTCCCTTGAATAGCATGCTTTTAGGGTCTGTTTCCAACCTGTGTTCTTACAGAAGTGGCAGTAATTTCATTGCCGCTGAGTTACCTGTCCTTTTCTAAGTGTGACTGAAATTAACAGAAAGTTCGGAAGTTATTAGGATGACAGGTAAACACAACCACGTGTACACACTGGGACTTCTGTAGAGTTTTTCTGAAATGATCTGAAGAAGAGTTTACAGTTGTCAAATACCCGAATCAGTTGTTAGTTGACCTTTTGTATTAAAAGGACTTGAATTCCAGCAGTTTTGATCTTTCTCCTACTGTTTTCTACCATTGTTCTTTTCTGATGTTTGTCCGTAATCAAACCTAGAATTTCTTTTGGTTCTTATTTGCTTTCTTAAGTCCATGCTGCCTATGTATTTTAAGTTGTAATCTATGAGAACCAAATAGGTTTCCAAGAATTCTGTTTCGGAGTTGCTACTATTTGTATTGTTGTGATGTATCTAAGTTGGATGCCGAGTTCTTGTGTTTTGTTAGGAGTCCTACAGTGGTGACCAGCTATCAGGAGGCAGTAGTGCCTAATAACACCCAGGATACCTGTAAAGGGAGTGCATTACAAAGTGTGAAACAAGCTGGAAAAAAAAAGAGTCCATGGGCCAGTGCTGGTCAGCAGTGAAATGGGCTGCGGGACCTTTATGATTGCGATCGTCAAGCCTGTCTTCTGTTTCTGCCAAATGTGCAGCCAGCAGGGTGAGGGAGGGGATTCTAGATTAGCTATTAGGAATAAATTCTTCACTCTGAGGGCGGTGAGGCCCTGGCACAGGCTGCCCCAAGGAGCTGTGGCTGCCCCATCCCTGGCAGTGCCCAAGGCCAGGCTGGATGGGGCTGGGGGCAGCCTGGGCTGGCGGGAGGGGTCCCTGCCCATGGCAGGGGGCTGTAAGGTCCCTTCCAACCCAAACCATCCTGTGATTAAATACACATCACAAAAAATGAGGATTTCAAGAGGACGTAATGACTTGGTGCTGCCTGTGTTTCCTGAGAGCTTCAGTGAAAACTGGACTGGTATGGAGGACACAGGAAGGTACTCTGGAAATTTAATATGTGGCAGGAAGGTTGTAGGGCATTGCTGTCAACAGAAAGTTGTATTCAGTGGAAATTAGGAGGCACATCAGAGTTGAGCTTTACAGTCCTTACAGGTATTTCACTTCATGCAGCTGAGAGGGAGTCAATAAAGAGGTATACAATCTTTCTCATTCAAAATGACTAGATAAAAAAGTCATATGCAAAACACCCCTTTGCAGTTACAAAAACACTCCTAATTAATTACTCTTTGATTCATAGGTTTCTCTGCTAATAGTGTTTTCCAATAATAAAGTTTGCCACGTTTTCTTTTAGGTGCGGTTTTGCAGGAGAAACGGGACCAAGATGCATTATTCCTAGTGAAATAAAGAAACCTGATGTCCCTAAGGTAAACTATTTTAGCTTTGCAATGTTTAGTATATTATGGTATAGAGGGGAACTTGCAGATACGTCTTCTGTTCATCATCATCTATTTTTCATTAGAACAGCTGCTAATAAATACTGTAACTAGATCCAAGTAAGTGTGATACCAATATGTACTAGTTGGTACGTAACTGCTCACCCATCTTGTTTTGGGGGCATTTATTGAGACATTTCCTTGCCTAACTGTTCAATTTTTTAGTAGAGAATGGCAGCTTTGGAAAACTAATGTTGAGATAAGTTACCAGTATAAGGATGAATAAACTCCGAAGTTTAGTTATAGGGTAAATTATGAGGTGCATTGTTAACTGTATATAGCAAAACAGGCAAAAGTGAGTATTTCTTTATATTTATCAGGTTATATATATTCAGATGTATGATAGATATATTTCTTTTTATATGATCAATGTCTAATATTTATGCTGACGATGGGTATTTCTTTTCTTTACAGCCTATAAAAGTTGTTCAGTATAATATTAATACAGAAGAGCTGTATTCATATCTGAAGGAATTTATTCATATGCTGTATTTCAGGTAAGGGCTACGTGGATGTTAATTACTCATGCCTTCTGCAGCTTTTTTTCTTGAGTGCATCCAGAGGTATTCAAGTGTCACTGGGGACTTCTTGCTGGAGAAATTTAGTGCTGCTGAGATTCGGGTTATATTACAGAGTTAGGGGTCTGCAGCATCAGCTTCTCTCTAGAAATAAAATGTAGCTGGTAATTTGCCTTTTAACTGTGGCATTGATAAAGGACTAGATGGGGAAGTCATTACCTGAGGAGGTGTACTGATTTTGGTAGGGCTGGAGCTCATCCTACATCAGTGCAGAACTCATTGCCACATGACCATGGTTTTAAGAAGGAATCTTAACGTGTAGGACACTTTTGCCTGACTACTACATCTTCTTGTTGTATTTCTAGTATCAGTGAATAATGAAATTGGAGCTGGTAATTTTCTCTTTATTTCCAGTCTGTACTTTTATGGAGCAAAAAACGTTCTTTGACCCAGGGCAAAAGAGTACTTAATTTCTGTACCTCAGATCTCCAGTGTTGGGTACTTTCTTGTGTCCTTTTCATTGATTTGTAATTGAAATCAGGACATTGGTATCCTCTCTTTTATGGCTATACTGTATGACACTGGACAAGCCATTAATGACTACCGTGCACGCCTATTTTTGCATTTCTTTATGTTGGTTTAGAAATGTATAACCTTTGTAGGTACAGGCTGCTGGCAGAGAGTTCTATTACTTGCTTTCTATAACTTGATTTCCCAACTTTCTATTAGGAATTTGGTTTTTATACTTTAAATTTGGGAACAAGACTTTGAAATGTGCCATGGAAAATGCTATCTAAATACAAATTATTAGGATTTCCAGGTAGAATGAAATATTAAAATAAGGGCTTGTAGTAAGTGCATAAACTCTCCAGTTTAGTTTTACAAGTCTTGCCTTTTTCAGACATCTGCTGGTGAATCCCAGAGACCGTCGTGTTGTAATCATAGAATCTGTCCTCTGCCCTTCACACTTCAGAGACACACTCACAAGAGTCCTTTTCAAGCATTTTGAGGTATGTATTCCACATAACTACTGCATGTGCTAAGCATAGCACGTGGCAGTAGAAATCTTACTGATGATCACCACCATATGTGGACAAGGACATGGAAATAATGCCAGAAGAATGAGAGAGACATAAAGAAGATGAAAAAAATCTGATGTTCATTTTGGAGAGGTGGGGTTTGGGGATCAGACTAAAGCACCTTAAAGGCTGCAAAAAACCAGCTATTAAGAATCTAAAAGGTTTCTCTGGCTTGTATGAAAGCACAGCTCACATCGTGCTGTTCCAGACAGATCCAATAATTTCCATTGAGCACTGCCGGAAGCCAGAATTTATATTTAAACATTTCTTAGTGCTCTGTCATCAAATCTCATGACTTCTATCAGAGTCAATATCTTTGTCTAGCACATGATCTAACCTTTGGCTGTACTCATTTAGAAATGAGAGCTTACCTGAAATTCATTACTTCACAGCTTAATCAATCTTCCTGATAGAGTCAAGAAAAATCTGAACCTAACTCTAGGTTAGTTCTAAAGTAAAATGTATTGGAAGGTGGATCCATAACTTTTTTCCATAACAAATATAATAAAAGTTGAAGTTCTTATATAAAAAGCAGTGAAACTAGTTTGTCTGTAGTCCTTCTCCACTATGATTCCACAACACAATTTAACAACTGATCTTGAAATTCTGCATGATTCTTTCCCATGATAGGTAAAATTTTCTGACTTGAATTTACTGAAATATTTGTGTGTGATTTTTGCCCTCGTCTCTCCCCCACAAATCCCTTTCTGGAGGAAAAAAAAAATGTCTCCAATAAAGCAATTGCATGCAGAATTGGTTGTCTGAAGTGACTCATGACTTGGAGAATCATGTTTTGATGGAGAGGCTTTGTAGCATGTTAAGAAGCCAGTTAATACTGAAGTGGGGTTAATTCTCTCTGGCTAATACTTCCATCTGGTGCAACACATAAGAGTGACATTTTAATACACGGTCAATATTATAACTTGTCTCTGGGCCAAGTACCAGTAATGTTGCCCTTTAATGCAAGCTTTATTGAAATTGCTTCTTTAATTCACGCTTCAAGGCATGATATTCAGTAAAGGAACAGTCACAGTCTAGGAAATTTGTTTTGTAGAATTCTAGGGGAAGAAAGTAATTCTTGTGTAATTATGACTTGAGTTTCCACGTTGCTTTTTTGTGAGGTTATGTGCACAGCATGTTATAGGGCACGCTTTCATGATTTTTCTGTCGCCTTTAATAACATCTTCAAGTCTTTATGCAGCATTTCAAGTAGTTGTGTTTGTTTCTTTAATATCTTTTCAAATGACAATAGGAAATCTGAACTATGATTTAAGATTAGTTCCGTAATTGCCACTTTTCTTAGGAGTCCATTCCAAGATAAAATGTTACTGAAGTGCCTTGTATGTACCATGAATTAGATGAATATAGATCCTACTATCCTGTTGTATTTTATTAATTACTACACTACTTCAAAAACTAAACTAAAAATTAATATCTCAAGATACAATTGCTTGGATTTTGATTTTAATGTAACAGTTAGGAAAGCATCATTGCTTTAGGTGTTTTGTGTTTGTATTTTTCCCTCTCCTGTCAATTGCCCTCTTGGTTTCCATGTAGGTACCTTCTGTATTGTTTGCTCCAAGTCATCTAATGTCTCTCCTGACACTTGGGATCAATTCTGCCATGGTGCTGGACTGCGGATATAAAGAAAGCCTGGTGCTGCCTGTATCCTTTAATAATACAGAATGAAAATTTTCATCAATAAGGCTATCAGGACAAGCTGCTATTTTAAACACTTTCAAGTGTGATAAAAAGCAATAGAAACAGATCAGCCAATCCAGCTTTTAATTACCAGATATCGTCAGCTGGGGAATCTCTTCACAGCTGACATGTTAAGTCTGTGTGGAAAGGTGGTATGGGATTCTTAGGTGGTTCGTAACTCCATGGTTTATGTATTAATAATGAGTTTTGGAGAAAGTCAGCTAATGTAAGAAAATGTTGAGTTTTCAGACTGCTGGAACTGCTTTTTCTTCTCATGCCAAAAAAGGAGAATTTCCTGATCTTTAGGTAGATATATGAGGGAATTCCAATTCTGAGCTGCTGGGGTTCTCTGCCTTTGGGAGGAAAGGCTATTCACAAGTAAGTTCACCATTAAACATTCCTGGCTACTTTTAATTGATTTGTGGAAGTTATCCTTTGATCAGTGACCAAAGATTCCTACTGAACATTACTTAAATCATAACTGTTGCTATGCCAGTAGTCCATTTTTAAAGTTACCACTTTGTGGCTTTTGTTGATGTAGTAAAATGTGTGAAAACCTGATCTACTTCAGCCTTGATTTAAAAGAATCTAGCTGAAGGGAGTAAATACCTTCCCTTAAACGTAATACAGAGAATTGTCCTGAGTTAATAGCTGCCTTTACCTAACTTAATTTGCAATGTTCTAGGGAGCTGGAATATCAGTTGTTGGAACAGTGCACAGTTGATACAGGATTAGCCAAAGGACAAAGCCTTCCATCTGTGATGGGTAAGGTCTGTTTGCTGCAGTGTAAGTGCTGTGAGCTTGCACTGGGAAAGGGGGATTAATACTGATAGTTAATAAAAATAATGTAGGTAGTATTCATCATATCTTACGTGATCTTCTCTCATGATTTCTGTCCATATTAAATGAATATATTACTTCAAAAGTAAGCCACTCATAAAACTAAGTTTCAATGAAAGCCCAGATAAAAGGTCTGTAGTGTTTTTTTCAGTCTTTTGAGAGAAGGCCAACTTTTTCTGTTCATAACATTCTTCTACGTAGAAATCTTTAAAAGCTGCTGTCAAAGTGGAACTGTCCTAATTGTAACTCAAAGTTAGTTCAATTGTTAAATACTCTTTCTACTTGAAAAGTTTTTGCTCTAACTGATTCTGTTGTTATTGCTGCAGGCTCAGTTCCAGAAGACATAGTAGAAGATATAAAAGGTAAAACTTTCTTTTTTATGAAACCCTAGTTTATTAAATTGTGCAGTAGAGGAGAGAATGATAAGAACAAGCATGCAGAACTTTGTATTCAGGTACTTATTTTGGGTTCTCTGTTTATCGTATTTCTTAACCCACCAGAAGAACTTGCCTTGTTCTTCCTCTTTGAAAGCGAACAGAATACCACATTGAAGTCCTTTTTCAGGTTTAGCCCTCGTGTTGTCAAGACAGCTCATGTTTTGGTAGAGTAGAGCAGTAGGAGTATTATTAGGAGTGTCACACTATTGTATATATCCTGTGATCAGCAGGTCAAGTTAACTTGGTGTTACAGTTTTTTTTTTAACTACCAGCACTTTGTGTATGAATGTGTACAGTCTGTGCTGCACGTGGTACAAAGTTAGCAGATCTATTTGTCAAAAATGACTGTCATTGGTATATATTGGTTGTAAACGTAGTATCTATCTTCTGGACCAAATTAGGAAGAAATCCAGCAGTGAAATGCAAAATAACTGCAATACAGCTGGTGCTTTGTCAAGTGGAAGTTCCTTTTCTAACTCCTGGACTTGGAACACAGTTTCCTGATTGGTTCTGGTATTGATGCAGTCTCTTGGAATCAGATGCAATGTGTTTGGGTTGAAATTAGGATGGCTTGTGTATTGAAGGGTTGTTTCTTTGTGACAACCATTTATGAAGAAGATTCTCATTATATGCTTATTTATTTTAATATAGCACAAATTAATGATAGTAGCCATTCATATAAAATTGTGATCCGTCTGGATTTCGTAGCGGTCTTCTGGATTTCTTAGGAAGCTGAAGAGTTGCATTAGGAAAAATATTTATATGATCAGTGGTTTTAAAAAAAAAAAAGAAAAAAAAAAAAGAAATGTCTTGTTTGAAGCCATAGTGCAAGACCAGGAATGGTGTGTTTGACAGTGGAATTCAACCTCTGCCACCTAGTGGTGATCGAAAACATGATTAATAGCATCTTTTGTCTTTAAATCTTATGTACCTTGTTTGAGAAAGAAATTTTGCCTGCTCTCACACAGTTCTGGTGTCATTTTCATTTAAATTTATGATCTAGATACATCTAAATACAGATGGAAGTGTAGAGGCTTGTGTTGTGTTTTTTGTTTGCTTTTTTGTTTTGTTTTGTTTTCCACCAGCAGAGCCTAAAATGTGCTCTTCGTTAAGTTAAGCAAAATTGTCTCTTTTACTGATGAAAGGATCCAACAAAATCTCTCTTCTGCCCCTTGTTTTCTTTTACCAAGTTCGCACTTGTTTTGTGAGTGATCTCCAGCGTGGGCTGAAGATCCAGGCAGCCAAATTCAACATTGATGGCAGTGCTGAGGTGGGTGGAGAATGAAGCTTATCCTGGTATTCTGAAGTGGACGTAGCTGTTTTGGCCTTTAAAACAATGCTTGTGCTTTTATTTCCAGCGTCCTCCGCCACCTCCAGATGTGGACTATCCTTTAGACGGAGAAAAGATTCTCCATGTAGTTGGCCCCATCAGGTGAGAAATACTGTAGTGAAGTGTTTGTCTTTGTTATAACTCTGAGAGCACACAGTTTTTTCATACATTTTCATAAATTCATAATTTTTTCATAAATTTTCATAAAACTGAATTGTAATGAAGCACTTGCATTTTTTTATGTCTCTTAAATAAAGCCTTTGTGATAGGCACATCATAGGAAACCTATAATAAGAGGTTTCTCCTTTCCCCAAATTGCTCACAGTTGAAGATGAGCCAGCAGATCAGAGGGGTGGGGGAAAACAGAAATGGAGTATGAATGTATGACGGCGAGACAGGTTTAAGTGGAGTGAATGAGACTGTTGCCTCCCCTTTGGCACTGCCTGGTGCATGCACGGCATGACAGAAGAAGCTGTGATGTTGTGCTGTCAGCAGGAAGTCTGTAGTTATTTTCAGCCCTGCTGTTAGCTCATGGTGTAGCATTGCTTCTCATTAACACTCATTTCCTGTCCTTTCGACAGAGACTCGGTTGTGGAAATACTGTTTGAACAGGATAATGAAGAGACATCTGTTGCCACTTTGATCTTAGATTCGCTCGTTCAGGTATCTTTATCTTCTAAACAATTGCTTGCATGTCTCCAGAGTTAGGGAACCTGCTCTTAGAAACGTCTCTTTTTAGAGTGATGCCCCCCTGACTGCAGGTTACAGTTGGTTTCAAAATCTCAGCACAGCATGACTCCTCAGGTTGTGCCACATGATGAATTACTGTGGGGCAGCAAGTCACGGTGTGTCATCCGCTCTGTGATTGTTTTCATACTCCTGGGTGTACAGCAATTTATTTAGAGCAGTTTTCAGTCAAGAAAAGAAGCAACACAGTGCTTGTTCCTCAGCAAAAGGGAGAATCTAGCCTGCATTTCTTTTGGCAGTGAAGCTCTGTACACACATATATGCATACATACAAAGGAGTAGCTAATACTTGGGCTATAAGAATTACACAGCTTGAACCAAAGTTACAGGTATTCTATTTCTTTGTATTTCAAGGTGTTTTGCTCATGGTTAGACTTCCTGCATCCTGCAGACTGTGTATTTACCTGATTATTTATTTAACTAATTTGGACATCTCTATTACAGGCAGAATTTTAGAAATATTATGGAAAGTTTTCTTGGCATATACAAGCACTTATTTTCTTACAATATTTATGAAAAAAAAGATTACAAAACAAAAATAAATGGAAATTTTCATTACGATGTGGTGTAAAGTTCACTTCCTTCCTGTTACTAATGTCATTTAAATTAGGAGAACGATAGACTGAGATGGCATGACAGTTGTTTCAGTTACAGCTGCAGTGTTTGACAAGATCTGTTCCTGGATCTCTTCCCTCACCCCTCTACCTCCAGGCCTTTACCTTGCATCATTCTTTGGCTAGCAAAGACAAATGTTGAATTTACAAACGTCAAGGAGTGTCCAGTTACTTCTGCTGGACAAGCACAGCACTCTGGCAATGGATTTTTTTTTCAAAGGGGATGCACAGGTCTGCTTGTTGAGGGGCAGAACTGACAAAGCTTGGTTTTCGTGTGCCTTTGTGTATTCTTGTTAGATTATCTTCTTAGATTATCTGATACCAAAGGCAAGCTCTGGCTTTTCTGCCACAGAGGCTTCTGTAGCATCTTTCTCCCATAAGAAGCTAAAAAGAATCAAGATCATATTTAACACTTTTCTCTGAGAGCACTGGCTGAGAGGTTTTGTGTGTCTCTTCTGGCACGTTTTCTCCCAGAACTCAGGGGAATTAGTCACTGATACCTCTGTCCTCTGTTGTCTTGGCCTGTCTCAGCTACAGGGCTTTGCGGTGACTCACAGCGTGCTCTTGCAAGCCTCAACAGGGCAGGTCCTTCAGCTTGGTTTTCTTGGAAAGTCTGGGTAAAAAATGATGTAGGTTATTTTTCAGAGGAGTAATAGAAAACAATGATGGAAATGCATAGGAAAACTAGCTGAATTTGTAAGAGACTCATACATGCAACTTCAATTAGTGTTGTTTTTGTTTTTAATGTGTTTTTTGTTTTAATTCTCTTTTGCTTTAGTGTCCAATAGACACCAGGAAGCAGCTGGCGGAGAACTTGGTAGTTATCGGTGGCACTGCCATGTTGCCAGGATTCCTGCACAGACTCATGGCTGAAATCAGGTACCTGGTAGAGAAACCAAAATACAAAGAAGCACTCGCCACTAAAACCTTCAGAATTCACACTCCACCTGCCAAACCCAACTGCGTGGCGTGGCTGGGAGGTAAGAACGAGACTGATTGTTAAGCACAGGTACACAGTGGATAAACAAACCTCCTGGGTGGGATTTGTAATGAATAAATGGCAGTAAAAATTTAGGTGAACTAGTGAAAGTAAGCTGCACCTGAGCTCTGTGGAATTGTTCTGCCCTCCTGGAAGAAATCGTGCAGACTGCAGCTCCCTCGGGGACGCTTGGAGGGCAGAATGGCACCGAAGTTTGAGGGAGCTGTAACAGGTGATGAGCAATTTGAACCAGCGCCGAGTTGACTCTAGTGCAGTGCACGGCTGCTGCCATGGCGTGGCACCAGTGAAGAAATCAGGGAGAGCAGAGGCCTGCAGCGTGCACGAAGATCCCTTTTGAAAAACGACGAGCTGCGGGCTGTTACCGCCCTGTGCTGCTCCAGGGTGCCAATAACAAGTGCTTCACCTGTGCAGTGGAGTTTGGATGCAATACAGGCAGGACGGGGAAAAAGGATGGTCAAGAAGAGCTTTGCATTGCTAGCAACTCTTTCCAGGAGGATTATCAGATTGGGAAAGATTTCTTGCTTCTCTAAACTTCTGGCAAGTAGGCTGAGACCATCCTATATGTATGAGGAACTAATTTTGATTTTATTTCCATATGCTTTTGGTATGTGTTTGTCATATTTTAGTTTTAAAACTTTTTTGAGTCTCATTTTAGGCTCAGCAAACAGGAATGATTTATATGCACCAAGTTCTCTGATACTTAACTTTGCCTGGCAGTGCTGATCAGCTGCTGTGCTCTAAATCTTCTCATGGCTTGGGTGAACTTCTTATGCTGCATCCTTTTTTCGGGAGAGGAAATCTCCTTAAACACATGATGGTTTGTTTGAAGTGCTTAAAATCAAAACTTGCAGAAGGCTTATCATAAGAAGGGGGTCAACCGGGCCAGTTTTGTTCTCAGCAGAAACTATTTTATTTGTTGTTTTCACTTACTTTCAAGGGACATTATTGGAAGCAATTTGAGACTAGTTGGGCTATTAAAAAGGAAAGTGACTAGATCCTTTCATTCCTTTATTTGTTTATTTTGGACAAAGCTGAAAAAAAATAATATTTTTGATGAGAAGCAGGAAAAGAAGTTCAGTACACCAAATAAATGTCTTTTTTTCTCAATGTAGGAGCCATTTTTGGAGCACTTCAGGACATCCTTGGGAGCCGGTCTGTGTCCAAAGAGTATTACAGCCAGACAGGCCGCATACCTGACTGGTGCTGTCTCAATAACCCTCCACTGGAAATGATGTTTGATGTTGGAAAAGCACCCCCACCGCTGATGAAGAGGGCTTTCTCTACTGAGAAATAAGCACCTAAATGCTGCGCAAGGATTCTCCTCATCTATTTCACACACACGCACACACACATTGGGAACTTTTTTTTTTGTATTAAGTAATTTATGTAACACTTAAGTATGACCAATGTGGATGGCTTTGGGGAGTATGTACTAACACTATTTAAAACCACGTCCAGTTGTTGTTCAGAAAATTAACTTTGGCAACTACTAGACTATTCTGTCCTCTTCTGAAAAAATGTATCGTGATGAGCTGTAGCTTACTGAGTTTTGTCGTTTGTCTGTACAGTAAAGGACATGGTTGAGGTTTGTTTTAAGATACTTTGATTTGAAGTATGCTCAGAAGAATGGCAGACAGCCTACTTTGGGAAACATCTGTGAAAGCTCTTCTGCCACATTCTGTATGAAGTATTCCACCCTTGAATCACCTGTGAGGACTGTTAGGAAATGGTTTGGGGCTGTTCAGCAAAGGTGCTGGAACAGTATTTCCCCTGCACAGCGAGTCCTGCTTTCAGAGTTTTAGCAGAGAACTCTTCTGCCTGTAATTCTCACCTAGTGCTGAGCTAACAGCTCCCCCAGTGCCTCTCCTCCAAGGAAGGATTCAAAGAATTATAAAGAGGCTTAGGAGGAAATCTTGAATCTGTTACTGAAATGCCCATTTCAGAAGTCACTTCTTTGCCCTCCTTCCCCCCATCAGAAATACTAAAAAGCTCATGGTACTGCAACTATATGTATTAAATGCAACTGCACTACAAAGTTCATTGCTTGAGAAAACGATGTACATTTTGACATGAACGCTGTATTTGGGAAATATGCTCGTTGTAGCTGATTTCCCCATGATGTCTGCTAACTACCTGCTGGGGTTCTCATAGCACGTGTCTAAAATTTAAGCGTATGTTAAAAGAAACATTCAGGTGGTGAACCTTAACACAAGGCAGCGTTTAAATAAGCCTCTGCATGACTTGGCTGTTCTGTTTCAGATATTTTATTTTAGCATGTTGGGGTTATTTGACACACGGTAGGAGATGTTTCTTTTTACCTTACTGTTTTTGAAATTAAAAAAAAAAAAGAATCACTGTTTAAAGTGTTTCAGTCTGTCATGGGGGAGATTTTGCTGGTTGGTAACAGTAGTCTGATAAGCATTAGAACAAATGATTTTTCTCCAGTGGTGTTGGCAGGTGTATTTTTAAATTGCCTTCTTCCTACTTCGAATGAGCTGCTTGGCTGTTGTACAGGAAATAGGAAAATAAACAGACATCATTGTGAGCAGTTCTCAATGCTTTATACTCCCGGGATGAAGCTGGTTTTCAGCAGTGATTTCTCAGCCCTCAGAGCGTGTTGGGGCCTGGCTGGTGCCTCTTCGAACTGATGTGCGAGTCTCCAATCCAAGCACTGGGTTCCCAGGTGAAGCAGGTTGTGATTATCATGCACAAGAGTTTTTCCCTGGCAACCTGAGGACAGTACTAGTCTGCTGTGACAGAAACAGGTTCTTCAAAATAAGCTGTGGTGTTCTACCTGTCAGGCCATAGCGTGGACTTGGAGAAATGATTTAAGCACTACAGATAGCTACCTGCATTCCCATTGTGTCTGATATTTGCATTATTTTATGTCTTAGGGTTCTCTTGCTTGCTTCTATAAACCTACAATTGTTTGATGGGTTAATATCCTTAGGGCTGCTTGTTGCTGAGAAGATTCTCGAAATACCAGCTTTCCCCTCATTTTCTTACGAGTTCAGTACCTTCACTCAAACTGCTCTTGTTCCAGCTTACCAACCCCTTTCTCTCTCCTGCATTGACCCCAAGCACTGCCGGGTTGCACACAAGTCAGAGACGGGCCCTGCTGCGTGGTGTGTGGCTCTGCCCTAACCTAACGCTGTGCTGCTCTGCCCTAACCCTGCTCCCGAGGTGTGATGTCTGCAGGGCTGGCTGGGAGACTCCAGGATCTGATGGCTTCTGGCACAGAAACTTGGGTGAGGGGTGCATGAGGGAAGAACTACTGAGAATGCGAAGTCGATCCACCTGGACCTAGCCTTTGGCAAGTATTTGGGATGTCAGCAGTTTTCTTGACTTCACAAAGTGTGTCTGGTTGCAGCAGTTATGCTCAAAAAGTAAAAAGCACAACAGTAAAAAATGCAGTTTTTGGAGACATTCAGCCCCAACTTGAGCTCATTTTCATTTACAATGTGAGTAACTGGGATGCAGCTCCGTGACACGGGTTGTGTCCTGCCCGGCAAGAACTGAGGCAGAGCCTCAGGCGCTCCACAGAGCTGGTGGGTTCTGCCACCTCGCTTCCTTCTGCCTGCTCTGTCCCGTGGCGTTTCTGACCACAGGACAGCTCTGACACCAAACCGCACAGCCAGAGGTGGCGCGTCCTGCCTTACCCGCAGGTTCTAGAGCAGAGCCCTGTTAAGGACAGAACCAAGGACTCTTACTTCATTGAACGGGTAAGTCTATATTTTTGCCCCTGAGGTTCTCAGATCTTTACTCGATGCCATTCTTGGTGTTCTGCTTTAGCCGAGTGACCTGTGTGAGCCAAGCCAGACGCTGCTGGCAGGACCCTGGTGGGACAGGCACTGTTTGCCAGGGCTGTGCTGTGTCTGGGCGAGTGACACCAGCACTGGTGGTTAGAGCAGGGGCCTTATCAGCTTCCTATCATCTCACTTTTGCCATAGCGCGGCATTTATCATCATGATAGTCGACATAATTACACACACTGTGACCGCACCCCTCCAGCCTCGGGGTTGAAATCCCGGGAACATCTCCGGCCCGGCAGCATCTTCGGGGGACAAATGAAGTTCCCGGCGGTGCGGGAGGGGTCCCGCACTACTGCTCATTGAACCTCTCAGGAAGGGAGGCAAAAAAAATCTGTCCGCCCAACGTGGGGCTCGAACCCACGACCCTGGGATTAAGAGTCCCATGCTCTACCGACTGAGCTAGCCGGGCGCTGGAATGGCCGAACCCGGCACGTGCTCTTCACTGTCGCACAGGCGCATGCGTGCTGCCAGCGAGTGACGTCACCACCCCGCCGTGCCTCTCCGCCCGCCCAGCCCTCCTCCGGACCGGAGCGGCGGCCAATGGGAGCGCGCCTTGTTGGGCGGTGGGGAGCGCGAGGGGGCTCCGTCGGGCTGCGGCGCCGCCATGAGCTCCATCGGCACCGGGGTGAGGGGAGGGGCAGGCACCGGGGGGGGACTGAGGGAGGCGGCGGCTGCACGGCCCCGGGGCGGCCGTGAGGGGAGCGGGGAGCGGGCTGGGAGCGGCGGGACGGGGCCGTGCTGAGTCACGGCTGGGCCTGCAGCTCCCCCAGCGGGTGTGGAGCCGGCCCCCCAGGTTTGGGGCCCTCGGTACCACAGGGGCGGGGAGCACAAGGCCTGTGAGGGGCGGCTGGGGAAGAGGAGGCTCAGGGCAGGCCTCATTGCTCTCTGCAGCTGCCTGAAAGGAAGGGGTGGGGAGCTGGGGGTCGGCCTCTTCTCACAAGTAACCAGTGATAGGCCTACAGGGAATGGCCTCACGTTGTGCCAGGGGAGGTTCAGGTTGGAAATGAGGAGACATTTCTTCTCAGCAAGAGCAGTCAGGCATTGGAATGGGTTGCCCAGGGAGGTGGTGGAGTCACCGTCCCTGGGGGTGTTTAAGGAAAGGTTGGACGTGGTGCTTAGGGACATGGCTTAGTGGTGACATTGGTGGTAGGGGGGTGGTTGGAGCAGATGAGCCTGGAGGGCTTTTCCAACCTTAATAATTCTAGGGTTTCTGCACTGCACAGAATGGAGCAGCCTCCTTATAGTACTTTATACACATAGATGTCCTACAAGTGACAGTCCGAAGTTTTTAAATAAATAGACCTATTCTGAAAATAACGGGATGCTGTAATGATGCCCTTTTGCTGAGTACCGTGCTTTCTTCCTCAGTATGACCTGTCAGCCTCGACGTTCTCTCCAGATGGCAGAGTGTTTCAAGTTGAATATGCGATGAAAGCTGTGGAGAACAGTAGGTAAGATAAAACTACCTGCATTTCTGCTTCTTGGATGGCCGTTACTAAAGCGATGTAATTGGATTAGCCAAGCATGATGACATTGCAGATGGAACTAATTTTAATGTCATTTTAAGCAACAGTGTCCCTAGCTTCATTTCAGGAGGCTTCAAATTAAGCATAAAAGTAGTATAACAGCTTCTACTTGCTTTGCAGTTTGGTAGGAATTGGTATCGTGTGGAGAACGCAAAGGCAGGCAGTAAAGTCGCTCATCTGTATTAAGGCAATAAAATCTTATGCTTTGGGGCAAAATCTGGATGCAAACTGAGTCACTGAAAGCCTGACATGCTCAAAGCCTCATTAATTTTTGATGACTTCTTTGCATTCATCAAGAACTTGAGGACGTCCAAGTTCTCTGAAAGCTACTTCAGCCTCTGTGAGAGCGTCTGGCTGCCTTCAAGTATACACAAGGCAATGCTGTAAGGCAAAAACCCCGACTGCGCTGTAGCAACAAGCAGCTGATGGATTAGCAAGGCATGGGCTGGATCACCGGAGTGCCAAATAAGGATCAGTGAAACGTTTGTGCGGGGACTTGTCAGCCAGCTCTACCTTCCTTTGAGGAAATGTTGATGTGTTTAGTCTGCTGTTTTCCCCCTCCTCCCCCTTGTTGTCTTCAGTCGTGGGGTGGTAATGGATCCACTTCTGTGGACATTGTGTCATGGTTTCTAGTATTTTGTGAATTCTTCATTAGCTACGGTTTAGTTCTGTGTGAGAACCTCCCATTTATCTTGTCTTTCAGTACAGCAATTGGGATAAGATGCAAGGACGGCGTCGTCTTTGGAGTAGAGAAACTCGTTCTGTCCAAGCTGTACGAGGAGGGTTCCAATAAACGTCTCTTCAATGTTGACCGACACGTAGGAATGGTGAGTTACAACTTAATTTCTCATAATCTGAAATCTGGACTTCCTGCTCAAAAGTAAAAATACATAGACCTGAGAATCAATAGTGAATAGTCTTAAGTTATGCTAAGATTTGTGCGTACGTAGAAACACTACAGAATTGACCATTTTTCTGTAACTTATTCTTGACTGTACACACATAAAGTTCTAAACTTAAAGCATAAGATATGTACACATTTTGAGGCTGTTTTAAACTTCTTGGAAGTTTTTTTTTCAGCAGTCTGGTTGCTCAGACTTGAATGTGGATATAAACACGTCCCTTTTATGTAGTAAACAAATGAGGTGTGTTAAGAGGGAAAACACTGCAGTGCACTTGAGTACAAGATTCTTTTCCTTCTTAACAGTCTGAGAGTCAACTGAGTTCTGTCAGGGCTGACACAGGTTACTGGCTAATCCGTACCAGTGATGTCAGGCCGACACCAAGTAATGGCTGCTGGGTGACAGAAGTGCATGAAGCTGTATTTACTGGTGATATCATCATTTACTGGTGGTATCGGGGAGAGAACTGGGTTTTCTTCTAATCTAGGCGGTCATACAAAACGGGCAAAAAAAGGACATTGCTGTGGATGTCTTTTGTGAGGTGTTATATGAAGTTTTATGCCAAACCATATGTCATATGTTATACACGGTATATTCATAATTAACATTCATGTTATGAATACTTTACATTTCATATAAAATACGAAGTAGTGCTTGGATTTATATAGTCCTGGCAAATCAGAAGACACTGTTTAAAATGAAGATAATCTTGGTTATTGATTTTTTCCTAGAGAAAAACCATACTGTGTTAATATCTAATCATCTTGGCGTGCTGGAAGCTGGCTATCAGATGGCTTGACTGAACTCACCTGTAATAAATAATATGTAGAATTCAGTAAAGATCTTGGTTAAGTTACATGATCAGACTTTTCTAAAGTTTTTTTTTTTTTTGTAAGAAACTAGCTGATGGGCATCTTTCATTTCAGGCAGTAGCAGGACTTCTGGCCGATGCCCGTTCTTTGGCAGACATAGCCAGGGAAGAGGCTTCCAACTTCAGATCCAACTACGGCTACGATATTCCACTGAAGGTAAGAAATGGGCACGGCTTGTGTAGGGTTCTTTGTTTTCTTAGTCTTGATTCTGAGAATTAAATTTTACTACTTGAGGCTTACTTATTTCTTCAAATAAAGACCTTATGTTTCGTTTCCACTTAGCATCTTGCAGACAGAGTGGCCATGTACGTGCACGCATACACGCTGTACAGCGCCGTCAGACCTTTCGGTTGCAGGTAAGTCTTTTGAAAATGCTTGTTTGTAAGGATCTTGTTTCACACCTGCTGGAACTGGTTAGAACAGCTGAAGTCTTTTTCGAATTTGGTGTTAGTAACCTAGGAGTCATTTTGTAAACAGATCCCTCCTTTTTTGTACGTGTGGAAAAATTTACGGGATAATATTCATGTTTGCATGAGAGAACAGCAAGCTTCTAGGTGAATCACATGTCTGTCCCTCGATTCTAAAGCTGAGGCAGTTTAAAGATTTAAATCTGGGGCAGTCCTGAAAGCAGAACTTACCTCTATGATCATCCTGCTTACCCTCATAGATAAAGAAGAGGTTGTACCTGCCACGCAGCTACAGCACAAAAGGACTAATTAGCTGAGATTTGCTTTCTAGTTACAGATCAAGTAAAATATTTCTTGCACATTGCACTTGCTTTGGTGTCACGCTAAGCCATTCAGACAAACCACTTAATAGATTGGAGCAGAACAGAAGGAGTTAGGCACCAAGAAGAATGTAGGGAACCTGGTTTAGTCTTCATAGTTGTGTGCATAGGTAGAAGAAATGTCTCTAATTTCCCTTTTTCTCAATCAGTTTCATGTTGGGGTCCTATGATAACGATGATGGTGCACAGCTGTACATGATTGATCCATCGGGAGTTTCATACGTGAGTGTGTCAGAAATATTTCCATCTTAGCGTAAGTTCCCCCTTTAAAAGCTCCTAATTTGGAAACCAGTAAGCGCCATTCCAGAAGTGCTCTTAATTGTTGCTCTCTTCCCCTGGGAAGATCTCCAGTGAATCGCTGCCTAAGATGAACAGAGCTGTTTTTTTTTCTTCTGCATGCCTTTCTTAAACAGACATTTTCTATTTCTTGGAAGTAATGCATGAAACTAGTTTTTTAAAGCTTGTCTCTCAGAAATTTGGGAGTTCACTCCACCTGGTTATATCCAATGAAAAGCCCCACACATTACCAAAAAATGTGAGTATTGTGGTGCCCCGTTCACAAAACACTTTGCGTGTGAGAGAAGCGTAGGTAAACGAGGGCTGCTGCTCTGACGCTGGCTGCTAACAGCAAGTCAGATCAAAATGGGTACTTCTGTTTGTCTCTTCACCTTTGTGTTACACAGGATGGTCCTTTTTTTTTTTAATTTCAATTTGTTTAATGCTGTAACTCTTCAGGGAAACAAAAGTGCTCAATTTTTACGTGCTTACACTTCAGTGTATTTTCATGGTAGATGGGGCTTGTGTTTTTTTATGTTCCCCCCTCCCCCCCCCAAAAAAGGATCTCCAATTCTAGTTTGCTTTTCTTTTTGTTTTCAATTACAGTAGATGATCTGTTGCAACAAACTGAGCAGATATGTTTCTGCCCAGAGGAACTACCGAGCGCTTCTCTAACAATGGTGGCAGTATTTCATCTAGTAATTGGGTTCTGCTCTCCAGTTCAGGAATGTTACTTGAAACAGAATACCAAGGTTTACTGTATATTTGCCTTATTATTATGGGAGTGGGGTGGGTGGGTTATCGTACATGTTTAAAACCGTAGAGGATACGGTATGTAATTAAGCTTTGTCTTTTTTTTTTTTTAGGGTTATTGGGGGTGTGCCATTGGTAAAGCCAGGCAGGCTGCAAAAACAGAGATTGAAAAACTTCAGGTACGATGTTTTAGTTCTATTCTGTCATTTCAAGGCAAATAATCCTACCTTAGAATATTACTTTTTTGCATGCCTGAAATATGTAAGATACAAGAGCAGAAGAAATGTCTTTCTTGTACATTGTTTTAGCCTCAGTGATAGTATTTCTGAAGTCTTGCCCCTGGGCAATGGGTCCACAGGGAGTCCACGTTTTTAAAACAGGAAGCATGAACATGCGCTGCCATGCATGCCAGCAAACAAAGTCATTGAATTTATATAAAAATGTCATAATTTTTTTTTAGTTGTGAATGAAAGCCTTAGGGCAGCATTGTACAGGGTGGTATATCTGTTTTTTTTTCCAAAGATTTTAGATGATCTTTTTCTTATAAAGTTGAAAAAAGCTGGTCTTGTTAAGGACAGTGAGTGACACTGCAGATTACTGAGTGACCACTGGAATATTGCGACTGTGAAAATGTTAATGGAGAAAAATAAAATCCTTGCTGGCTAAGACTGTGTTTCCCAGCTAGCTGATGTTGAGGTAGTCTCTTCTCCCTTTCTATTTTTCTTGTTTTCTTTTTTCTCTTCTCCTTTTCTGTCTTGTCTTTTCCTCTAGCTGCTTGTTGTTGCTGACTGTAATACCCCCTCCAAAAACATCTGTTACATTTGATGAAGAGGACTTCAGTGCTGTGAATGCTAGAGGGAGCAAACTATATGGCACGCAGTCACGGAAAACAAAAGGGGCAGTTTCTGTTCAGCCTTTCTTGCTTGCACAATACCGTAATTAATTTTGTGAAGTGTCACAAGGAAGTTCTGTGGATGCACACTGAGAAGTTGTTTCACAGCCTTCTGAATGAGTGTGTAGACAGTTCGCTGTGTGAACCTGGGCCGTGGAGAGAAGCTGACCAAAATGTATCAGTGTGCCTTCAGCTGACTTAGAGTTAGGTTAGAAACCTGCAAGACTTCTGTCCTCCTCTTGGGTTGTAGTATTTGAATCACTTGGAACCAGAGACAGCATGGGGCAGCCCTGCTCTTGGCCTGTTTATTGGAATTCTTACTTTGTGCTCTGCTTGAGTGTTATTTATAGTTTTGATCCACAAAAGTACATCACAGCTGTTCATTGAAAAATTGAAGTTCATAAACTCCTTAAGAATAGTGCATTTATGGTGGTGTGGCATCGAATCTGAAAAATTACAGGAAAATTGAATGAATCACATCTAGGAATATTGTCAGTCTTGAACGTGGTCAGATGCTTGAACACCAAATTAAAGGTTGGAGTCCTACAAGATGATCTGATCTTGATATTGAAATCTTGGCATCTGAGAAATCACCATTCCATTTTCCACATGTGCAAACTGACATAGATAATGTTGAGTAGTAGATAATTTACTGAAAAAAATTCTCTGCAGTTCTGGGATTTTCAAAACCTTTAATGCTTGATATTTGCAGCTAATTAGCATGTGTATTACTTGAGCTGTACAGGAGGGCCTATGAAGTGCAGTACATGGGAAGAGTGGTGTGCCACACAGCACAACGGCGTTGATTTATTCAATGGCTTGTTTGCAGAATGCCTTCAGCAAGGCGTATGATCCTGTCAGAGCAGTGTGAAGCAAGCGCAGTCTTGCATGCTGATGCTTTTTGTTATCTGTAGACTGGGCAGGTTCCCAGGGCAGAGTTAATTTTGCTAAGATGAATTTCTGATCAAATGACAAAACTTAAGTGGGAAAAAGAAGTGCACGAGCTTTTGTGGGGTGATTTGCCCATCGGGGCCTATTGGCTAAGACTCTTACCATGGAAGAATTGACTACAGGTGGGAAGTAAGAGGCACGCATGTAGGCATAAACCTTAAAACCTGCCTTACAGGTACTGCGGAGCAGAGGCTGTTTCTGGGAGGGGACGTAGCATGTGAAACCGTCGTGTGCAGCTTACACTGCAAGTGAAAAACACTGCAGGGATCACACGTATTGCGCGTTATGCAAACGCTTCCTGTCTTCAGCTGCAGGAAGACTTGTAGTCATGTGGAGAGGATTTGAATCTTTTCATCTCTTTCGCAGTGCTTCTCACACATCTTTAGATACTATTTAAAATCTTTTGATATATATATAGACATAACTGTAATTAACACGTGATAAACCATTATGGTGTTTCCCATTATTGTCTGCAGAGCTAACATTATCTAGGATGGGAAAAGGATCATGGCAAAAGATAAACTTAACCTCCAAGTTTTGACTTGTAAACATACATGATGCTTAACAGACCTTTGGGTTTTCCTGCTTCACCACTAACTTCACGTGCATAAACGCTCAGAGTCATTTAGATGTTTGCGTGACACAAATTGTACATGTAAATAGCAGTGAGTGTCAGTGGTTGCGTTACGGATTGAGTGTCACAAACGTAAGGGTTGGCACAATGGGTCTCTGTTTAGGAAACTTCTTGGAATGCAAATATGATGGCACATCTGTCTGACCAGGCACGTTCCTTTTTCCCTGCCCATTGCTTACTCAGGCATGTGCTTTACCCCTAGAAAGTGCAGCAAGACTCAACATGAACAAAGGACTGTTGTCATCTTAGGTCCTTCACCCATGTCTGTTTTAAGACATGTTTGTTTTAAAACTTCTTTACTTTGAAAACTTTTTGAAAATCTCTCAGAGATGGTAAACTGCGTAATTAGAGGGTTTTACTCTGAGCTCAGTGTAAATAATGGGAAAAGAGAAATAACTTTGAACTTGAAAATCACTTTATGCTAGGGAAAGTGTCAGTAAAATGTGTAACAAATTGGTCTGTATCCTGTGACTAGGGGCCCGTTGGTTTCAATTAATAATGGCAGGTGTGGTTTTGTGAGTGATAGATCAAAGGCTGATGTTTATTTGGTTGGTGCAAATGAAACATTGAGAAAGGAAATAAGATTAATCTTGTTTCAAACCTGCATTAATGAAATACAGTGGTGCAAAAGAGTTGACTGGCAAGAGATTTGATCTGCAAAACACGAGTTTGTCACAGAAATTGGGATGAGACTTCATTCTGATCAACTGTGAAGCTGTCAGAAGACTGAGATTTAACAGTGGGAAAAAATACAAAATGAGTTGCTGATACCTCGCTCAGCCATGCAGTTGGTTGTTAACACCCTACCAATATTCCCCTATTTGGGTATCACTTAAAAGTCAGACTTGCTTGCAATACTATGTTGTTAAGAGCTAAAGTGTTACTAGAAAGAGTATGGATGTTATATGTGAAAATACGGTGCCTCCTCCATTCCGTAGGTGGGGGTATTTTACAGTAGTTTATCAGAAAGCATCTAAGAATTAGTCAAGCTTTGATGATGTTGCAGTTAGCTGTTCAGTTTCTAAGCTTCCAGCTGGTAAGTGCTTTAAAGTAGGGAGTCTTTCACATTGACATTTTATTTAAAGAACTATTCACATATAAAATTCTTCATTGGAAGAAGTGCTTGCATGTGGTAGGCTGAGCAAAACTAAAAAATGCATTTGTAGAGAGTAACAGCAAGCCCATTAGATATGTGCACGCTCATTTTCTGGCCTTGTGGAAATGAAAAACTGGATGTTCTCTTAAGCTGTGTGTTTTGGTGCCCACAGATGAAGGAAATGACCTGTCGTGATGTCGTTAAAGAGGTTGCAAAAATGTAAGTCTCCAACCTGTTTTTCCAACCTGACAGCAATTGGTACTGATAAACTTGCTATGGTTTCAAACTGAGACTGTTCTTTTTAAACTAGGTACCAGGTCTCTTAGCTGAGTGCTCATGTTGACTCTAGTATATTACTATTTGTCCTCTTGTGAGCTGGGATATGCTACCCAAATACTGCACAATGACACAGGATGCAAAAAATACACTTATCTGCTACTTGTTACAGGTGCAGTTTTGTAGCAGCAGTGGGTTAAAGCTTAAAATGTCTGAACATAGTCACTGCTTTTAAAATATATAAACCAGGTGACAGGAGGGGGAACTTACTGTCCTGCTCCTGAAGAGGTGTAATACGGCGTTGTGCAGATTGAACAATGACCTGGGGCTTCACACACAAAGTAGCAGGCCAAAAATGAAGCTGAGGTCTCTGACCTAGCCTTCTTATTTTCCTAAAAGATTCAAGTGCTGGGAAAAGAAACATGGTATAACTCCTTGTTTAAAGAGGTATATAGAGCATAGCTGTTTTCATTGCACTGATTAGGTTTGCACCCCATGAAGATATGGGAAATACTGAATTTGCTAACCTGCTTGGCAGTTTATTTACTGATGCAATTTTAAGATGATGTGTCAGTGACCTAATCACCTGAACTTGGTAATACCATCCCACAAACTCTGAGTAGAGCATGCTGACTGAGTGGCATGATGCAAATCACACACTAGTAAGGGGAGAAAAGAGGCAGGAAAGACTTCTGTTAGGTAGAACATGAATTGGCCAGTAGTAATCTTGAGTACTTTGTGAGTAGTACACTTCATATATGTATTTTTATACAAGATATGATGATGTCCATATTTAGTTTTAAGTGTAAACTAAAGTAAGATTTGCAGGAGAAATAAGATGCTGCTGTGACTGATCCAGCAGTAGCAGGCAGTGATGCCTTGGTTCTGCAGTATTTGAATCTTAAATAACACTTATTGTAAAGGTGCTGCTGTTCTGTTTAAGATAACTGAAGCATCTCAACTAGATAAATAACTTGCATCTTAGCTGTATTCATTTAACATCCATTTATACTAACAACCCTAGACTATTCTCTGGTATGCTCTTGTTTTTGTGGGGGATACACATAAGGGAAGGGTAAGGGAGAAAGCAGAACTTGTATTAACCATAAGAACAGTATTTCAACAGAATAAAATCTGTGAAAGGAGGAGAGTATATTTAACCTGTTGACAAAGCTGTTCTAATCTATACTTCTTTACAGAATCTACATAGTTCACGATGAAGTAAAAGATAAAGCTTTTGAGTTGGAACTCAGCTGGGTTGGAGAAGGTAATGCATTTCTAAACTCCCGTAAGCACTATAGAAAACTAATGTCCTATAACTGAAGTAAAATATTTGCTTCTTAACATTTCTGTATGTTAATTCCTTTATTGTGACTTCTACTTCATAAGTACTTTTTATTTGCAGTAACTGGTGGAAAACATGAAATCGTTCCCAAAGACATAAGGGAAGAAGCAGAAAAATACGCCAAGGTAAGGTCCAACATCATTGTTGTCATCTCAGGCCTCCACTTGACAAAGCTGGAATGGAATGAATCAACAGTAGGATTCCAGCATTGTGATAGCTGGAAAATGTAGAGTCACACATCACTTATGTAGTAGCTGATATTCTGAAGAGAGAACTGTGAGTTTCTCAGTGTAATCCAGAGGTAATTCTTACTTTTAAAAACTATACTTCAACAGGTTTGCACAGTTATAATTTCTCTTCTAGAAGTAAATATATTCCTCTTAAATCATAGTGTGAGTAGGAAAGGTAAAATTGCAGTTAATGACTTATTAAAGACCAGCAGCTGGAAAAAAATCAGCCCTCCAGCATTTAACAGCTTTGTATTTGTTCTAAAAGTAGTAATGGTGCTCAACCTTAAACTCCTAAAAATAGGAACTAGCCTGCTGAATACCAACCTTTGTACAGATTGAGAGGATTGTAAAGCAACAGTAGAATGCCCTTTGCTTACTCAGGCAAGTTATAGAACAGCCACTAAACTACTCTTTTAATCAATCTTTTTTTACATAGGAATCTTTGAAAGAGGAAGATGAATCAGATGATGACAATATGTAACACATTGTTACTTCAAGACAAGTTCAACTTTTTTTTTTAAACTTAGTACAAGTTTGTTTATAATGTGTTAAGCACGGGATGCTACTATGGACTTGCTGGAAAAAGCTGAGTGACCAACTTGCACTAATAAATTTTCCATTTTACCGTCTGCTAGCTGTTATTTCAATATAACATAGGTCGGCAGTATCAAGAGGCAACTGTGTTCCAAACTGTACAGTACTTCAGTGCAGCCACTAGAAGGAAAGATGTTATCAGGTTGGCGTTGCTGCCTCTTACTTCAGAGTATTGAGCTAGGCTAGGTACAGAAAAGTTGTATGCTTAGAAAGCTGACAAGTCTCCTGCTTAATTACCTAGTTTAGTAACAGTAAAACTTGGTTATTCCAGCAAATCACAATTTTGGTTAATCAAGTTCATCTACTGGTGTAGTCCCTGATTCTTCTTGGCAGGAGACAACATACCTAGCTATAAGAAAGCTGGCTGCCAATTTTGGTGTTATGCACAGCTGACACCTTCAAACAGCCTATGTAACGACCAGAAGTACAGGGGAAAAAAGCCTTAATCTGCAGTATTAAGACCACAATAGGAAAAGTGAAGAAAGGTGAAGTATTTGAACAGTGCTTGTGTTAAGTTGTAAGGCTGAGATCTACTAAGCTGTGTTAACTGGAATAAGTTCAATTCTTCAAGTACTCACAGCTTTATTCAGCTGTGGTTTCTCAAATCAGTTTTGAAGCAATAGTTAACTTCTGCAGGAGCTGAAAACAAGCTTCCCTGCCCATTTCCCACCCCCCCTTTCCTAGGAAAAGGGGCAGCATCTAGTCTACTCACTTCAAAGTCTTGAAAGACAAGGCCTATTCACCACTTTAAAACTAAATGCATTGAATTAAAATTCAGAGGTCATGTTTAGTCTAAAATGCACACTTCCCTAACACATAAATGCCTCAGCTTCAATACTACATATTAGTAATGACAGTCCCTTTAAAAAGTTTCCTCTTAGTTGTTTTTTTTCTGTCCAATCTTCTGGTTTCTCTTTTCTAATGGGATTACAGGATAGAGGTAGTGTTTCCTTTTCTTGGCAAGGGAAAGAAAATGGAGATAGATGTTTCTGTGTCAGTGTTCAGTGACCATCTCAGCTTACACATTTGCTGCAGTCAAGCTACATGAACTCTTGCTTCTCCAGCTAGGCACAGCTTTCAAACTGTGCTAGAACTGTCAGGCCTCCCTGCACTGACATGAATGATGACAGTGATGGATAGCTTCAGTCAGCATTGTCTCCTGAGGCAACAGTGCAGTTGTTACACTGAGTCAGGGCTTAGTTCTGTATTGCATTCAGCTGGAATTTACTACTGAAGCTTACTGCTGATTCAGCTCTTTGAGTCAGTGAGAGCCAGTTAGGGAACTAATCAGCAGTCTAAAGCATTTGCTGAGGGCTGAGCTTCCACTCACCGTATGAACAGGACTCTGTGATTCTCTTCAGGAAGTCTTTATTCTGCACCTGAAATATTGCTGAAGGGAAATTAAAAGCCATCCTTATGTGGCTACAGCTGTCCCACTAATCCTTGTAGTAAGAGCCATTCAGAACTAGGCCCAGGAAGTACAGCAGGCATACAAGTTAGGTTTCTGGGTTAAGTGAGAAGAACAAGATCAATTCTACATGAAAAAAAGTGTTTCACCATGTTAAGATATAGGCAGGAACACAGCCGCCTCCTTCCTTACTCGAGTTTCAAAGTGCATACTTAGAGAACATGACAATCTAAGTTCCTTTGAAAAAGCATGCTCTGGTTTTTGCTTGTTGTGTAGGAAAGCCTGACGAGAAGCAATTTAAGAGTTTGTGTTTCCAGTGAACTTACCTGTTATGGCAACATTCAGTTAAGCAATACCAAGCTGAGTGTTACTGTCAGGTTTTAAGTTATGAGACTGTGAAAACTGACCTTCACCTATAGTAAGGGAAAAAGCTACTCCTCTTAGCTTAATTGGCTGAAGATGGAGAAAGATAAAGAAAACCAGAATGAAAAGAATCTTTTTGGGGGAAGAATATTCACATTTATTCAGGGGCAGTAAAAATCAGAAGGAGAGGTAATTACTGAACAAGCTATTTTAGTAATGCAATTTTCCTTAACGTTTAAAAGGGCAACAGGAGAAATCTAGTAGGCTTCCAATGCACTAAGCATTGCTACCTTTTAGCAATAAGGCTTGTGCAACTTCAGAACTCATTTCTAGGCTAGAAGGATCCTCATTTCAGCAGAGAAACTACTGAGAACTCATTACAGCTACTATTGTAGCCTTCACCTAGTTGCAGAAGTGCCCACTGGGACAGCCAGGGAGATGACAACACTGCACTTTAATGCCTTGTTAATTTGAAGCATGTTACTTAAGAACAATTATACACATTTGCACAGTATCACTTTTCACTAATTTAGTCTATAGCTGATAGGCTAAATGCCAGCCTTTGTGGATTTTGCTACTAAGAATTAGTGTTGTTGCTGTGTCCAACAGTAAGTTGAGTGGGAAAGTCTTGCAAGAGAAGGAAATGGCAACACCAACTACATAAAAACATGTAAATGCTGTAGGACAGCACAGCATTGTTAAACTTTGATTAAATGAAGACCATGTCTTATTTCTAAACATACAGAGCTGAGGCAAATCACTTTATCAGAGCCAAGCTCCAGAAGGGCTAAAACTGGATCTGACAAGGACTAGATTTGTTGCAGAACAACAGAGAGGAATATTAAAATCTCAACAAGGAAAAAGTTTCCCTTTATTAGGGGCATTTCTTAAATACAGGCCCGGAAAAAAAAAAAAAAAAAAAAAAAATAGCTGTATTATATGATATTCAGTGAGAGGCCTGGAAACAGTTGATTTTAATTTAAGTTCAACATTGAAATGCAGAAGTACACTGCAAGGCTAACAAATACATCCTTGGTAAGGTAAATTTCTGAATCACAGGTTTAAGCAAGAGGCAATTCTTAGCACTTATTTTGAATATTTCTGCCAAGAGTACCGGGAAGTTTCAGTTCTGAAGATAGCAGAAAAGCCTAATTAGCCCACACCACGGCAGCATTTCTTGCTGCGGGCTTAGCACATAACCTTCTTGGTCTGGGCTCTGGCCATTTATGGGAATACATAATAGAGCAGAAAGTCAGATACGCACTTGGTATGCATAACTGTAGTTCTTGCCATGCTGGAACGCAACTTCAGAGTATTCATGGCAAATACTGTTGCCTGAGACCCAAAGCACATGCCCTAACAGCGCAACAGAAAAGAGACTGTACAGACCAACTCATCTCTTAGCTTAAAGTCATCCTTCCACCTCAGATGGTTTTAGAAATACATAGATCTAGCAATGAACAAGGAAGGATGTACACTAAAATCCTTCCTCTAGAATCTCACACACCCACTGATATTTCTTTGGCACCTGATGAATCACTACTCTGATATTTAGTACAACTGGGTACGTCACATTCCCTGTTACGATCAGTTAGTCAGCGAGTCCACATACAGAGGCCTTGTTTGAGGAAATTACGGGGAGTGCAGGTGACGAGTTTAAAAGTAATCCGTCCAGTTTACATTCATCTCCATGACTGCAGCAAAACAGATAATACGCAAATTCACCTGAAGCGTTCAAAAAGTCATATTTAAACTGTAGCATCAGGGTAATCAATTTCCATTTTTGTACTGATTTACATGGCCATAAGAAATAAGTGTTTGGAGGTAATACTTTCATTAAAAGTGACTGGTACTGCTGATTAAACCAAGGTAAGATTGAGCTGTTTGAATATCTCAGAAGTAACCCATACATAAAATCCAGCATAGCAGATAGACATAAAGGCATCTCCCTAATACCTATTCCTACTCCATAGTTGGTGTTGGCTCAGAAGAAAAAATAAAAACACCTGAAACAATCAATTCCATACAAATCTGGAGTGTGCCAAGCATCAGGTCATTTGTTACTTCTCATAACCAAAAATTGCTCGATGGAAAAGGTTAAAAGCCCCATACGCAGCAAGTTCTGCTGTCCATACAGACACAGTAATGCTTGAGATGCTATTTGGCTCTGCAGTCCAAGTCACCCTGAAGGAAGGAGCTTTGGTCTAACTACGTAAGTGATACTGCAAGTCTCTTCCTTAGGGCAAAGCTGTAACTGTGTAACAGAACACCAAACAATGATTTCCACAACACAGCTTAAGCATTTGTCAGCAGGAAGGCAAAATAATCAGACTTTAAAGTGCAGAACTTCAAGATACTGAAGAGGAAAAATAGCTTTAGTTGTCACGACAATTTTGAGACTGTACCACCACCAAAAATTCATTAAGGAGTGTTCTCTCCCCCTTATTTTCTTTCAGTTGCCTCTAAGACAAGGACTAGTTTTTCCTCCACCCACCAGTTTAAGTTCCATACAGCAAGGAAGTTACTTTTACCTAAGAATCGGGAGCTATTTTGAGACATTAACTGCTCCTAACTTTCCATATTAGATGATCTACTTACACCCAATTATAGAGCTGCAGAAACCACGCTGCAGAAGAGGTAGGAGTGTAGCCTTGCTGTCTATCCAATAAATACATGTTAGTATTTGAGAACACCAGACCCACAACCAAGTTCAGACCAAGTCTCCCATTTCCAGGAGGACTAAACTACCATGCAGTGCTCTTCATCTTCAGCACACTGCTATTAAAGGACTCTGAAACAGTAGTTTAAAAACAGTTCTTACAAATTGCTGTGCCAACCAAAAATGGACAACTAGAGTAAAGCAGGCAGCAGTCAGGCAGAGTTTATAGTCCAAACATGTGCATATAATCAGATACAGAAGAAAAAAAAAGGAATCCCCTGAAGCTTCCCCTAATGACAATATAAGAACTAAAACAAAACAAAAGAACACCGAATACATTGTGGCTGACTCAAGACAAGGAAAAATTTAGAAAAAGTTTTGTTTATTGTTGTACAAAGTTAAACATCATTTGATACAACACATAGTATAGCCTGCAAGCCCCAAATGCATGCATTAAGAGTCCACTTTCAGCAAGAGACTACTAATCCCCCCCATGGGAGGGTGGAATCAGCTCATCTTTAAGACCCCTTCCAACCCAAACCATTCCAACCCAAACACTTCCAACTCTAAGGGTAGGTTAACTTACAGTGAATTCACCCAGAAGCCAATACATTTTGAACACACACACACACAAAAAGCAATGCTTTAATTAACACCAGGAAGTTTTTGGAAGTTTGCAGAGCTTTTAGAAAAGCAGGAATCTGCTGTGTTCGTTATTTGGGGTATGAAGGTGACTACGTTAACAGGTTCCAACAGCAGCAAAGGAAGTGCTAGGTGACTTTAACATAAAGCTCAACTTCAGCTCTCATTCCATGCATTTTCACACTAAAGATCACCACTTTAGGAAGCTGTTTTTCCCCAAACCCATTTTTCTATACATCAGGAATAGAAGAAATCGGAAATACTGTCTCAGGAAGCAGAATGAAAGCATACCTTGATGTGTTTCCATTAAGAAAGTCAGTTTAACAAGCAGCTGTTTCACCCAGCCAAATGCTCCTTTCTATTCTCACACCAGTTTATCCCATTTTGCTGCTCGCAAGGAGACCACTACCACACTAATAAGACACATTTCATTGACCCAAAATAATTAAACTCACAAGAAGTCACAAATTTTGTTCCTTGACAGTTCCGTACGTCACCACAACACAGCTCGTTTCAGCAGTTCTGTTTACGCTGTGCTGGTGTAACTAATGGGGTGGCAGAGTGCACAGCACAACTGCAGCTCCTGACAGGAGAAAGCTTATCCCTGAAGGTACCAGCAAACAGTGCGATCTTGCAATTAATTCACAGCTTAACTGTGCTAACACAGCGCTGGCTGGTCAGCTAATTCCCTCACCACTTGGAAATTAACTACCAGTAATAACATCCTTCAAGCAAAATACACAAAGGAAAAAGTAGCTTTTGAAAAAAGGCCTAAGCAGGAGGAAAATCAGAAAGTAATCACTGGCCAAAGTGATTCTCACTAACAGCAGCTACTTACAGCTAGTAACATTTAATTCAAAAGACTGAGGGCATTAATGCTTTTAGAAAAGAATCAATACTGACGAACTGCAGTCTTGTTAGCTGAGGCTGAAAAGTAAATTAACCTGAAGTGATTAAAGTAATTTGGACAAGTAAAAGCCCTAGAAGAAAGGGCATAACTACTGCCCTCACAGGCTTTCTTTTGCTGAATATCCCTGCTTGCACAAGTAGCTTTGCTTCTTTCTGCTGGGCTGCATACTAATAGTGGCATACACATTGCTCTCTGGAAAAGTGACAAGGAGAGAGCGTGCAGCCCTAGCCCTGAGCCAGCTGGGTGATGGTGCTCGACAAGCTGGATCTGAAACAATCCCCCATTTTAATTAACAGTTTGTCAGTGCTGACAGGCTTGGAGGGGACACCTGTGCTGGTGGGTAGACAACGTCCAAGGACTCACCTTCAGTATTAAAATCGTATGTTCTTCCTCTGCAAGTATGGAAATGTGTCTTAGTAAAAATCCAAACTGAGCAAGAAAAAGGCTGTGCATATGGAAACACAGCTTTTAAGTTTTATTTCCTCTCATAGTTTTTAAACTAATCCTCCTGCAAAAGGAAAAAAAAAACCTGTCAAGGTATAAACTGGCAACAGGTAGCATGAGCAAGGAGGCTGTGACAAATTGGCTGTACTTCAGATTGGCTGTGACAAATCACTGAAAATTACTTTAAGAACAAAAAAAACAACACTATCCTGAATATTCTAACACAGGTATTGAGAAAATAGTCCAACTAGAATTACTTCTCTTCACCAAAAGAAAAACAATCAATTTTGGCTCTCCAACTTCAGCATCAGTCAACATCTTAGATATGAAAAACAGACACCTATTCAGTGTGTTTACTCCCAGTCTGGTTTCACTAAAAGCTGTGCATCCATAGTTGTTCCCAAGCAGGTACCAGGAGTTCGGTATTTGAGGAGTATATTCTACCAGAAATTTAACTTATTTGGAAGATTGCAATAAAGATTCTTCAAACAGCATGCAACGTCATTTAAATGTTAAAGTTTGAATTATGTAACTGTGACTCCCCAAAGCAGTTTTTGCATTCAAGTTTCACCCTGTATGTTTGGTTTAGATGGGAAGCTACTCAGGCACTACTATTTATAAACAAGATTTGACTCTGTTAGGAAGTATTGGTGTTAGGAGTATCTAGAGTTTCACATGCAAGTTTAAAAGTTTTCAACTTGAGTTTATTTCAAGAACACCAGAACTATTTACTCTAGACTAGTGACTGAGAACCACTCTTCCAATTCCATAGAAAACATCTCTTCTCACTTCAAAAGGTCAAAAATTGCACAGGTAAACTGTTAGACCAACAATAAAGCCTACATGTTGGGGGCCAGGCAAAAAGCAGCTTCATGCAGTAGAGATGCTTTGAAAACCAGTTAGTTTTATTTTAACTGTGCTCGTTAGGTTTACTGTCCTAAAATGGTTGATGCCCTGGCACAGCCCACGTGGATATACACACAGGATACATTTCTAGTACCAAGTTATGTGTGTTGCAAACAATTTATATGGAAGGCTGAAACAAAGTTTGATTACACGTGAATGACAGCTAGATCTAATCTTTCACCTTCACTCCTGGCATTTAAAACACCAGTTAGCCTGTGAAAACGTACATAAGAATATTCTCCTTCAGCAGCCACGTGAAGTAATGTTACCACCCAGAGCAGTAACTGAACCCACACTTGATCTCAAACACTTACTTCAAGTTTTGGAGGACAAACTGATCACTTGGTTCCAGATGATGGCAACCAAAGCTCTCCGCCACACTGAAATGGCAGCTGCTACGCAAGTCTTCAGCTTCTAAGATGAAAGCAGCAGTTCCATCAGCTGAGGACTCAAACTTCTCTTGGTACTGTGCTGCTAGTAACAGTTCAGCTGATGCCTCACTAGTTTCTGCACACATCTTTTAGCACACAGGGCTGTAGTTACAAACTGCAGCCACAAGCACAACACAGTCTGCATGTAGTTTATTCAGGATGAGCGGGACCGTTTCTCCCTGGAGATCTCTGAAGCCACTAACAAGATACACTCTGACAAGCCGAGCACATATCATCATTTCACTAATGTTACTGGAAAGAGAAACTGCAAAGCGAGTACTACAGTTAGGTCAGAGCTAGCAGGAAAGCTGACTCAGATTTTTTTCCCCTCTCCCCTCATAGAAAGTACTACGTTAGAAGTATTTCCATGCTTATTCATATCCAGAACTTACTGCACTGGTGCCAAACACGCCTCTAACAGGTTCAAGAACCCATGAGTAAGATTTGGGGAATATAATGCATTAAGTCAGATTGAAGGGTTGCCATGCTTCCTCCAACAACACTCACAACAAAGTGTTCAAAGATAGCATGCACACTGACATTTGAATAACCGAACATCCATTTTTCTGAACATGGGAACAGGAAAGTGACAGTGTTGGGGTAACTAAGCAGTCAGCATTAGGTGTTTGGTCTTCTTAAAATATACTATACGCTTATTATATCTACCTCTCTGTTTATATATATAAACATGAAAGAACTTGTTGCTGAGTTAGCAGTAAAGCACAGTTTTTTCCATGACTAGGAAAGGTTTCACCTTTCATTGTTATGATGTAGCTATTAACAACTGATCTTTCTGGTGTCATCACTTTTCTGTGGGGTTTGTTCCTCTCCCTCCCCCCCTTTTTTCTCCTTATAAAAAGTATACAAAGTACTCCAGAACTCCTTGACAGTCTTTTAGCCAATTCCAGAGTCAGACAGAGCACACATTTGACCTTCATTTGTACAGAAACACAGCAGTTCCACACAGACAGGTTCTGAACCACAAAGGCAGATGCTTGCTCAACCACTGCTGGAAAAATATTGCCTATTTACTGGCAGCACAGAAATACCAAGGGGAAGGGCATCTAAAAAAGGAGAACTAAACACTAGAAACAAAAAGTAAAAGAAGCTGGCAGTCTCCTGAACATCTGTGAAGACTGACAAAGTAACATAGCATTTCACTATATACAGAGAAGCTCAATTTTGAACAAGAATCAGTACTTTTAATACTCCTTGAGTGTTTTGGCTGTGATTGTATGCATATTCTGAGTTTCTAATTTTATGTAAATGCAGTACATCAAGAGCAACGTCTGACTACTCAACAGAATTAAAACACCTTACTTATCCCAGAAATCTCTCTTCTCATTATATTCTCTTTTCCTAAAGAATCCACACTTTCAAAAAAATTGTATTAAGATGCTACTCATAGTACTAAGGAAATTGCAAGACACAGAAATTACCGTATTTGCCTTTTCCTATTGAGTGCCACGTACATACAAGACTGAACAAGCTTTCTGTGAATTCTGCAACTGTTACACCAAAGAAATTTGAAGTACGTTATCTTTTCTAATTTACTTCCAGGACTGAGCCATCAAGACCAGTTAGGTTTTTAGAATATCTTGATGCCTCAGTGTTCATTGTTTTGCACAAACTAAGAGCAAAACGCATACCCAGAAGGTGATTATTCTGTCCTACAAGGCCTTTGGTACTAACAAAGTACACGTAATACAAGTGCCCCTGTTTTGAACAATGGCGCTAAATATTTTTCTCTCTTCTAGCATATCTATTTACAGAGAGATTAGATAAAAACTCCTAATTGTTTCATATTAGAACTCAAAAGAAAGCATTAGCTTTGTAAAGTTAAAGTGGGTCATGATAGAGTGGCTCGCACCAGAAAACTGCTGCTCATTTTTTCCACTCCTGTCAACTGTTTCCCTGTAAGAGATCGCACGGTGGGGGAAGGGGCACAACTGCAAGGATACAGTATAGCTAAGCTATATTTAATTCTCATAGGTTACTTCACACTGACATGCTTTTAGATGCAAGACTTCAGTATCATAGTGCTGCTCCGAGTTCAGAAGTTCACGTTTCAATGAAAAGTTACTTTAAAGCAAAAATAGGAGCTGTCTCCAGCTTGCCAAAAGCGCAGCTTTTTCATTCCATTATACCAGACATCATCCCCAAGTTGCGTGTGAATGTTTATGCTCTCTGGTGTGCTGCCTAGCTCGACATTCTTAGGTGCTTTAAATGCCATAAAAGAACAAGTCACCTCCTCTGATGACTAACTATATAGAAAAAAAAAGACTTGCTCACAGTAGTTAGATAGATGATGTGCCAAGAGCTTCCTAGGCACGCCAGCTGCAACAGATACACCCAGGTGGACAGAATTTTTCTGCTAGAAATCAGAAACAAGACCGATTAGTTTTGTCACAAGTTTATTTATTGAGTGGTACTCTACTTAGTACAGAGATATAAACCATGGCTACAAAATCTCACAGTCTAAGTCGTGAGCTAATACAATCCATAAAGATATCATAAGTTCACATTCAAAGTTAAGTCTCAAAGTTTTGCTAACAGCAGAGTTAAGCTTAACGTAATCTAAGCAATTATCTGCTCTTCAGTTTATCCACTGCATCAACTGGAACTACAACACAAAATCAAAATTCCCTCAGCATTAAAAGACACGCTCCAAGCCTTCCTATAACTTGCACGTATCTTCAAGCATCTTTGCAACCAGGATCCGAACACCAGAAACCTGAAGGTATGCTCCAAATGCGTTATACACGATCTATAGTCGATTCTAAATGTTCTTCGCAGGCATTAATTCTTAATACAGGTTTAGAGCTTATTATATATGTTATTAACTGGCACTTAAACTCACTAGAGAACTTTCTCCTTGCCTGCTGTTTCCTAAAATACTAAATTTTGTGTAAGAAACCTTTAAATTAGATCTCACATGGAAGCTACGTGTAAGCTAACAATTCATTTCTTTTAATACTGGCAAAGAAGGCTTTGCAACTACAAATAGTTGCTAGGCCCTACAGCTCTTGCTTTAAATAAAGCTAGGGTACGGGTGTAACTAACAAAGAGCTACTGAAATCAAATACATTTCCGTTAACGTGAGGAAAAATAATAGAGCTACGCTAAATCTGAGCGCAGAATAAGCTTTAAATACAGAATCAAAACGCGGGGCTGCCGGTAAAACGCCAGCACGGCCGTATATAACTGGTTCCTGTCAGTAACCGCCACCGCCTCATGGTACCAGGAAAGGTGTCGGCCTGTGGCGGTGCGGACACCGGGAACAGCGAGTTACCCCCCCGCCACACACCTCCCCCCCTTCCCCCCCTCGCTAACCGCCCCCTACCTGCAGCCGCCTCACAGCCCCGCGGCCGCCCGTTCCGCCTCCCTCCAGCGGGGCGGTCCCGCCGAGCGCCACCAGAGGCACCACCGTCGCTTCTCCAGAGCCTCCCCGCTGCGCCACAGGCCGCTGAGGAGCCGCCGGCCCCGCTACCGTGAGGAGGCCCCGGGGCGGTGAGGGGGGGCGCCGCCGCCGCCATGTGAGGGCCCGGCCCCGCGGCGCCGCCACCTCCCCCCACCCGGCGGCCGCCTAAAATGGGAAGGAGCCGCGCACAAAATGGCGCCGGGAGCCTGACCGCCGCCGCGCATGCGCGCCGCGCCGCGCCCGCCGCAGCCTCCCCCCTCCTCCCCGCCCTTCTCCTCGTCCCCCCGCCCCTGCGCGGCTCGGAGAGGCGACTCCAGCCAATCGCGTCGCGCCGTCGCTGTTCCTCGCCTCCGGGTCTCGGCCAATCGCAGCGCTCGGAGGCACATCCGGCTCCGTCTCTCGCCAATCAGCCGCGGGGGGGTACGGTGACTTCACTTCAACTGCCGCCAATCGCATCACTCCGCAGCGGAGAGCCAATCAAAAGTCCCCGTGGCTCTACCTGCGTCGAAGCCTGACCAATATCCTTCGCCGTCTTCACCACGACCAATAGGAGCGCCGTCCGCGGCGCCCAATCCGGGCGGGGCAGAGCCCCGGGGGCGTCAGGAAGGGACCAATGGGAGCTCGAGCAGGCCAGATTCTGCTCAACAGCTTGTTATTGGGCTCGGCGCTGCCCGGCCGCTGCCAGTCCGGGCGGGCGGGCGGGGGGGGGGCGGAGCGGGGCCGCGCTCAGCGCCGCCGCTCGCGGGGGGGGGGGGGGGGGGGGGCGGCGTCGGCGCGGCGGGGGCGGGCCCCGCCCGGGCGCGCCCCGGGGAGCCCCGGCGGGCGCTGCGCCCTCCGCCCGCCTTCCCCGGGTACGAAGCGTAGACGGGGGCGGGCGGGCAGCCGCAACTCCGCCGCTCCGTCCCCGGGGGGCGGGGGAGGGGGGCGACTCAGAGGAGGGGGCCGCCCGTTGCTGCTCCCCTCAGCCCCTCGCAGGGAGCCCGAAGCCTGGAGGTGGAGGCGGCACGGCGCGTCCCCCGGCGGGCCGCCCAAACTTGCGAGGGCCGGAGAGGGGCGGGGAAGGCGGCGGCGGCGGGGCCCCAGTTCCCCCGTTTTCCCCCCTCCCGCTCTCCCCCCCCCCCCACGTCTCCCCGTGCGGTTCCGGGAGCGGGAGCAATGGCGACGTGACACACCGAGCGGCCCCGGGACGGCCCGGAGCTCCCCACCCCCGCCGCCCCCTCACGGGCAGCCCCCCGCGCCTCAGCCGCTCTCGTTGTGTTGCAGCCCTTCTCCTGGCCGCGGCCGAGAGGAGTCCCGGAGCTGGAAGCCCTCACGTAACGGCCGAAGATGAAGGTAGGCTGCCTCCCGGGCCGGCCCCGGCTCGCTTCTCCTCTTCCTCCTCCTCCTCCTCCTCCGGAGGTTTTCGCTTAGCTTTTGCCTCCGCTCGCCGCCAAGCTGAAAGGGGAGAGCGGAGCGAGCCCCGACCCGAAGGTCCGCACGGTGCCTGCGAGTTGTTGTCCTTCGGGCTCCTGCCTCGAAACGCTTCCTGTACCAGCAGCCGCTGTTGCAAGTTTGCAAAACCACAGCTTTTGTCCTCTCTTTGCTGTTGCCGGTGTTGGTTTTTCTCCGTACGTAGGCTTAACTACTGCAGGATAACTCACAAAAGAGAGGAAAACTTTTCTTGCCTTCGGAGTCAAAGAAATAATAGCAATTAAAACAACAACAACGAAGCAGCGTCTTAATAATCCATGCTGATTTCCTGTCTGATGGACGTTTGCAGCACGGGGGTTTTGTCCTTGTTTATCTGTTGCTACAAGCACGATAAAGTGAAACGTTAGGTAATAAGACCCAGATGAAGGAGAAAAACACGATGACAAATATTTCTTTCTCTCAAAATGCAGAAACGGCTGAACTTTCATAAAGGCGTTTCGAGAAAAAAAAAAATAACAGTTAACAACTGTTTGAAAGAGCAGAGTAAATTTCTCTAGAGGCCTCCTTTTAGTCCGCAGGAGAAAAAAGTCCTATATATAGAATGGTACAGACTTAATTGTAGGTATTGGGATGATAACAGTCTCAAATGCTTTAAATAATCTGTGTCACTGAATTGCTTATAACTGAGGAAACTGCAGCTATCTTTTGTGCTGTGGTTCTGCAGCTGAAGTATTTTCCTTTTGTGAGTTGTATGAGAATAATTTGAATTAATTGTCATTCTTACACGTTATTACCCTTTTTATAAGATGTCTGAAATATCAATTAAAAAGTCTCAAAGATATTTCTAGGAGAGTAATTAAGCTGACAGAATCAGGGGTGAATGTCGCTGTGTGAAACAAAGCTTCCTGTAACTTGTTTGTTTGTTGGTTTTGTTGTTTTTTAATTATTACGTGAAGAGCAGTCTGATTGCAGACGCTGTTTATCTCTTAAAGATCAATAAGTCTCAAAGTTTAGATGAAAAATCGAATATATCATGCTACAGCTGTAAAAATAAATAAGAACTAAACTTTCTTCCTATTTTTTGTTTCTTAATAGGCAGCGGATGAGCCTGCCTACCTGACAGTGGGAACTGATGTCAGTGCCAAGTACCGTGGTGCCTTCTGTGAGGCAAAGATTAAGACAGTGAAAAGGCTTGTGAAAGTCAAGGTAGTATGCTGTGCTTGGTGGTGGTGTTATTAAAACGCTGTGTTGAAAGGGCTATTAGAGAAGATAAAAATCCCGAAAATTAGGAAATATTCATCAATTTAATACATGAATTCTAAGAACATTTGAATGTTGGTGCAGTTATGATTTTCATGTGTGTTTCTTTTTCTTTCTTTTTTTTTCCAATTTTTTGAGCCCACTCCTGTTTCAGCGAGAACAGGCTCAAAAATTACCTGTTTGTGCTGCTTACTTCCTGATCACGGTTGTCTTCTGTTTTGAATGCATCAGTTTCACAGCAGTCAGTTTTGATGTTACGAATAGAGGCTTATGGCTTTACATGAGTAATGAGAGATAAGAGCCGACTCTTCAGAAGCAAAAATTGCATTTCCTTCTAGCTGACATTGTCAGTTTTACTTAAAAGACAATGCCAAAATAAATCAAGGTTAGAATGAAAAACATGGCAATAGTTAGTGTTTTAGGTCAGGTTTTAGAAATGTTCAGGAAGATACTTGTTAGTTTTGAGCACCTTGCTACCGCTTCTAAAGTAGCGTCCTTTAGCTGTAGCAGAGTTCCCATGCCAGTGTAGAACTGTCACTTAATATTCATTTACATTTACACGTCTTATGCCAAAACAACCAAAACAGAAAGTCATTATTTTGATGTTGTAGTACTATTGTTAATGCTAATGTAGGGAAACAAGAATAAAACCTAGTTAAATAGAAGTTAAGGATGCAAAGTAAATATAGAAGTTGTTCTTGTACTTTGTTCTCTCAAATTCTTCCCACTTCATACTTTCTAGTCTACTGTCCAGGATATGTAAATAAGGCACTAGGGACCCAATAAAGTTTACCAAATAGAGATGAAAGCTTCTTTTTAGAATGCATCTAAGTTTTCACGTGCTTTAATGCTTAGATCAAGTAGAACAAGCTATCAGTCTCTTCAGTTATATATATAGATCATATCACTTTATTGGAGTTCTTTTCATGATTTAAAAAGAAAAAAAAAAACTATTAAGATATTCCAGTCTTTTCCCCCGTTCTTAATGAGTACTTCTAGAAAATTGCAATGTTCTTTGAAATCTGTGTTAACGAGATGCTCTGTAGGAAGCAATGTGCTCCCCTTCCTGGTGTGATATCCTTATTTTTGTATCTATTTCTTTGGTCTGAGCATTCAGACTGTTCGTGGGTGTGAACTTCTTTTACTCTCTAGCTTTTAAAGCGTTTAATATGCTTTATTGCTCCACGGAAAGACTTGTAAGTATAGGAGGCTGCTCTGACTTAGTGGAAATTGTCACTGTATCTCAATTGTAAAATAACAATTGAAGTTTTAGCAAGCTAAGCCTGATATTGTAATTAAGAGCGTGTGGGCACACCCCAGCGTACTTCCCAAGTCCAAAGAGTCCAGCAGTCTCTTCCTGAGTAGCAGAACTACCTGTATGCATCTCAATGCTGATTAAAAAAAAAAAAGTAAAAACTTCACGAACTGTGTTATTGTTTGGAAGTCATATTACTGCAAACTGCATGTTAGCATGCAGCCGCCATGTAGCCTGTGGTTGAATGATAAAAAGAGGGAGCTAGAAAACTGGGCATTTTTATAGGTAGAAAGGAAGTTCCTTGAATTTTTGGATCCTGAAAAGAAGTAGGAATTTTTGATTAAAATATTTGACACATAAGTAGCTCTTTTTGCTATAGAAAATGGCAGAGAAACAGTTAATAACCATTACCATTAAATATTTGTCTTTAATGTTTCTAAATCCAAGCCTCTGTAAACTTAGGGATTCAAATTGCATGGGCTTATGTTCATTCTGTGTCAGTGGTGTTACTCTCTCAAACACAGGATTTTAAATGGAAAAACATGGCTTAATTGCAGTGCAGCTGATCCTTATTTTAATTACACTTTTACTGGTTCACATCTTTACCATAGAAACTTTCTCTTGTTTGAGATAGCAGAAACGGTGGTATTGTGGTCAGTTCAAAGATTTTTTTTTTTGATATGTTTTAATATAGAGAGCTTTGTATTTTGGTTGCAGTTTAGTACTCAAACGATGTGTTGCTAATGAAGTGCTGCAGTTAGAGAGAAAAAGCCCATTAATCTTCCAGTCTGCAGACCCGGTTCCAGGTATACCCCGGATTGCTCTGATGCTCAAACTCCCATCAAAAACTTGATATACCTGGTGTTTGATTTGCCCTTTTCTTTAATTATGATGTTTCAGGTTGAGTGTTAAGTGTGATACTTGGGGCTTCCTGTGAGTAAAACCATCCATGCCAAAGGTTTTGCGTTCAATAATGTTTGAGTACATTTGATTGGCAAAGATCTTATTTTCCAAATTATCATTACCCTTTCATTTGCTTTTTGTCTACCATTAAAAATGAGGTATGTGTTAAAAAGTTTATGAATATCTTTCAGGTGGTTCTGAAGGGGGATAACTCAACTCAGTTAGTGCAAGATGATCAAGTGAAAGGACCTCTAAGAGTATGTATACTGCATGCCTTTTTTTCTTAATCACATAGTCAATTTGTAAGATTGAAAGTTTTGATGGTCTTTATCTGGGTACCTGATCTACAGAATTGAAATCAACAGGAGGTGGCCCATTGCTTTCAAACAGATTGATTCTGAGCAGTTAGCATCAACTCTTGTGAAGTTTGGAGGCTGTTCATGCTTCTCTATAGAATATTTCGTATGCAAACTGTGTCGCACAGACTGATTTTTCTAAACTTCTGATAAGTAATGGAGATCTTGATTCCATGAGGCTAAATTCAAGCCTGTTAGATAATACTAAATATGATTGTTCTAAATGTGTTTTTAACATAGTTAATGTGATTTATATAAAAACACATGCTGATGTGTATTTTTATGATACCTGACATTTGTCTACGTATAGACAGTTGTCTAAGTATAAAAATTAGTGGTGATTGTATGCACATCAATAATAAAGTACCGGTTACTTTGCTTGAATGGTTGAATATTTATTTCCAATTAGCTTTCTACTATTTCTTGTAAGTCATGCAGAAATGAGATGTTCCAAGTTTCTTATTGCTTTATTGTCTACTTAAAGTTCAGCTATCATGTCTAGGAAGGAACCTTTGTTCGTACCAGCCATACAACTACATTTCACAGAGTAACATATAGCTAAAATGCATCTTAAACAAACAAGCCAGCTTACTGGAAGAATTAATGCTTACATGAGTTTTACCTCCATTATTTGAGTTAGAGATTATATGTAACCTTGAGATGCTCCTTTTTGCAGGTCGGTGCAATGGTTGAAACAAAAATGCCTGACGGATCCTTTCAAGAAGCTGTTATCAGCAAGTTGACAGATGCTAGTTGGTATACTGTAGGTGAGTAGCCACATGTTTTCATTTATGGCCTCTAATCTTTGAACAATGTATTTCTAATTGTAGATTATAATGTAAGTAATTATATCCTGTGTCGTAAAAGCTGAGATTTTGGAGGGGACTTCGTCTTCCATGTTTTGTTGTCCTTTTCCATTTAAAACAGGATGATAATTATTTGATGCTTAGGGAGGTTGTTGCAGAGATAATTGCAGAACTCAGCAGTCAAGTGTTACTTGGCACAATGTCTGTACACTGAAGCTGGTTTCACTCATTGCAATTTGAGAGCGTTTTTGAAGATTTAGTAGATATAAACTTCAAAAATTCCAGTTGTAGCTGAAGACTTGTGACATATAATGACTGACATGCAAGCATTCTTTCACTGTGTGCAATCTCATACACATGAAAAACATTACTACTACCAATAGCTTCTATATGTTCTGAAGTTATTTCTCCATTTTGTGTAGAGTTGGGGATCACGTTTTGTATGAAACAGCAGTAGAAGGGATTCTTTTTTTTTTTTTAAGGAATTGCCTTCAAAAGAAAAGAGACAACATTATTTTGTAACTTGAGATTTTGAAATTAACCATTGGTTTAAATCATTAACAAGTAATGAGTATGTCTAAAGTAAAATAGAAAACAACTTTGCCTCTTGTGCTGAATACTCATGCATTTCTCAGTTATTGAAACAAACCTCAGAATGCACGGTCAGTGAAATTTCAGAGTTGAATATGGATTTACTGCAAGAGAAACTTCATTATTTTTCATAATTAGAATTGTTCATTATGATACCTAGATTTTTCTGCAATAACTTTAAAAATAGAAAGACAACAGCCAGCAACACTCAAGTAATAATACTAGATAAGCAAATATTTAAAACCCCAGTAACTGAATCAAATAGTTTTGCAAGTACCCGGCTGAGAGGAAACACTGCTTTTGAGATAGGTACTTGAAATAGGTACTTGTAAATTTAATTTGGTATTTGTTTCTTCTTACTAGCTGTGTTACATATAGAATGTATTCAGGTTTTGCTTCATATTTTTCATGGGATGCTGAGGCATCCCATATAGCATGACGCGTCAATTATTTTGATTCAGTAGCCCTTTTTTTTTCTTCCTTAAGTCAGAAGGAAGATATTTTCAGTAATCCAACCTTTCCATTGCAGTAGGCGAGACTGTGTAGTCTTTGATGGGATCAGGATAAGACTCACAATCTCAACAGAAGCAATTCGGAAGGATTTATCACTACGTGATTATTATTATTGCACACTTTAAATGTAAGCCAGTTCATTTATCAGTTGACAAAGCTCCACTGCTCTTTGCATATTCGTATCATCATATATCATTATCTCAAATATCAGGAAGCACTTCTTTGTTGTGCAGGTGACAGAGCACTGGCACAGGTTGCTTAGAGAGGTTGTGGAGTCTCCTCCTTGGAGACCTTCAAAAGCCTCCTGGATGTGGGGCTCCTGGGTACCCATGCTCTGGGTGGCTCTGTATGGGCACAGGGTGGGACCAGAAGACCTCCAGAGGTCTCAGCCAACCTCAGCCATGCTGTGATTCTGTAATTCTCCTTCAAGGATATACCATTGCTATAAAATTCTAGATTTAGCTGTAAAATTGTAGTGTGTGTCAAGTCAGGGGGAAATGGCAGGCTGATTTTGGACTGCAGATTTTAAACCTGCTTGGCCTTGCACTATGATGTAATGTACTTGATGAAGAACATTGGACCTTTTCTATATAGGACTTAGACTTTCACCATTCAGATGCAGAAGAGATAAGAAACACCTTTCTTGCACTAACACTTCTATGGTTAATGAATTAGCATTTCCGTTTTGAAACTTTTCCTTATTTTAGTTTTAGATAGCCTTTTTTTTCTTAAATCTGATTTTGAACTGGAAAATTTAAATCAGGAAGCCAACCACGTTCCCACTTCAGTGATTAAAATTATTTATTCATTGATAAAATAATTACATTTCTATGCCTGTCTACAATTGACAAGTGAACTTCAAATCCCCTGTTTTTGGGGGGTGGGTTTTTATCTGTTTTCTTTTTTTCTTTTGAGCAGAACATTTCTGTCAAAAATCTGTACTTGATGAGTGGATAATTTGAAGTGTGAATACGTACTTTGCCTTGTTTTAGTGGATTGTTGTTTAGATTTAACAAGTTTTTGAACACTCTACAATAACAGATAAATCATACATGTCATGATTTTTACCTTATACATTTATTAACTGCTGTTCCTCAGAAACTCGAAAGAACAGCTTGATTTATTATGCTTTTTTTCCCTGAATAAATGCCTTTTGACAGCTAGAATAGAGAAAATAAGGTCATATGTTTTCCATATGCAAATGTATTAAGACTGCTAGGACTTTGTCAAAATTTGGAACTGTTGGGAGTGGAAGGGGATTTAAGAAGTTCTATGGTAAGTTAACAGGCAGTACTGTAGTATGGCACATACATTGTATATACCTTTGACTATAAAAATACAGTTGTAACACACTGGAATTGTATTTAGATGTTAAGAACATTTTTATGAGCATTATATGGTGGCAGGTTTATAGGTATTGAAATCAGAGGTAATGTTGTCCAGATTAAGCAGATTATGAAGTATCTGTATCGTAAAATCTGAGTATCTTAATAACGTGGTTACTTTAAGTTGTAAAGTTGGGGAAATGCTCTAGCTTGAGTACAGAAACACTGAGGTGTGAAAAATAAGCCTTATTTTTAGCCCATTTCTCCCATTGTACCCTTGTAGAAAGCTTTGGATAGATATTGAGCGTATGTGTATGTTGCTGTCAAGTAAACAGAGTTGAATTGGTTCCTTTTTAATAGACGGTGGCCTTACTACTTGGCAGTCTTATTGACTGATGCAGTCAAAGCTAAAAGCTGAAAGGAAGTGGATTAAACAGCTTTTCCAGTTCTAGAATGTTTTCTTGAATGTGGTCAGGCTTGAGTTGGAAAGCACAAGGGAAAGCTTGCTTTTAAGTAGTGCTTTTCCTGTGCTATTTATTTTGTTTTATGTATCATCTTGTTCTCAGTGATTTAGAAGTAGTCTGATGAGGATAGAGAAGTCAGTAATAAATACTCGTTAATAAATAAATAAATAATTTGCTGTGGTTGGCTACTTTGTCACCAACGTAACAACAGAGACGCAACGTCGATAAGTCTATTTTAACAGTAGATCTCCTGTCTATTCCTGGTGTTCTGCCCAAAAGACATCAAGGTTTTCTTTCTTTGCTAGCTGCTGTGGAATTATTATTTCACCTATTATTACATAGTAATGGTGTTTCTGTAGCCATTTAGTCATATTGAAATTTTCAACTGTGATGTGGAAAAATACCTTCAAAATTCAGCTCTTTAAGAGCTTAAGTAGGTAAAGAAGTAAAAACAGGTAGAGAATGAAAAACTGTTTGGAATGAAAGTTTAACAACGCCTGGAAGACTCACATGTCTCTGCCCTTGTCTGCTCAACAGAATTTAAAGAGGGATGACAGTAATAGCAGTTTAGGTACTTTGAGTAACAAATGGCTCAGCTGGATGTTTTAATCTTTTAAAACTTAATTATTTTAAATGAACTTACTTAAAATTTTTGAAGTGCTGCCTTGATGCTTTTGAAGTGCTGAATATTTTACTAGGTGATAATTGTACAGCATCAGAACAGTCCATCAGATCTGTTTTCAGTGGAGCCTTGTTTGAATTGCTGCTTGCTTAGTGTACCATCTATCTGATTCTCTGTTAATTTGTAAAATGCTGCAGGTAAATACTGCAATAATGTCTGAAATAACTTAAAAAAAAAAAAGAAAGAAAATAGGCCACACCTAACATAGTACATAGTTATATTTTCCTTCCTTAACCTTCTCTGGAATCTTAGAATTGTTACCATAATTTCAGAAAACAGAAACCCCCGTGTATATGTTCTTTAAGGAAGTACTTTTATAAAACTTTTCAGAGGGGAAAGCAATGTGGTTTTTATATAAAAGTGCAAAACAGTGTTTTCAGGAAGCATCTGAAGAGCTGCTGTTAAATCAGCCTTTTTTCTTGTCTCATCAAAACAAGTGTCATCTTTCTTTTGACAGGGCTGAGGCCAACAGCGTGCGTGTGCTTAAATCTCTTGTTGAGGATGTGTAATTTAACCATACCTACAACTTTAAATGGAAGTAAAAACAGACCAAATATGTTGTATATGTACACGCCTTGTGCCTTGTCTTGAGATACAAAGTCATGGAAAAGTTCTTCTGAAGAGAAAAGAGAAAACGTGCATCTAACTCTCAGTTATTTTTCCTCTAAAATGAAAAGGAAATAGGAAATTAAAAATAGTGAGGGGCATTTGCAGTTTCTAGGAGACCTTGCTGTCCGTAATTGGGCTTATATACTGGTCAGAGTGCAAGAGAACATGATTTTCTATTTCTTTGAGAACTATGGTTTTCAGGCTTTTATGTAAAAGATGTCTTTTTTTTTCATTTTAAAATTAACCTGAAATGACAGAATATTTTATTATAAATAGTAAACTATTTCTCTCATTCTTTTCAATGCCCCATGAGTATGCAAAGCCCAAAGGGTTTTCCTTTTTAGCTCTGGTGCTGTGTTGTGCATTGACACGGCCCAGCTTTGGCTGCGTTGTAGGCCGGGCACTGCTTCTGAGACCTCCATGAGCCCCCAGCTCCTGCTGGTGCCGCTCTCCAGGCTCTTGTGGTGGTGGTGGCTTCTTGCTGACGTGTGGTCGCTGTGGCAGTTCACAGGGAATGCTGTTGGCTGAGGGAGTGTGCTGGGAGGAGTTTGGCGCCTGATGCTCATCCTTGTGCAAGTGAGGTGTGGGGTGGCACGAGTTGTTGTGGAAATGAAGTGTAGTGTGAGCCACAGGTTGTGTCACCTAGGGGTATCACACTTAGGAGGGCAGGTGACAGATGACAGGTACTAAATATGTTCTGTGGGTTTTAAAAATTCCAGTTGACAGTTCTGAAAATGTTTTTCATAAAATGAACTGTGATGTCCTAGGACTTGCAATAGCAGGAGTAACATGAGCTACCTATCTGTAGTATTTTCCTCACCTGATGTTGAGTGGGGATATTTCTGCTTACAGGAAAAATTCACTTGATCCTGTCTCCACTACAACTTGAAGCTCCTAACTTGCCTTATTCCTTAATGAAGGGTGATAAAAGCTATCAGAGCCACAACAGACAGTTGATTTTATCCATGCCACAATCTTGCCAGTTTGCCTTTTTGTAACATCAACAGCACACTTCTTGTAGTATGTGCACGGCACTGGTCATGTTTGTGTGGCTGGTTCAACCAGTTCGTCTTCCCAGCATCCTGTTGAGTACTACATCCCAGAAACATCACTTCATCCTCTGGCTGTGTGTGTGTGTCATCCCGGAATCCTAAATGACAAGCGTGGCAGGGGAACTGTCTTGTTGTCCCCACCTAGCTGGTGCTCCGGACTTCCCTCACCCACCGTGAGTTTGCTCTTTTTGTCTCCAAAATGTTGCTTGAGTGGATTTTGAAGCAATCCCATATTTACCTGGAATCCTTCTATGGGACATATCATGGATTTAATCTGTCTATGGCACAAATAAAACTGTTGGTTCCTTTCTGAAGAAGCTGAAAGAAGAATAGCAGCACCATGGTTTGTACTCAGGCATGTTCAGGAGGTAGATTTTTTTAAATCTCTTTCGATGTTACAATAGTAAGCTTACTGTAATATCTCAGGAAAAAAGAAACAGTTTCAGGTAGTAGGTTTTTGTGAGATGATAGTTTTTTGTGAGTACTCTCCAAGTTCATTCTACTCTCCAAGTTCATTCTTCTGTGCTTTCAGTCATATTTCTATACGTTCCTGCAAAGGAACTGAAGCTCATTTTAAATAGTTTTCTTTAAAAAACAAACAGAACACTGAATTCTGTAGTCTCTGCAGTAGCACAGTACTCTGCAGCGTCTTGTTACAAAGATGAATCATTGATTAGTGCAATCCTTGTCTCCAGGGTCATTTAACAAGTATTTCCCTGAAACCTGGTACTTCCTATATTGTTTCCACAGTTGAAAAAACAAAAACTACAAAGCTTTCACAGGTTTATGGATGCATTTGTGGATAGCATCTCTGGTAGCTCACAAACTATTACGTTGTCAGGCAGCAAGTGAAAATAAGCAAGTGTGCACAGTGACGCAGGAACAATTCCTACTTGCTGGGGTGCACCTTTGTTGTCTTGGTAGACTTAAAGATTTTTCAGTGGGAGAGGGGAATGAGATAAAAGTACTTGCTATGCTGTATAGAACCTCTCCTCCTTTGGGCAACAACAGTACCAGAACTTGTTGGATTTGAAGTCAGCAAGCAGATGCAGCCTTGAGGGTTGTTTTCCATATTCTCTCATCTATTACAAGACTGCCTTGTTCTGGTAAGACTGATCACTCTATGTACGAGTAATATTGTAACTCTTAGGAGGATGTTATCACTAGTCTCCTGCTTTGTTCTGCTTTTTCTTTTTATTTAAGTAAAGGAGAACAGATGTTGAGACAGCATCTTGGTGAGAAAAAGATAAATGTTATTTTTGTTAATGGTATATGTAGGCACACACAGGCCTTTTACAGTGCTCCTCCATAGGGTATGGAAAGTTACACTGTTCCATACATTTTGGAGGCACTCAGTTTTTAATCAACTGAGAAATACTCATCCCAGTACTTCCTATTTTGTTTGCACGGTTGAAAGACAAAAAGCTAGAACGCTTTCATGGGGTTGTGGATGCCTTCATGGACAGCATATCGGATAGCTCCCAAATTACTAGCATTTTGGAAGTATTGCATTGGTTCCCAGTGCAGAGTTTTGTTTTTCTGTCATAGCTTTGGCTCGCCTAGACTTCCACAAGCAGAAAAAAAATATTTCTGTTCGTTTCCTGTTACTATTGACAAGGGATGCAGTGAAAGTTTGCATTTTTCCGTTTTGTTTCCCCTGTTCAAGTGTTCTGTATGGAGTGTATTGGGCTCCACATAGGGCATATTGGGAATGGAATTAGAACAAACATAACAGAGACAGTTCCTCCAGGCTGTGCTGCTTAGTCATCTTTTTTTTTTTTCCTTCTGTCAGTGCTCTTCATTAAATAACACATATTGGAAGAAAGGTCTCTGTCCAGCTTTTCCTCTTGTCATCCCTACTTTGTTAGTTTGACTCTTCAGTAAGAGGTTTAGGTTCCTGCTCGTGCGTGTTGTTCTCTCTCCAGACATACATGCTGCTACACCCGATCGCCACAAGTACGTGCCCACTTCGAGGTTTGGCAACAGTGGTACAGAAAGGGCTTCTGCTTTTTCTGACTTGCGTCTTTGGAAGGACAGGATTGAAAGTTCCTCTTCTAAGATAAATATTGTGGCCCTGTAAACACATCTTCTGATTACTACGTCACATGTGTACGGAGAGATACCTCCCTGTCTTCCATCCCCGATTCCTTCCCTCCTCTACACAACTGATTCCGTTCAGTAAAGTCTTTCTTAGGGAGTACAACTTGTAGAATTTCAGAGAATTTGGAGTTTTAACAGCTTGTTTGGGAAATAATAAAGCATTAATATTAATGCAATTAATTTTATTATTATACAATATATATACATATATTGTATAATAAATTATATATATTGAACAACATATATAATTATACAGTTAATACAGGTTTTTCAACATTAATTTATCATTTTTTAAATTTGTCCTTGTTAGTACTAAGCATTTTAACTAGAGTTAAGCACTTTTACTTCAGGGTGTGGTTAACGGTGGAAGGAATTTGCAGCTTATAGCATATCCTGAGTGCGTTAAGTTGTGCCATGACTGCTGTCAGACTGTCAACGTACCGAATAGCCAAAACCACTCTGCTGTCTTACCTACTGCTCCTGTGCATGAAATCCCTGGATGTTGAACAGACAAGCCCCTCGGACTTGCTTTAAAATGTCGTGCAAAGGGTGGCAGCGATATGAGCAGTGCTTCTTGTGACGTAGATTTTTCATAAATAGCAAGTGAGATGGAAACCACAAGGCCTTCACTTAGCTTTGGAAAGGTATGTATATGGAAGGTGCTAACAATATCGATATGTGGTTCTGGTTACCTTTTATGTAAGGCTTAAATACTTTCACTAGAAGGGAGGGAAGTTTAAAGTAGCTACAATTACAAAATATTTCATTTATTGCAATTAAAAGTGAGGCAAAACAAGTCTCTCAAATAGAAATTCAACTAAATGATATTTTTGTATGGAAAAATGATCCTATCCTTCCTCTGTTGACACTTTATAAAACACGATCACTAATCTAGCTAAGGAAATTTTTGCCTCTTTATGCTTTTTTATAATGTACATTGTTCTGCAAGGATATTGCCTTGCTCTGAGTTGTCCAACTACGCTATCAGTGCAAGTGCTGCTGCAGGAGTTCACAACATCAATTGCTGTAGAATGAGCAGAGAATTTCTTAGGTATCTAAAAAACTCTTGTATAGTCAAAGGAAGTTTCGGTTTGACCTTGAAGCAATTAAATAAGAATGGCTTTGAAACATGAAAAATATTAGTGCCCTCTCATGCCTTCTCCTCATTTTGAAAATTGTTCCAGTTTATGAAAGGTTTGCTTGATTTCTTCATATACTATGCTAGTTTTAATTAAACAGGTAGAGCTTCTGAAAGTGGGGAGAAACTAGACTGATTTTTTTTTTCTTCAGTGTCACATACCAGACTCTGATTGCGGTTTCCAATAAAATGACCTGTTTCTAATCCCCAGCCTTTTGTCTCCTAAAATTTGTGAAAAATGAGTCCTTTGACTGAAGTTCAGAATGTGTTTGGTAAAGGATAATGATGGTAATCTGCTTTTAAACCTCTTGAGACCGATGAGAAATGACAAGCACTGCAGGGTCCATAATTTTTTTTTTTGTTTGCTGTTTTTTTTAAACGCCTTAAAACTTAAAATATGCTGATGAAATATTGATGTCAAAGTATACATAGATCATGATTGATACATTTGGATTTGGTAATAAAACTCAAAATTCTAAAGAATGGTGCATATATATATACACACACACAAACAATAATGTACAAAGCTAGGGGGAAAGCCTCATATTTTATTTTCCCTATTAGTGCAAAGTGTATCAGCGGCAGCTTCCTTAAGCTGTAAACCAAACTAGACGATTCTGAAAGTAGCATATTGAAATAGGGAGTTGACAGGTCTTCGTGGTACCTCTATTTTAAAGTTTTTGAAAAAATTATTGACTAGTATGGCTAACTAGCCATATCGCTATCTGCTGGTTTTAAAGTATTAGGCTTCTGGAGGGGAAAAAGTTGCTTGCTTCGTGTGTGCTATATTATGGTTTAAGCCACTAGGATAATTTGGTTCTGGAGCATGTCATAGCAGTAACTCTACTCTGAAGATCTAGGAACCTTAAAGCTTATCTTACCAAGTGTAACTGATTTTGTGCCTGAATTTCATACCTTTTTATATAGTAGTACTGTAGTATTATTCCAGTCTGTTTAATCTAAAATTTTGAGAATATGGCTATTCTATTCATATTTTTTGAAAAAAATAAGTGCTTTTCTTGCCTTAACCAAGCTATGTTTCTGCTGATAATACACGTATATTCCATATTCCTGCTAGCTCATTAGATTTAATTTTATTTTTTTTAGTAGAAGTAAGCCAAAAATGTAATATCAATGCACACAACACTCTTTAAACTTTCTTTAAAAAAAGGTTCAGTAATGGACAAAGCATGTTTCAAGTAGTTTAAATATAGAATTGTATTCTGCACTTTGACCCGGACAAATAAACTTTTACCTTACTGGAATGCCAGACTGCAGCCACCTGGTCTCTGCTCTCTGCGAAGAGCTTGTTCGTGTGGCTCAGCCAGAGGGGTCTGAACCAAAACTCAGGAATGTAGGACTGCCAAAATATTATGTGCATCTTAAAATACAAACTCTTTCTGTGACTTACTTAAGTTAAAAGGAATATTATTGCTGACTACAAATTGTAGGTATCAAACCATTTAAAAATCTTCAAAATAATATTTGGGGTAGGGGTGGAGAGGATGGGAGGGGATTAATATCTTTTCTTTCCTTCTCTTAAAATAAATCTTTGTGAAAATATTTTATTTAAACCTACTAAATAATAGTTGTTTTTTGGCCAAAACTTGTTGCATCCTAGACCTCTTCGGTTGCATATTGTAAATTAGTGGAACTTCCTTTTGACTTCCCTGTTCTGTTAAAACTCATGTTTGTCTGACTATTCTTCCTATACTTTTCCTAAATCGGTTAGACGTACAGTTGCAAGTTTCTAGTACTCTCAGGCAGTTGGTAGCACAGTACTGACAGCGTAGCAAAAACTATCACACTTGTAATTCTTTCCATTGATTTGTCTTTTTGAGGAGTTGTTTGTAGGAAGAGAAGGAATTAAAATGAAGAAGGTATGGAATAAGTGGATAGGCTAAAAACAACAATCGTAAAAAAATAAATTAAGATAGGTAATAGTAACTGGTGTTCAGCCAATGGCTATGTTATGAAGAAGTGCAATGTATTGATAAGTAGGATGTCTAAAATAGACTGAGACTGTTGCCTCCCAAAGCCTTACTTTGAACTCACAGCGATCTCTTTGTGAAAATGTTATCTGTTCTGAGACTGAATCTTGAATGCTACCCTTCCTTTTGTGAACCAAAGAAACATTAAAATGAAGGTCTTTGAATTCATGTTTTAGAGACTATTCTAAATTGTGACATAAATAGTAGCTGACTTGTTTTGTCAGCTTGGGAAAGAGATCTGATCATCTTCTGCCATTGTGTTTTCTTCACTTCATTCTAGTTTTTGATGATGGTGATGAAAGGACCTTGAGACGAACTTCATTATGCTTGAAGGGAGAAAGGCACTTTGCAGAAAGTGAGGTAAGACAATGATGAATATACTTTGAAAGCTAAGTAGTACAAGCTTTTTTAAAATATAATAAGAAATTGCAAATTAATTTTGCTTTCTCTTTATCTGTGTAGACACTTGACCAGCTACCACTAACCAATCCAGAGCACTTTGGAACTCCAGTTATTGGGAAGAAATCCAATAGAGGAAGGAGATCTTCTATTCCTGTGTGAGTTGTGATAGTGCTCTGTTGCTTTCCTTTCCTTTAGAGTCCTTTGCTAAAACTGTAGTAGTAACATTGAAGCTGTAATGGTCTGAAAGCTTTATTGTACAATCTGCACACACAGGTTATGGACTTAAGTAATTCAGTTCATATCTTAGCAGTAATAGGGAATTGATGTCTTTTTTCCCTTGTAGTAGCCTCAAGAATGTTTATACTTCTTTCATATAATAGGAATTTTTGTCAAGATACGTTGGATTTTTAACCTCCTTTATATTGCGCAAAGTAGGAAAAAAGATGCTTTTAAATTTTGGGGGTAGAGACTGTTCCTCTTTGTTTCATATCTATACACAATCAAACCTAATCCATGCCTCTAATTCCAACATCTGCTCTTGCAAAATGCTACTACTTGAAAAGAATTTCTACCAAATTCCTCTAAGTAACATCACTTAATAGTCAAGAATATTTCAAGCAATTTCAGGTCTTAAAATTCTGTTTATGAAGCTTTGCAGAAGAGCAAGAAAGATTTGGCTGTAAGCTGTATTTGCTCTCAAATGTTAACTTTGGTTGAAAATTTTAAAATACCGGGTGTTTTAATAATTTAGTACTGAAGATGAAAAGGAAGAAGAAAGTAGTGAAGAAGAGGATGAAGATAAAAGGCGTCTCAATGATGAATTGCTTGGCAAAGTTGTGAGTGTGACTTGTAATTCTGAAAAGTCAGACTGGTATCCAGCATTGGTAAGTGATTTAAAGTGTTGACATCTTTAATGTCATACTGCTTAATTTATTTTATTTTTACAAGAATGTCATCTGACTTGTTGCATTGTTCTTACATTGTGCTTTTCCAGGATAGGAAATTTTGCAGAATTCACGACTTTCGTAGCAAAGTTGTGAATGCAGTCAGGCTAAACTCTGCTGCTCATATTCTCTAAAAATCTGAATATTCTGCAGTATCTGTGAACAGTAGGAGAGTAAAGATGATCATTTGTGTGTAACTTACAGTTTAATGGCTCCTAAGTCTTTCAAAACTGCACATAAAATGATTGGTATGCAAAGATATTTTTCTTCTAAAAATAGAGTAAGTTAGGACTTGCACTCCCAGGCAGTTAAAGAGCAACTAGTTTTATGAGTCTTAAGTGCAGTGGAATTTTTATCTTTTCGTGTTTAATCATTGCCTTTTTCCTTAGACTTTCAGTTGAAGTATTAGTTCCTTTCATGCTTAAATTTACGTGAATCGCCAGTTTCTCTAGCGCTAGAAATTGACAGTCAAATAAAAATAGCAGTCAGTGTAGGATACAGATGTTCATTGCTATTGCTAATAAATATATTTTGAATAAATTCAAGTGACTAGGCTTGTACTATAAAGACAGACACTTTGCAAATTGTTTATAAGCACAAAAAAAATCATAGATATATATATCAAAAGTTGCTTTCTTTAGTAAACTTTAGTAGACAGCTTTAGTATTCAATTTATTAGACAATGTATCTTCTGCCATCCTTCAGAGATGTGTTTATTTTAAATAAAAAGGTACTTGAAATATTAAACAGGCAGGTTTTGTTCACTAATTTTTACAGATTTCATTTACTTAACTGAATATACCATAGTCCTTTATTTTGAATCTTGATTTCCTTAGATGGAAAGGGCTTGGCTTATAGCAATCTTCCAACTTAGTTTAACATTTTATTCCCTATGTAAATCGAATATCAAAAGGTAATGAACTAATCACTAGCTAGTTGTCTTCCCTTCCCTGAGAGAACATAATGATGTAATGTAGGGTGAATAGCTGACACTGATTAACCAACTATACCACGACTAAAATGTGAAATGTGGTATTGTTATAAGTGTTCTGCTGCTGTACATCCCTTCACTAATGGCAGATTTTAACTTTACGTGGTTCCAGCTAGGGGTAAAGTTACTTAGAAGCTGTGTACCTGCTGTGGTCTTTGCTTGCTGAGAACCAGTGATGTCTTTCCGTGGTTTGGGAATGAATATCTGCCTCGTTGGAATGAGGTGGCACAGCTTCCACTGAATCCTGGTAGATCAATCTGCATTTCATGGTTTTTGTCCTTAGATGGTCTAGAACAGGATGTAAACGTGTTTGTGGTAATAGAAATAATGCAAATGCATTTTTATCACATTTTTAGACCTCTGGAGATGATACTGCTGTGAAATAATGAAATCCGGTTTACATTATTCACACCGAAGAAGAAAAAAATGCTACTTAGCTCTCAGTTTGAGTACTTAAGATCAGATGTTGGTATAAAATAAGTGGGTTTGTGACTTTCCATTTTAAATAGATGCTTTAAATGGTTTTTGTACGAACAGGAGAAAAAAGCTGAGTGCATAAACAGGATTCCATGATGTCATCCCTGTAGAGTACTTCTTGAGTTTACAAATGGAATAGTAAACTTTTCTAGCTTGTAGATGACAAGTAGAGTAAATAAATAGTTTGAGATAAACTGCTTCTTGAAATTTGTTATTGTTGGCTTTAGTAATGCATATTGAAGTATGTTTCTTTTCTCAGAACTGAAAACTATGATAGAAGAAACAGGAAAACAGCTATTTTCCTGCTGTCATTCCTTTCAAGATAAGCTTTTTATTTTTCCTTTTTTTGCTTAAAAAAAGTGTTTTATTTGAAACTTCAGGTTGTATCTCCCAGCTGTAATGATGACGTCACTGTGAAAAAGGACCAGTGTTTAGTTCGATCCTTTGCAGATTCCAAATTGTAAGTAATAGCTAACTTTTATTAGACTTATCAATTTTTCATTTTTTTCATAAGACATTCCTTTTGAAGATGTTAACATTTTTTTCCAAAATTTCCAAAAGGGTGCAGTTTGGTATGTCGTTGCTTTTAGACTGTTGCTGTTTCTTAGTGAAAAGTGTGAGCAAATGGCTTACCACTGAAGGGCTAGAAATGTTGCATGTTTTGAGAAACATAGCTGGTTAATGACTGATATCAATTTAAGAGAATTGAAATGCTTTTTTTTTTTTTTTTGTTAACCCTTGTCATTCATAGTCATTTCCAACTAATTTCTTTTTCTGTGTTCCCCATCTTACTCTTTACATTGTTGTCTGTATTACAGATTGGTACAGTTTTGTTGTCTTTAAAGTCAACAAGTTAAAAAAAAAATATGTTAAACTTAAGTATTTCCCATTCTATAAAGTGTTTGTAAAGTGTATGCTTTGGTTCTAACAATTACCCTGAAAGTCTTAGCTATTACAACTTCATAGGCCCCTGTTGCAGTAGTTTCAGTGTCTGACTGTCTCATTACCTTGAGTGCCCAGATACACATTGCTATTTAAATGGCAAAATTCAGAAAGTGTTTAATCTACTTTCTGGTACTTTTTTTTAAAAAAAGAAATGAACGTAAAGTAGCTGTTTAATTAAAATGCTACAGAATCTGAACCAAGAGTTCTGGGTAAAGGAGGAAAGGTCCTTTTAATCTTTCTTACCTTTCCCGTTCCCTCTCCATCCACCCACCCCACCCTCCAAAAAAAGGGTAGGTGGAAGGAGGAGAGAGAGAAAGAGAGAGATGTGTGTTACTTAAGGAATAACGTATTCAAAAGAATACCAAATCTGTTTTTCAAAGCTGTTTCCCCTTATTTGTCGTCATCTTTCTAAAGCGTTTCTAATGCATCTGTCTCAACATACTGTAACTAACATCCTTGGTGAAGGCCACCTGTCATCCCTCTTTCTCTCTCTTTCAAAGTGAACAAGTTTTGATTTTTAATAGTCTTGATGTTGACTAGCGTGTGAGTTTTTGGTTAGTGAAGCATGTTTCAGGTAGCTGAAGGCTTTATTCAATCTGGCCTCTTAATGTAGACTTGTATCATCAGCCTTCTAGATTCGTATGGTTCCTTAAATGCCAAACGTAGAGTGTTGTTGGAAAAACATGCAGCCTTGCTTTGTTTTACTCTTTTTTCCCATAGTATTATGGCTTTAACTTCAGAAAATGGCGGCCTCCAATTCCTGAGGTTTTACTCCAGTTTTTCTGAATATAATGAAAGAAGAAAAAAAATATTATTATTATAACTCACTTGTAAGGCTTTCCTTGCAGGTTGGTTATTATTTCTATTGTAGTAATTCAGTAGCTGAATATTTACTATAACTTTAGAACAGAGCAGCTTCCATATATTTTGCTATGAAAACACTTTTGTAATTTAAAAATAAACATCAACCATGTATCAGTGCATATACACGAGTTTGGCTTCACTGTTCTGTTGTGCTACTAGAAATGCATTTTGAAAATAGACTGTTTGTTTCTTTTTAACTCAATTGCTATTTTGGGTAGCAACTGTTGAATGGTGTGAATATTTTAAATTTGGAAAGTGTTTTCAGCCTATATCAGGTATTTTAACTTTGTGCTATTTTTTTTTCTTTAGATACAGAAACATTACAAACTTTTCTTAATCATACGAGTTCTTTTAGTGTCTGAATTTCAGAGGAATGTTGGAAACTATCCTGGTTTTGAATCTCATATTTTGGCTTACAATGACAAATGCCGTATGCATTTAGTTGTTAGAAAGGAGCTTGAAAGCGAATAATAAATTTTAAGAATTTTTAGAAATTGCTCTAAGTCAAATACTTCCTTCTGTTATGAAAATAACAGAACTTCTTTTTTCTTTTTTCAGTTACTCAGTAGCAAGAAAAGACATCAAAGAACTAGATGCTCTAAACCTACCAAAATCCGAGTCCTCCCCTAAAAAAGGTAAATTAGAATAAATTACAGATTTTAAAAATAATCTCATACAGTAGTAATTTACCTTTTGCAAATTAGCAACCACATGTTGTTTTGAGATGAATACTCTTGGATATTTTGTAAATATGTGACATTAATGTGACAAATTAGAGAAACTGTGGATACGGCTACCTTATTAATAGAGCAACTAGTAAAAGTATTGTTTACTTGATTTGACTTTCTTCTTTTGTTCTGCCGTAAATTCATGCAAATTGAAGAGAATATATTGAAGGTAAAGTATTTGAAATGTCATTAAACAATGGAATATTTTTTACCTCTCCTAAAACCAGTTTTGTGCTATAGGTCAAAGCACTTTGTCTTTACGTGAAAAATACCCAGGCATCAAGGTGTAAACTTTATTAGAATAGCCTCTGTGAATAGCCTGTGATTAATGTTTAAGAGAATAATTACAGAGGTTGATTTTTCTGAATGCTTGGGTCATGTGACTACAGTATTCATGTTTTCAGTGAGCTTGTAAAAGACCAGATTCTCACCTTTAATATACATCATTCTTAAAATTTTAGTGCTTTTCATCCCAGTCACACCTCAAAATGTAACATTTTTTAATACGTTTTAAGTTTTTTTCCTTAAAAAAAAAAAAAAAAACTGATACCAAGTTCCGCCATTTTGAGTCAAGGTGTGGAACAGATCCTTTACAAGTAAGGATTTAACATAATACAAGTAAGACAGTTTGAGGTGGTTTTGATTAAGATTTCCCATATATCTTACTATTTCAGAGTACAGGAACTTCAGTACAGCCAAAAGTATAAGGTAGATTGAAGAAAGGGTTGTGTTTGTTTTAATGCAGAACGCAGTTGGCTGTGAGGGCCATTGAGGAATGAAATGTAAAAATGGTTTCAGGAAGAGTGCAGAAAAGTTTGTGAAGGCTACTGTACCGGCAGCTGTTAAATACGCTGTTAAATATTTTCTTCTCCAGCAACATTGTGAATGGTTCATTGCAATATGTCCCTTTTTTGGATGCTCTTCTGATTCTTCTTCATTAAAGAATTTGGGGTATTCCCATTGTACAAGTTTGACCTCTCCCATATAATCACTTTCTTATTCGTTATTTTTTCTCTGTTCCAACATAGTTTTCTTAAACAAAATATCTGTATATCTAAATGTTATGACATGAATAACTTTTGAAAACAAAAAGAAATTTATGGTACTTCAGCTGTGATTTTTGTTTGTTTTATTCATAGCTTTATTCAAGTTTTTGTCACTTTGATACAGAAAGAGAACAGCTTCACAATTGCACAGAACATATGTGAATAAGTATAGGTGATTGTCTTTGCTGTGTAAATAAACAGGTGTAAATCTTACTAGTGTTCATGAGGACATATGCCTTGAAAGTACGGATGGATATTCTCGGTCTAAGCTCCTTGCCTTACTGGTACTTGATTTTTAAAATTTGACTGTCTTGAAATATAAAGCATGTAGATTGATTGTTTAAAACTGAAGTACATACTTTATCATTTGTTTTAAGTGAACGTTGAAATGTACAAGAACATGGAATTTAAAAATGCTTTGTGATTGTGAATACTTTGGATGAGGTAAAAACAGGGCCCTTTCTTCTGTAGGGCTACAGGAAGCAAGCACGTTTCTCAACACAAAGAGTGTTCCTCGGAACTGGAAAATGGACATCAGTGAAATTATGGAATCATCTAGCAGCGATGAAGAAGGAGCTGCGGCAGAAACTGATGAAGAAGAAATAAAAAGAGAAGAGAAAAATGAAGAAGTAATGGTAAGTCATGGACGATTTCAGTCATTCCTCAAAGATAATAGAGTAATGTGCACATTTGATATTTTACCCTCAAACTTAATTTCAACATGTTCTGAGACCTATTCATCTTCCCTTTGTTCCCATCCTCTTTGTTGGTACTTGTCAACAGTGGCAGATTTCCTGTTATTATCTGCTAGGTAAAGAAGTACATAAAGTAAAGAAATAAAAAATTCAAGGCGGAGAAGGGTGATAGAAAGAATCTGGGTGAAAGAGAAACATGAACAAGAAATTGACGCTGAGCCAAATAGTAGTAATCTTAGTATTAAATAAAAGTAGCTCTGTATTTTTTCATCTGTAGTTCATGTGTAGTTTACATAAAAAGTAGCTTGTTTCTGAAAATTAGTTTGATAAAAGGTTGAATTAAATTACTGAAGCAAAAATATAAGCTTGACAAAGAGTGAGGTAGTGCATAATGGCTGTTAAAGCTATTTGCTTTCTAAGACACTGAAAGCAGTGCAGTACTTACCTTTGTAAGTGAGTCACAGTGGGTTTTCCTCTGAATATTACAGGTTATATTACAGGCTAGGAATGGTAAGAAGTGGATGAATGTTCTGGTTAATGTTCAGTGGAAACTTATGGTAAAATGTTTTTCTGTGTTGGAATATTTTGAGTTGCTCCTTTCTCGTGAAGGTTTCATGTCAACAAAATGTATTTGCATATTTTCCTTTTATTTCTGCTACCTGTTTTTAACCTTGATGTTAAATTTAGAAATAAAGTGGGAAGGGGGGGGCAGGGCAGGGCATCCTCGGTTGCGTTTGGGTGCGTTTTTTCGTTGGTTTTTTTTTTTTTTTTTTTTTTGGTAATTTTCACAATGCGCTTGGCAACATTTGGTCCTTTTCTCTAGCAAAACACGGCGAAGTTTGTCTTCTGAGGAAGGTCAAATATCGTTTCCCTTTCACTTCCCCTGTAGTATGCGGTTTGTCACAGCGAAAACAGAATGGCTGTTCATACTTGGAGGCTGCCTACAGTGTTGCCTCAGCAACACTCTGTTGGTTTCCAGTGAGCATGCTCGCCCGGAGAGGGAAGATTTAGCCGAGGCTTGGCCGCCTGCCAGGGGAGGCTTGCCAGATGCTTTGAAATGGGCTGTCTCTTTCTTTTTTTTCCTTTTTTTTTTTTTTTTTTCCTTTCATGTAATGTCTGATTTTTTTATATGGAAGAGAATGTAAGTAATGCCGTGTAACTGCGGATGCCGTGCAGTGCGAGAGAAAGCAAGCAAATATTTGGAAGGCAGGCTGAAATTATGTCCAGGCACTGGGCAGATTAGATAGAAAGGAAATAAAAGCATTTTTACATTTGAAAGAATGCAGCTCATAGGTAAGGACATTGTGTTTTAATCGGTGATGTTAACATTTTTGTTGAGAATGGGGGTATGAGGTAGATCTCATAGCTTTCTGATGTGTGAACTGTCTGGTGGAGCATGCAACCAGGGTAGATCTTTCCATGTAAAAAAAGACAATAAGAATCTATTTTGGTGTTAATTTTATGCCTTAATAACAGTGTTCTGCAAAATGGAGTGGATGTCTGTATGAAAATACTGGTCTGGTTAGATAAATGTAAGGCTAAATGTGTGCAGAATATAAAAAACCTTTGGATTTTTCCTCTGTTTGCTGAGAAAAGGACTGAATAGGCCACATTTTGCAGGGTGTGAACTGTTGCAGTCTGTGCTGGTCTGTTTGTATTAATGTTGGCTAAAATTGCAGAGTATCAGGCACTAAAAATCAGGGATTGCTATACTGGTTTTCTACTATTCGTTTTTAAAATCATTTTTCATGGCTATTGCATAAAAGTGCTGTGTGTTTTAAACAAAGAAGGGGGAGGGGGAGCTTGGTGGCTTTTTTTTTTTTTTAAAAAAAAAAAAAGGTATTTCTTTAAAAGAAATAGGGATATTTTTAAGGAATAATCTAAATGGAGAGTAGTGAAGCAAAGGATTCCAGACAGGTAGGTATGCTGATAGGAAAAGCTATGGAATCCATTAATTCCAGGTGACAGGCAGAGATATAAAAATAAGGTGAGCATCTTCATGCTGAAGCTATGTAGCAGGGGATAGATCATAATCTTTATAGATTGTCAGAGCAGAACTGTCATTCTGGCCCATTCAATCAAATTCCTGATTCAACTGTTACCATACATAATCTTATTTTAATTGTAGGCCAAGGTAAATACTGCAGTTACAGAGCATTTAGAGAATTTGTCATAACTTCTTGTTTTTCCTTTCCCTTAGAAGGGCAGTAATACTGGTTGCAAAGACAATCAGTGAATGATATTGCCTTGCCTGTATTTCACTGCAAATGCTGAATTACTCAGATTTTCCATTTACCTTTTGTAAAGTTTCTCCTTTATTATCAAGGTCAAAACAGCTTCTGTCCATCCGCTGCCAGAATACTCTCAGCAAACCTTTTGTTTTAGCACTGCAAGGTGCTATGTAGCTGGAGATGTGACGGAGAGATTTCCAAAGTGATCTTTTTTCCTCCACGCCCTGTGCTCCCACTGTCTGAAATGCACAGCAGCTTTGCTGTCAAGGCTTGGCCTGCTGCTGCCCAGCCATGATAGGCCTTCATCACGTCAATCAAATGGACCCAGGCCTACTTAATATATAATGAGAGCATAAAGTCACTCAGAAGAGCCTAATCGTGAGAGTGGAAAGGATCCTGTTTTTCTGGGGTAGAATCTTTTATAATGATAATGGAGCAGAGACCTGCTGTAGCTGGTGATAATAGATCCTACTATTTTTCCAGTAGCTGGGTTAAAATCTGTAACTTTGTTTTGACAGAGACTGTCTTTCTAATTATGCTGCCTTCCACGAAATACGCAGAGTGTGGTAGAATTAGCACAATTAGAACTGTTATTTTCAGGGTTTACGTGGTTGTTCTGTAATGTCTTTCATATTCTGAGGAATGGGAACAATATGGTGGTGGTGGTGACACGCCAATCCTCGTTGCTGGTAACTGACTTGGGTGGCCCAGAGTTGACTGTGACGGAGGAAAACGTGGAAATTGCTTGTCAATGGCTTTAACGAGGGTTGTATTACATCGAGTTGCTCAGCATGTTCAAATGGCTGGATTTTTGGCAATAATTGCAACATGTGATGCAATTCAGGATTGCTTTTGATTCACAATGTGAGGTTTGAGTAACAGAACAGATGTTGCTTTTGTCACAAAAGATGAAAAATGAGGAGGTACTGTAGAAAAAAAATCTTTAACAAATGAAAGTCTTTTAAAAAAACACTCTATTGGGTTGACTCCAGATAAGAATCTGGTTATCTCTTGGTTTTTCTCCAATTTTCAACATGGCAGAATAAGAGGGATGGCTGTGTTTTCAGGGGACATTTGGCAGTCAAAGAATAAACCGCAGCTAGAAGGAAAGAAAAAGTCTGAATTCCAGTATCTCCACAAGGAAACAGAAGCTTTTGGAGTATTACCTGATTTTTATCATAATATATATATATATTAATGTATTTGTTTCTACTTAAGGTGTTCTGTCAGGGAAGAATTAATACCTATTTGTTTCTCGGGATTAAGTAATTAAATACTAGCTAGGCTTTTTACAAGAGAATATATAGGCAACATTTGGTCCTCTCAGTCTCCCTGTTGCAGGCCTTTCTGTTTCTGAAGGAATCAATATTTCAACCTACAGTTATTTGAAATATATTTTCAGTACTAGTTCTTTATAGATGTATTTACATAAGATCAAAATGAAAGTAAGGAATTTGTTCTTTAGAGTTTGAATTTTGCAAGTTTTGAAACTGTGTGTCATAACATCACGAGCTGGAAAAGGGGATTTCTGTCTTGTAGAATTGGTTATAATGCCATCTTTGAAAGACTCTTCCAACTTGCTGCTTTAGTAGTTTCTTCTTTCACTTTATCCCCTCCTAATTGAACATCCCTAACATGATCAGAAAAAAAAAATAATCTAGCTAGTTTATCTCCATGCTTCTCTTGCCATTGAAAAAAAGAGTTGTAGCACCTCCATGTGTGTGCTTAGGGGAATTTTCTTTCATTCTTCATTTTGACTGTCACCTGACAGACACATGCATAGTAGATTTAATAGTGTGCATTAACTTAAAGTTTTAGGGTACTTCTATCACAACAGCTGTCAGAATTGCTTTACATTTTTGAGCAGGGAAAATGCCAAAAGAAATCCCAATGTAGCCATTCTGCAAATAAGCAAGGATTTGAGTTCTCACAATAATCATTATCATACATTTCATTAGCACTAAGTTTGTAAAAGAAGGAGTGTATGAAATACATGGTGTGTTTTAGGAGTCTTGAGATCCCTCCAAATGACCAGTGGTGGTCACCTGTTAGTTAAAATACTTACATTTCACTCCTAAGTAGTTCTTGTTTCCCACGTAGTCTTTTCGCTTAAGTGTCTTCGAGAGACCAGGTAACACCTTACCTGACCCGTGCGTTTCTGCTGCAACCTATGCGTATGTAAGAAAATACTGAAAAAGCCAACTCTGAACTATTCTAACTTCAAAGTTAACAAAGTCAGGCCTTTGGAAAGAAGTGGTCCATGTATTTTAAAAAAATAAATAAATAAACAGGCGTGTGTAGGAGTTTGACTACTGTGAAGCATGGCCTGCATTATACCATGAGCAAATGTTCTTAAAAAAGACTTTCTTGCTCCCAATGCCATGCTAACAGCCATTCTCAGAATATTCTTCAAAGATGACTGAAGAGGTTACGAACTGAGGTGCAGCTCTTGCGAGAGCCACTGCTGAGGATGGTTGGATTCTTATTGATAGAAATGAACGTTTGAAGACTTCTCTCATCTTCACATGGTATGAAGCTGTTAACTTGTTGCAGTCAGTTTAATTCTTTTCATTTCCTTAATTAGCATTCAAACTCAGTATCAGAAAGCAAATAGGCGAGTGACAAAAACATAATTAAATACTCCAACAGAATTATGCTAATTCTGACACCTCATCTTGGTGGTGTATTCTTCTGAACTCCAGATCCTGCACACATTGTTCTTCCTCTTCGATTGCATTTCTTTCACACAAGTTCATGGCGTGGTCAGCCATTAATAACATAAAAGAAAGATCTGTCCCTGGTACCTCGGCTGAATGGTGATTGAGTATATCATGTAGGTAGGGATTCATTCATTGTTTTGTAAAACAAACTGCTGCTTCCTTTCTGCTCCCACTCAGCTACACAGGTTAGCATCCACGGAAGCTTTAGCAGCTTCCTGGAGAGTAAATGATGAGTCAGGGTAACAGAACTGTATTCTTTTTTAAAATCGCACTAAAGATAGAGGGAAAGCTCCCAGTAAACCAAGGAGCTTGAAAGCAAATGAAGCAAAGCCAATTACGAGTTTTGTGCAAGTTTCAGTGGGTTTTATGTTGTGCTAATTTTGATAACAAGAACCACCAAATACTTTTACGAGATACTTACAAGTGCTGTTAGTAGTAGTTGGAAGGTCATATGAAATGGAAATGGGAAATCCATTACAGAGATGCTGTTTTTCTTGGTGCTGTCATTTTTCAGTGGTTACAGTATTCTCTAACTAATGCGTCTGCTAGTTAGAAAGGAGGACAAAACATCTCAAGCACCCTAAATTATTTTTTAACTATTACTGAAAAAGGACCTTCTGCTTTTTTTAATGAAATTCAAATGTGCCTTGCCCTGAAACAAAACAATTTTTTTCACGTTGCATTTAGTTATGGATATTGGATGAACAACAAAAAGGTCTCACATTTGAACTCCTGCCACTTGAAAATTTCATACTATTTTGCCTCTCACTTCAGCTTACTTTGGGTAACGTCTCCCTTTTTAGCAACATCTATATAGGGAAAAAATAAAATGGAGAGTCGGAATGCTCTTAAGAAAACTAATTTTGAAGAATTGTCACTAGGAATTTACTTATGCCCAACCTAAAATGGGTATAAGTGCCTGGATACAGAAGTGAGTTTTGGAGGGGACAGTGTTGCCCCAGTGCTTGCTGGAAAGACTTTTGGGGAATTGTAGCTCTCCAGACCCTCACTGATGGTGGTGGCAGGTTGTGGCACCACTGTTTCTCAGGGGGGTTTCTTTACTTCAGGTGCAGCTTTAGAGAATGCTGATTCACCATCTCGGATGATGGCTTGTATAGTTAAAGAACATCAGATGCTCCTGGGAGGTCCTATGTCCAGTTACAAACAGGAAACAGATAACCTTGATGAAAAAAATGACCACTTAAAAAAATCCATGTGTCTCAATGTTGCAATAATAATATATGTGAAGGGTTGATCTCTAGTGAGTTCCTCATCTTCCTCTTTTTCTTAAATATAAAATTTTGGTCACTAGGAAAATAAAAAAGTCTATGATTTACTCCTCTGGGGATAGCATTCAGGTCACATTCCAGTCACCTCTCAGAAGGAGTCGGTGTCTTCCCTGGCATGGGCACCAGGCACGAGTCAGACTCTTCCTGTCGAGGGGTGCCAGCCTCACTCATGCTGTCACCAGAGAGAAGGAGGTACAGCAGCCAGGATGTCTCACACAGGTGAAAGAATATTGCAGGCAGGCTTTCTGTCCTGGTTCTATAAGAATGTAAAAGCTTTTCATCTTTCCTTTTCGTTCTTCAGGTGAAAATCCATGGTGTCAGTGAAATGGTTAACGTTCTGTCTGCAAGAATGCTATTCCTAACCTCCATTTCTGCTGTTCTGACCTACAGCTCTGCTTTGGCATTACGCCCACGTAAAAGAAATGGTTTGAGTTCAAGTATTCAGAAATATTTCTGAATGTTTACCGCTATTTAGATAGATTGAGTTAGTATAGTGTGAATTGTATTGCCTTCAATCGGTAAACATTACAGTAGCTGTTAGAAATTTCTCGATCGTGAAGTTGGTTCACAGTCTAGATTGTTAAGAGGAAAAAAAAAGCTGTGGTTTCTATAGCAATAATTCACTGCTTAACCTGGAAGAACATAAAAATTCTTGAGATAACTGTTTCTCTTTATGGAATCCCTATAATACACAGCATGAGTAAATGGTAGATGATACTGTACAGTGATCTGATTCTTCATTTAATTTCCTCACATTATTTCATAAGAAAAAATGGGAAAACAAGAAACAGATACTGTCTCTGCCTGACTACAGGTGATCCCTGTTGGGCTTTGAAGCTTAGAATTCGCTGAAGCAGAGAGGGCTGAAATTCCTGATGCTTGGCAGATTGCTTTCTGGTTAACAAGGCAGGAGCATATACATTTACATTTCACTGCGTATCTTCCTGCCTCGAAGCTTCAAGTTTATAGAATGCAGAGAAAGCTGAAACTGTAGTTACTGTTCTGGTTTCCTTCTGGAACTGCGTGTGACTTTGCTGTTATTTTTAATAATGTAATGGTAAGATTTTTGACTCGTACTGTATGTCTTTCCTTTCAGACAGCTGCAGTCTTCCCAGAGCAAACTGCCTTACCAGCAATCCCCGTGATTGCCAGGCTGGCAGGAAGAATGTGGCATGCGTAAAGTGTTGCAGGGAAAAGATTTTTTCGGTCTCCGCTAGAATATCAGAATGCTATTAAATTTATATAGATATGTGGAAATCATTTCCTCTTGCCCCCTATCTTCCCCCCTTCCATTCCCTCACCAAATACATTTTATTTTCACAGTTCTCAGCTGCAAATAATAAAATCTTTATTACACAGTTTAGGTTACTTCCCATAAAGTTCGTAAGAGTTTCTTTCTTTGAGGATTTAAGTTTTAAAGATAAAATTCAGGTGTTTATAATACTAAATTACAGAAGATACGTGGTCAGGGAATTGTGGAAGTGACTGTAAATGTGTTTCCAAATATGAGCTTGAAAAAAGAAAAAGCTAGCATTCCTGTGAATTGCTCCAGTCCTGTAAATAAGAGATGTTTTCTGTATTTGTATCAGATATTAGGTATATTTTCATTCTGAGGATCACATTTGCGCTCTTTATGTCATGGATTGAGGTTTTCTCTGACATGCACTGCCTTTTTTTCCTCTTGAGGTACCCACTTCAGTCTCCTGGGGAGATTTTGTCTTCTGGATATTTTGCCATACATGGGTGTAGGGCCAAGTGCAAAGTGGTTTTGATTTAGTTTTTGCCAATATGCTTTTATACAAATAAATTGTTACTTTGCATGCTTTATTTTCATTATGACTGCATTTGTTTTCACAGCCTGAGGAAGAGCTTGATCCTGAAGAGAGGGACAACTTCCTCCAACAGCTTTATAAGTTTATGGAAGACAGAGGTAATAGCAAATTAATCATTTCAACAAACAAAAAACTTCAGTCCACTTTTTCTAATAGCTTTAAAGGTGTTTTGAAATGTAATGGATATTATGAGCCTATTCTCACATCAGTGAACCAAGGGTAAGAGCTAGTCTGGTCGAGGAAAACACTTCTCCCCATTTTCACATGTGGCAGATCTACTTCAAATCCTTTGAAGCACAGTGCACAAAGGAAACATAAATCCTCCCTGAGGTGTTCTGGTTTTGTTTTGCTTTTACAAAACCTTTTTTGTGTTAACAATCGCTGGTAAATAAGCTCTTGGTTGATTTCTTGTTGTGACAGCCACGGCTGGGAACTCTGCTGCCATTAATCTCAGGCTGGAACCTGAGGCAGCTATTCACGGATGATGAAATTCAACCAGCAGATAATAGGAGATGTGCCATCTTCAGCTCCTTGCAGAACTGTCTTAATTATGATCCTCACCTGAAGAAACAAAATCCTGCTTTGTCCAGTACCTAAAACAAGAAAGCAGTGTCTTTTAAATGCTTTTCTTTACAGAATTAGGTGAGACTGTTATAAATTGGAACAGTTAAAGTCGTGGGGTAAGACATCCATTGGTAGTAAACATGCAGTGTATAGGGAGCAGGACTTGGGAGAGCTGTTACATCAACTGTTCATATCTGAAGTTGTGATGAGACTGACACTACAGCGGAATGCATGGAGTGTCAGAATGTTTCTCCTTTATTTCCTTTCAAAGTACGTTTTCTTGGGTTTTAAAGTGAAAATAAAAAAATCAGGTTAGCTTTGTTAAAGAGGCTCTGCATCCCTATGGATGAAGTCTGTTCTCGACCACTCAGTAATAAAAGAGTTCCAAGTCTGTTCAATATTGTCAGGTGCTTATCATAGATCTTGTATTATGGCGGAGTATACTGCAGTACTAGTGTAGAACCAGTGTTTTTAGAGAGAGCCTGTTATTCTTCCAAGATGGGTTATTTCAAAAATAAAAAAACTATGTTGGTGGTGTAAAATCCAAATTTCTGATAGACTGGTTCTTCCCCCTTTTCTGTTTTCTTTGTTCCCTGGTCCCTTTCGTAAACACTCTTACCAAACCTACTACAAACCAAGTAGAGAGATGACATCAGTGATCTGTAGAGGAGAAAGAAGAAAGTGTTTGTGCAGTGAATTTGGAATCCCCATCTAGAAAGAGTTCTTCAAGCTCCATGTTGATTGAGCAATATGCATGTCTTCTACAGGACTGGGTCTTTCTACCTGCCCATCTACCTTTCCGCCTCCCCCCGCCCCGCTCTTATAGCAATGTTTGTTCCCACCAGATTTGTTCTACATTCTCTTTGTTCTACATTCTCTTCTCTCATTAAGAATATTTTGATTCATAAAATCATGTCACTATTCCCAAATGAAGTTATTTTCAAGATTCCAAATACAATTGCGTGAAGATTAAGGAAGGTGACAGGCAGCAGGGAAGATGTTTGATATTCCTCCATGCTGGGAGGAATACTATCTACATAGGCAGCTGCTTTCCCCAGTCACTTGGTTTCTCCTTGTGAAATTATTATTCTTTATATAATTCCCACTCATCTGAGTCAAATTGTTCTGTTTTTTTCAGTATTGTCCCAAATATTCATGTCCTGTTAAGACCATGCTGTTTCACATTCTGCCTGTGTTATCTTTTCATAGTTCAGCATTTCTGCCACTTTCCCATTAATTTCAGACCAGTGTTTTGAGTTACTGTCTTCACAAATCGCTGTGTTCCAGCATTTATCAGGCACTCTGCAGAGCTTGCTGCAATTCTGGCTGCCCCCACCCTCAAGAGAGGAACAGTGGGATGCAGCCAGTTGGATAGGGATTATTGCACAAAACTGGAAGGGAGATCAAGAAATTGTAGTTATCAAGCAGCTGGTGGCAGTATGCTAATAAACCACCCAGAAATATGTGATGTATCCAAAAAAGGGGTTGGAAGCTGCTGAACTGCAACATACAGAGAACTATTAGAACTGTTAAATAAAGATGTTAAAATGTAGAAAGCTGTCAAGTGTGAAGAGTGTGTATCCAGGTAATCAAGTGGGTGCTATAGGAATGGAAAAAGCAGTTTTCTGTTCTGTGTGATAACATTTTATTTCTATCTTTGTTTGATTTAGGTACTCCTATCAACAAACCACCTGTTCTGGGCTACAAGGACCTTAATCTCTTCAAACTTTTTAGACTGGTATATCAGCAGGGTGGGTGTGACAATGTAAGTGTCGGATGTTTCTTAAACTAAACATGTCTCATCACTCCTAAAGGTTGTGAACTGTGTCTGTGTTAAGTGTCATTCCTTAATGTTCTTGGTAAACAAAACCTGAAAATTTACCTTTTTTTTTTTTCTTTTTTTTTTTTTTCCCCCACCGAAGATTGAGAGTGGTGCTGTATGGAAGCAAATTTATATGGACCTTGGCATTCCTATTTTGAACTCGGCTGCTTCCTACAATGTAAAAACTGCTTATAGAAAGTAAGTTCTCCTATTGTATAATGGTGAGAATATTCTTAGTTGTTTTTTTTTTTAATAACTTGTACAATATTAAAGCAATTTTTGATAGCTTAATCAAAAAGTAGTTGATGTTCTTCAGTTAATGAGGAGTTTTGAGCATTTTCCAGTGCCAATGATGGAGAAAAGGAGGAGTGGTCAGGACTGGATAAGTTCTTGTTGCTGTAATACAGTAGAATCCTGCTTGTTTCCTTATCAAGAAGCATTTATTTTCAGCAGGTGATGCTTACCATTTCAGAATATAACAGTCAGTTATATAGGAGCAAAAAGGTTTTGGCAAATTCAGCTTTGCAATTTGTGGTTATTGATCTCAGTCACGTGCTCTTTGAAGCCTGTAGATGCTGCATGCCGTGAGCAGAATTTTATAACAGTTTCTTTATCTTCCTCGCAAATGTTGGTAGAGGAAGATGTGTTTCAGGCAGCATGTTTAAATGTCATCTTTGTGTGGCGTCTGTAGAGTAATAACTTTAGAGCATAACCGATGTACATTGCTATGGTGATGTGACAGGATTGAGTAGCAAAAATACTACTGTGATTGAAAACGCATAACACTTCTTATTCTGACCCCTGGTTTTCAGTGAGGTTATAACAGTTGAAGTGGAAACCTTTTAGGAATTACATTTTTCAGTCTTGTTTTCTAAATAAAGATTATTTTAATTATTTATTCTCCTGAAAGTTTGAGCAAGAAACGATCGGGCTTTTTGAGTAAAAGGGAAGAATGAGGTTCTCTTGACTCGAACCTAAGGAAATTTGGCTGATTGAATAGGGATGGCTAATGAATCAACTCATGTTAATGTTGATGAAGATGAAAATGATCAGACTATCTTCAGTGGGAGTTGAACCAGGCACATATTTAAGGTCTGTATTTTACAGAGAAGAGTATATATGATAAAAAAGTAAATATGTGCAAGATTGCTATTACAGTGGAGGTAATTATGTTGTATGGACACATGATGGTGTGTTGTGATTTACATACTTATTCTTTGAGGGATAAGCTAGTTCATACTTCTCTCACCTCTAACTGGATTAGATGTGTACACCGGCAGTTAGCAGAGGACAAGCTGATGCACGACAATTTGTTACCATGTGGTAACTTGTTTGTATGCCTGTATTATAATACTGGGCTGATCTTAGCTGTCAGTGTATGTTTGCAAAACAGTGTACATATTCGTAAGCTTTACTGTCATGAGTTCTTAATTGGACAGAGATGAAGTTAAATGTGTGAGAAGCACCTGTGTGTACATGCAGAGTTTTCTTTTTCCCTGCTTGACTTGTGTGAAGAGCCGGTTCATTTCAAAACGTCCTCTGTTGTTGTTTTTTCCTGAAGTTACTACTCCTCCTGCTCTTCCATACAAGCTGAAAAATATGTGTTTTTTTTTTGCACTTTGATGAATTAAAAAACACAAGGTGAAACGCATAAATCAAACTTTATTTCTACCCACAGGTATCTTTATGGTTTTGAAGAGTACTGCCGGTCGGCAAACATTCAGTTCAGGACCATCCATCACAATGAACCAAAAGTGGTAGAAGACGTACAGAAACACGAGGAGCCAATGGAGGAAAGTGTGAAAGAGGAGCAAAAAATGCCTCCAACAGAAGTAAAAAAGGAAGCAGAAGAAAATTATTCCAGCAGTGAGAGTGAAAAAGAAGAAGTAGAACTAAGATCCCCAAGGGTAAGTAGTTCAAACTGGTTTCTATTTAGTACTTAACAAAACCCCTTTGTATACTGAACAGTTTACATACTGAGTTTTCCCTTGTGGAGCAACTGTACATTTGAATTAATGTGCTTGTACGAGCGTAGGACAGCGTTGGGTGAACGAAAAGTTGGTGTTCAGTTGTTAATTACATTCTACCTGTGAATAGAATCGTTTTTCATTATTTCTTTGTGTTCTAAACCATCCATGGGATTTGCTAAGGCTGTGTTGATGTCAGTCATGTTTCTATTCAGGGATAGTTTGAGAGCTACTGAGAGCTGTGTATCATCAGAACAGAGAAACCCAGCAGGACAATCCTGGTGGTGGGTGGGAATTTCCACAGGCACATGGAATTCAGAGCTGTGCATCAAGAAGCAAGGATATCAAGGGGCTGCTGCAGCCTAAAGAATCAAAGGAAGTCCCATTTGTTTGAGTTGATTTTTATCACAATCTCTCTTTCAATAGAAGAAAACGTGCTATTTTACAGTACAGAGACAAAAGAAGAGAGGGAAGGTTTCTCTTTTTTTTGGTCTTCCTCTGTCTTGGAATGCTGTATAGGTGAGGGTTGTGTTAGTTACGTAGATAAGATCAGTGAGCCATCAGCTGGTGGAAACTGAATCTGATGAATCTGATGGAGAATACAAGAATACTTTTAAGTATTTGAATATGGCTGACTTAGGGTGCTGTAGTACTCCTCCTGTTGGTTCTTTTAAAAAGTCATTATGTGCTCCTTAAAAGAGAAATATTACTGAAGGAAAAGGAAATGCAACTTTTAAAATCATTGAAGTTGTAAGCATCCTGTTATCTGAAATGTAATTTTGCTGAAGTACCTCTTGTAAATCAATTTTTAAACAAGGATATGGTTTTTAAGTCAATAGTTGAAAGACATATCAGATTTGCATTGTGTATTGTATTTCTATCTAAAGTGTTTCTTCCAAATTGGATCAGCCTTGATGAAATTCCTGGTGTGACACTAGCTTTGTTTGTTTTACCTTAACAAACTTTTTGGAGAAAATTAGTTCTTAAGATGATAAAGGAATCAAAGATTTTTTTTTTTAATCGTTTGTTGTTGATGTTAATTTGTTAATAACTAAATATTACTTCATCATATATTTTACTACTTTATGAATCCTGTCAACAACTGTCTATTTATGAATGACTTCAGAGTATTTACCATTTTACTGTAGATGGTAATTATAGTGCCTTCATTACTGTTGTCTTTGGATAGCTTCCAAATAACTAACCATGCATTCATAATGTATTTCAAATGTTCTGGTTACTCTGCAACGTCCTTATCAAAGGTAGTTCTAGTAGTAAAATTGTTAATCTGTACTAGACCCCCCCAAAAATCCTGTCACAGTGCCAGACAGCAGTTGTCCAGCTACTCAAAGTACCTTTTAAAAATATAGTATTTCTAAAGCTGACAAATCTGTTCTGCAAAATGAACAGGTAGCTATCCAGACAGGACATGCTAAAAGGAAAAGGAAGGTGTCAGTATTAAACAGATTTAAACACATTTTATTTCTGTTCTAGGGACGAAGAAGACTTGCTCGTGATGCAACGCCTGCTAAAAGAGAGAGTGAAGAGGATAAAACACAAGATAAATTAAAAGACAGTAATAAGGAAAACAAAGATATAGAGGAAACACTTGAGAATGCAGAAAAGAAAGAAAATGAAACTCCACTAGGGAGAAAAAGTACACCAAAGCAAAAAGAGAAAAAAATTAAAAAACAGGAGGAGTCTGATAAAGAGTCAGATGAAGAGGAAGAGAGGCAGAGGGAGAGGTAAGAATTAATTTGTAGCATCTTCTTAGGAGTTTATCTGTGTCCTGATAGAGCCATACTGCAAGCAAGAGTATCCACAGAGTAGGAGATCTGACCAGTTTCTAAAACGTGAAAATCAAAGACCTTAATTCACTCAGCCAGACAGGAAAAAGAAAATACTATTTCAAGCTTGGAGAGTTTGCTACACTTTAAGGAGTGACGTTTTTCTGGTAGATGGCAGGCAGTATTTTTCGATTTCCTTGAAGGTCCTGCCAAGGTTGTCTTTGTGTTTTATCGCACTGGTACGTGTAGGTGCCAAGTAGATGAGGCTGCTATACGGATGGTGAGCAACTGGGCAGTTAAAATACAGGTGGAAAAGAGCCCCTCTTCTTCTGTGCTTAATGCTGACCACTGAACCTGCAGCTTGCTTGGTTTTGTTGGTACTTAAATGTACTGTAGGTAGGCAGGAGAGGATCTGCTAAGAAGGCAAAGGAGGAAAAATAAGTTTGAATGAAATCTAAAGATAGGTTGAAAAGGATGGCATGGAGATACGTGGCAGGCAACGACAGAGTGACTGAGTAGTGGATGAGTGAGGAGACAGCAGAGGAAATAAACCATCTGCTGAGGTGTACCAGGTCTGGTTGGGCTGGAGGTAACGTTCCCTGCAGCAGCCCATGCAGTGCTGTGCTCTGCACCTGTAGCTAGAGCAGCACTGGTATCACACCAGGGTTGTGTCTGCTGCTGAGCGATACTGGAACCGCATCAGGGCTCCCTGCAACCCAGGGTGGGCAACAGGTGGCGAGGGGACATCACCAGGGCAGCTCACCTAAACCAACGGAAGGGACATTCCATGCCATGCGATGTCACGCTTAGCAACAGAAGGTGGGAAAGGAGAAGGAGGAGGGAGACTCATTACGAAGACGTCTGTCCTGTCCTCCCAAACAACTGCTACGCCTATCGAGGCCCTGTGTCCTGGGACATGGCCAAATACTGCTCATTGTGGGAAGTAGAAAATATTTTTTTCCTCTCTCTGTGCTTTTTCATGGCCTTTGCTAGTTTTTTTTTCCCCTCTTTTTTTTCCCTTTAATCAAATTCTTCCCCTCTTCTTCTGAGGGGGAGTGAGAGAGCAGTTGTGGTGCGTTTGGCTGCCCAGCAGGGTAAAACCACCACACGAGGGAAAATTGCACCCGGAGACCAAGTTTGACAGCTTGAATTGGATTTACATTCCTGGTTAAAAACAAGCTGTGACCGGTGTCTGAGCTTTTACTAGAGTAGACGTCTTGTTAGGTAACAGCTTCTGGCTGTGGTCAAGGACAGGATTTTAATAGTTTAATCTGGTTTTCCTACCTTGTTTTGCTGGTCCATGTGGCCAAATTGTGTGGCACACAGTGGATAATGAATAGGGTTTGTTGCGTTAGGGGTAGGGATATTGCATCTTTTCTGCTAAAGAGGTTTGAGGAGTGGAAGCAATACAGTTATTTTAAAGAAAATGTTACTGTGCAGCCCAAAGAAAAATCTCACGGTAGACCTTAGCATGCAAAAATGCCTCAGATGGAGGTACAGCGTGGGTGTGTAGCAGGTTGCAGGGGTATGTCAAATGACTAAGACATCAAAAATAGTTTTCTTTCAAGTGATACAGGTGGTGCTTGTCATCTTTGTTTTTCTTTCAATTATTTGCCACAACAGGATAGTTCATCTTTCACTGAGGGCCAGCAAAAATATTGTATGAAAAGAAATCCATAGTCTGTCAGTATTTTCTTTCCTGGGGACTTTTTTCTTTTTAGTTTTACTCTTACATTACTCTTAAGTTCACCCTAAAAATGGGTTAGACTGTGATTGTTGGTACAATGTTTTGATACTGGGTTTAAATATTGGATATAGCTAATAAGATGTAGGCATAGCTAACAAAAGCTCTGTAGGCACTTTTAAACTCAGTTCAAAACTGTTGTAATCAAGATCTGTTTCAGTAGAATGGTGTTCGTCTCCATGACAGGACATCATGTTTGGCCATCCAAACTTCCATGTGCTGTTAGTAAGCTATAATCTACTTAGGAAAGTGTAGATGAAAAAAAAAATTACAAAGCAGTGTGTCAAAAGCAAGTATGTTTTAAAAATAGCACAGGATGCAAAAAAACTAGAAAACTTCTGATGCAGCCTTTTTCTTTTGTAATAGCTTGGCTGTGCTAGTTAAATGTTAAAATTTTGATTGTCACTAATTAGTGGGTATTTTGAACATACTTTACTGCAGGGAGGAAATGGAGAACAAAGGAGAATCAGAAGGTGAAGAGGATGAGGAGGACACTGAACCCTGCCTGACTGGAACCAAAGTAAAAGTAAAATACGGACGTGGAAAGACTCAAAAAATTTATGAAGCCAGTATTAAAAGCACTGAAATTGACGATGGAGAGGTTTTATATTTAGTTCATTACTATGGTTGGAATGTAAGGTGAGAACACGTTGCCTTTAATTTCTTGATTTGTTAAAAAGATTATTACTTCCAAAACAGTGTTTGTTTTTAGGAAAAAATGGAAAGATAGTTGGTGACTTGGCTCTGAGCTGAATTATCAACATGGTAACAGGATCTGACTCTTCTATTTTTCAATGGTAGTAATTTTGTTCATGGTATGACGCTGTTGCATTGAAATCTCAGAATAGACTTGTATGTTTCCAAGTTTCCATCCTGCTTGAAGTGAGTAATCCTCTCTTCTCACAGGAGTATCCCTGTAATTTATTGTGTCAGCTGGTGTTAGCAGCACCAGACCTTTAAATAAGAGTCACTGGAAACAGTGAAAACGTCTGCGATTAGAAGATTATCGAGCACTGAGATTTTGGCAACAAAATTTATTCTTGCGTTCAGTGTTAACTGTGATTATAAAGAACGGTTGTTACATGTAGAGAGGGTAGGAGAGAGCTAAGCAACAAAGAACTACAGGAAAAAAATGATCAAAAGCTTCTCCTGGCAGCCACGCTGATACTGCTGTAGGAATCGCTGGGGTTTGTTGTTTATAAGAACATTGTGATTACATAGGCAAACATATCTCAAAAGTGATCTTTCTTTAAAAAAATAAAATACTTCTGCTGTATAACTTGAGACATGATAAATCCGTAAGTTTTTAAGTAAATTAGGCAGATGTATTTTTGAAGCAACATTAAGTTTGGGTGGGAGGAAAGGGTGGTATTCCCCCAGATACGTACATGGTTCCCTTTACCTTGATAATAACTCAGGAAATTTTAATAAGTACTCATGGTATATTGCGCTTTTCAGAATCTCATTCTGTCTGTTGCTATAATTTAAAGACTGGGTGAAAAAAAGTATACTTTGTTGGTGAGGCATGATTTGGTGAAAACGCACTTTTGGTATATTGTGTGAAATTATTCAGAAATTGCGTAGCTGTCTCATTGCCCTAACTTGTAGTGTGCTTTGCTAGCAAAAGATGGGGAGGTTTGTACCAACATTCCCCCATGCCTCTGTTCATCACAAATTTTCTTAAAATCTTAGAAGGTAAATCTGTAATGGCAAATTAGAAATTATTATTAGAAGAAAAAAATATAATAATAAAACTTAGTAGAAATTTAATCTTTGTAATGCCAAATACTGCGTGTATTTGTAAAGACATGCTTTATTTTTCCTACCTTTCCTTGATAAATAGTTTCTGTATTTCAATCTTCTAAGTATCATATTGCAAACAAGTTTTTATATGCCGTAATAAAAGTATGCTGTTATGTGCTTTCAGGTATGATGAATGGGTGAAAGCTGATCGGATTATCTGGCCTGTGGACAAAGGCGGACCAAAGAGAAAACAGAAGAAAAGAGCAAAAGTAATATTGATTATTTCAATAAGTTTCTTACAGTACCGTACTTCATGACTATGATTGTTCCTAATTAAAATAACAAGATTATTTAGTCCATAGCCTAGCTTTTTAACTGATGTGTAGGGTAAAATAAGAAAAGGTTTCACGTTAATAAATCCCTAATTCCCTCCCTCAGAATAAAGAAGACAGTGAAAAGGATGAGAAGAAAGAGGAGGAGAAACAAAAATCAAAGCGAGGGCGGCCCCCTCTGAAATCTACTCTTCCATCAAACACATCTTTATCCAAAACACCTAATAGCGAAGGTAAATCAGGAGCCAGAAGTGCACGGAACAACTTGTCAGATTCCTCACCATTGCCAAATGGAACAGAAGGTACATCTGATGCACTCTTGTTCTGGCATGGAAGTGCATGTAAACAGTGATGTAATGCAGTGCATTAACATGACAACTTCAGGGAACAGAGTGCTTTCAGCAGCTTTGAAGTCCTACTTAACCAGTCAGTGTGCAAGCAATAAAACAAAAAAAAATTGGGTGCAGATTCTATTCTATAAAAATTAATATTTTTGATTTTGATTGTAGCAACACCCTGCAGGCAGATGAGACGTAGCTCAGGAATGTTTGATTCTGTTAGAGGATCAAACGGTGAGTGATCTCAGTCCTGTGTATGTTTTTCAGGTTTTTTAGTACCTTTTTTGAAGAGGTTTTTATTTTATTTATTTATTTTTCTTTCCCCTTCTTGTGAATTTTACCAAGAATGTAGTTGAACTGAAACTGCTGAAGAGCACAATTTGCTCACAGGAGAGCTATGGCATGGAAATGACAGTGCAAGTCATCCTCTCTTCTTTAGCCAGAGCCTTTCAGTCTTAATCCTGAACAGACCAAATCTAGGGGTATAATAACAGTTTTTATAATGGTAATCAAGTCCTCAGCCTTAGTAGTGCATCACCAAGTAAAGAAGTTAATCATATACAAATTACAACGATATTTTTGATATTTCTAAGCCTCTGTGAACAAGAACTGAAGCAAAATAAACATCTTTTTTTAGTACAAGTCCCTTGAATAGTCTTCTGGTAATAGAACAGTGCTTGCGTTGTAAATGGTGTGTGATTGGTACAATAGGTTAGCAATGAACTGTCCATGTTGTGGTGTGGGAGAGGCGTTGGTTGGTTTTTGTTTGTTTTTCCCTGACTGGGGGAGTGTACGTGGAAAAAGGGAATTTTGGTCTGGTTGTTGGTTGCTTGGTTTTGCAGATGTCGGATAGGGTGACGATATCTACAGGTAGATAAACAGGTCATGGGAATATGTAAAATCATCTTTGCTAAACTGATCTGTTCATACTGGATAATATGGGAAATAGTACTACTACTGCCACAGTAGTTAATAAGGATTTTGAGTAACAATAAGAACTGTAATAAGTGTGATCATTAGTACACATTGTTGTTATTTAAGTTTGGAGTTTGTTATTGTAAATCAATTTTAGTAGCATAGAATACGGGTAAAATTTTTTGTGTAGTTGACAAAAGTAATTATAATTGATGATTTAGGGTGTTTTTCCCTTCTGGTTTTTTTTTTTTTTTTTTCCATTTCTGCAGACTCTGGCTCATCTGACAGTGAAGCAGATGAGTCATCTGAGAAGAATTTGAATGAAGAATTTTCTCCAGAAACTTCAGAACTGGAAAAAAATGAAAAACTAAATGATGAGAAGCTAGATGAGGAAAGCCCAAAGATTCCTCATGCACTGAGAGAAAATGACAGGAGTCAAGTGCAGCCACTAGAAACACTGAAACTGGAAGTTGAAGAAAGTGAACAAATTGTTCAGATTTTTGGAAATAAATCAGAACAAATAGAAGAAATCAAGAGAGAAGCTGAAAAATCACCCAAAGGAAAAGGGAGAAGGAGCAAGACAAAAGATTCCTGTTTAGAGAATGCAAAGATTTCACCAGGAAGTCAGGAAGATGTGGCAAATGAATCTCTTACAGAAACTGAAAGATTAGACATGTCTTCCTTGGACTGTAAAGAGATTTCCAGCACTACTGAAAGCGAAATGGAGCCTTCTACAAAAGATAAGAAGCTTTTGAAAAGGAAAACTTTGGAGCAGGCATCACCTGAGAAAAGGAGTCGACGGGAGAGTGAGATGGAAGTCCCAAATATTGTATCTGATGAGAGGACCAGTGAATGTACTGGGACAGAGGAATGTAGAGGGCTGAATGCTGAAGAGTCTCTCAGAACTGAAAATGAAGAAATGCCATCCCTGGTGGCAGAAGCAGTTCAGCACGGTCAAGAGATGAGGAATGAGAACTTTGAATGTCCATCTGAAGAAAATGATAACGTTCCCTTAAAAGATGAGGATGATGCAATGCCTCAGATTGGTCCGGAAACTTTGCTCTGTCACGAAGTAGACTTGGATGACTTGGATGAAAAGGAGAAGAGCGGTAGTGAAGATACAATATCAGAAAAGCCAGACCCAAATACTTCAAATTCAAACCCATCTGCCTTACCCCCTGCTGCCCAGTCAAGCTTTTCAGTGGCCTCACCTCTTACTCTTAGTCAGGATGAGTCCCGCAGCATCAAGAGTGAAAGTGACATGACTATTGAAGTCGACAGCGTAGCAGAGGAATCTCAAGAAGGGCTCTGCGAAAGCGAGTCTGCTAATGGGTTTGAGGCCAGTACTACGTCAAGCAATTGTAGCATAGCGGTGCAAGAAAGAGACATCGGAGAGAAGGGTGAGCATTTCCTCTGAAAAGTCAGTCTAATGGTTTCTGAAGTCATCTTACGTTTGGTATTACTGTGCTAAAATTGGCTGGTTTGTTTTGTCTTCTAGCTTTACGTTTCTTTCTTGCTTATGAAAAGAATTTGTAGCAGAAATATTTGAGGTGCATTTTTATTTTTTTCCCTCGTGTAGGTCAAAAAAGACCCAGTGACAGCAATAGTGGAACACTGGCAAAAAAACAAAAGCGTACTCCAAAGCGATCAAGTGCTGCAGCCAAAAATGAAAAGAATGGAACAGGTATGTTCCTGAGGGGGGTGGTAGGGAAGGGTATACTGTCATATAAACATTTATAGGGCCCCCTGCTTTCATTGTTACATACAGATTATTTCTGTTAGATAGAACTTACGTTTCCATCCCTCAACTTTGCTAATCGTTACCTTGATCAAAATCTGAAGAAGTTGAATAGAACAAGTAAATATATTTGGGACTTGTGAAAGCATTGTTAATTTTTTGTTTAATATCAAACTAAAATAGTTAATTATCTGACATAGAATATTCAGACATTTTCCGGCTGATGTAGAACATTGCGATTATTGTGTGAATCTAAAATGTTCACATACGCTATAGCTTAAAATGTTCTGTTCTGTTGTTAAAGCTTCCTTGCTATTAGTCATGATTCGCAAGTGTTCTTTTAGGTGTTTAAAGCAATGTAGTGTTTATACACAATCATGTGCTATCTACCTGCATTAATACAGTCTTAATCTTTCAAAAGGGAGTTCCAGTGTCTGCTTTATATTAGAACCCCAAAATGACTTCAGATAGCTTATCATTGTGCTAATATCCTTATTTTATATAAGCTTCCTTATTGCTTCTGTAGAAAAAAATGATTATTGCTCCTTAACTAAAAGGCCTGGTCAGCCCTTGACTCTCCTGCATTAAATAAAGATCAGTTCACTTGTGAGTTCAGCACATGTTGTATCTGATGATTCAAATTTTCCTGTGTGTATTTTGGAATTTTCTGAGAAAAAAAGGAACAGTTCTTTCTTAATCCTTTTTGTAACTTATATAATATTTTTTAAATGCCAGTGTTTTGTTTTGAAGTCAAGTACATTTCTCTTCCCGCAGGACAAAGCAGTGACAGTGAAGACCTTCCTGTCCTGGACAGTTCCAGTAAATGTACTCCTGTAAAACACATGAACTCATCCAAACCACAGAAGATTTCTAGATCACCTGCAAGAGTGATGTCACCTCACATCAAAGATGGAGAAAAGGATAAACACAGAGAGAAGCACCACCACCAGAATGCTTCTCCTAGAGTACACAAATGGAGTTTTCAACTCAGTAAGTTGTTGGTTTTTTTTTGGTGGTGGTGATTTTTTTTAGTATCATCTTAAACTGTGAATCATAAATTTTGAGGCGTAGGATCTTCAATATTTTAGAAAAGCTTTAGCAAAGTCTTCAGAGTGGAATGCTTGAATTCCATAGCTGTATTCACTACTATTTTTGTGCTTTCCAGCTTTTTTTTTTTTAAGTAGACAGAAATTTGATTGCTCCCCACACACACATTCCTCTGCTTGTTGATGCCAGATGATTTTGGGCTATCTTCAGTAAATTTGGGGGTTATGAAGCCTCTGTACACTGCAGTCCTAACTTTCATGCTCCCCCAAGAAGTGAATGTAGTCTGAAATCCCCAGTTTTTGGTGCCATGGTCAAAATACTAAATTAAAGTTCAAGAGTCAATGCTGCTAAAATGGAGGTTGTGATCTGAAGAGGTGATGATTGGAGGAACAGGACGATAAGCAATTATTTGGTATTTTTTTATCATGGTTTTCTTTTTGCTTTTCTCACCTGTCATTTAAAAAAAGCCTAAAACTAAGGAAGATAAAGACAATTTTTTGAGTGTTACTCTTCCCTCCTCCACTGATACCTTATTGTTACAGAAAGGTCTCTCATTAAGAGTGCATTCAGGAAGGATAGTTGAGAATCTGCAGTGTAACCTTTCCTCATGGGCAGCATGATTCTTATTAATGTTGTCTGCCTGATTCAAATGATTTGGATTAGAGGGAATTTACAAGATTTTTTTTTTTTCTGAAAGAAAAAAATGTGAATTCTCATATTCTAAATGAGTCATAGGCCTTTTTGGTGTAGTGTTACTGAAGTGTTACCTTTCACACTGCGTCTTGTATACTCTGAAAGTTGCATTCATTTTTCTAAGATCACCTTAATGGAGCTTTTCTTCCTTTTCTTCCCACTTTTAAGATGAACTGGACAATATGAGCAGTGCTGAAAGGATCTCTTTCTTACAAGAAAAACTACAGGAAATCAGAAAATACTACATGTCTCTGAAGTCAGAAGTAGCAACCATAGACAGGAGAAGAAAGCGATTAAAAAAGAAAGACCGAGAAGGTAACTTTCAAATTTGCTATATGCTTCCCCTGAGATGTTCATTTTCTTAAAAATACAGAATTTGAAGCAACTAAAGTTTGACGGTATTACTGGGGGGAAAAAGTGTTATTTGTTCATTCTGTTCATATATATATATTTAGAAAGAGCATCTGTGGCTTTTCAGAACTTGAACCTAACAAAAACATTTACTGATATATTTTTTTTAATTATTGTCCATTGGAAATTTGGACTTCCTAGTTGCAAAGCATGGTCTGAGTATATCAGTTTCTGTGATGTGCCAAATCTTTGGGGTCTTTTTAATATCAGAATGAAGGTTTCTGTAGTTATTAGATATGTACTTGGACAGTCTGATGCTGATATGTTCTGTATATTCAGTGTCTCATACAGGAGCATCCATGTCATCTGCTTCATCGGACACTGGAATGAGTCCATCGTCGTCTTCTCCTCCCCAAAACGTGCTTGCTGTAGAATGCAGGTGATACACATTTCTCTGCCTTGCCAGCAACTTGCTGCCATGGACTTAAATCCTGAAATTCAACCACAGAAAGCACTCAACTGGTTTGACATTGCCAAGTATATCCTGTACACACTTCCACTGCTGGACTATATCTGTTCTACCCTCCTACCCTCCTTTTTTTTTGTCGTTTGTTTGTTTTTTAATTTACTGTTCTGAGAAATTAAGCTCATTGATAACTGAAGGTTTGTAGGCACAATGTGACATGCTTGTCATTGTGTTTTTTGTTTTGTTTTGTTTTGTTAATGCAGAGAAAGGGCACTTATCAAATTTGAAAAGTTATGTCCAATGAAGCATTCAGGTGTTCTAGGGAAATCTTAGAAGAGCAAGTGCACCAAGTAGACATCAGAATATTATCAAAATGAACTGAGAAACTGCTGCACTTTCACCGAGCTGTCTATTAACTCTTGGTGAGTAGTTCCTCTTTGTGGAAGCACTTGCTATACAGAACTGCCAAAGTATGTGTTCAGCAATGTGCCCAGTTTTAAAGATGTAAATGGGACAAAATAAATTGTGAAAGGAAGTGTAGTTGACTGAAAACTACAGTTGTAATAAGTCTTCCACTTTTTATAGGATTTTTGAGCACACAATTATGCAAATATTTTAATGTTTATTAATGTTTACAGTGGAATTGTGAATAGGTTTTCAGTGGACTATCTTATCCCTTGACAAAAATATTTTGTCTTTTTTCTATGTAATTTCAGAGTTTTTATTTTGTTACAAAAAGACAAAAAATGAAATATATAACAACGATGAAGTTATTTAACAAGATTTCTAAAGCTGAAATTTTTGTGTAAAATAAGGTATCTTGCAACTTGTTAAATATATTTATTCAGACATTGGATGTTGTATTTTTATGTATTTTTTAAAATATTAATAAAATTGGAAAAAAAAAATCTAGGTTAGTTCACTCTTTCGATAAAACATACCTATCAGTTATGGCTCTTACAGGAGGTTTTATCCAGTGGCCATGCCTGTATTAAAAGTGGGTCCGTCGATGTGTCCTCTACTACAATATAGATCTGTAAGCGGGCATCTGGATTAAACTATGACTTTATTTGGAAACTTTGGCAGTCCTAGTACTTACCTTGTTTTGAGGAACAAAATTTTTTGGGTTGCCCTTAAGATACTTTGTCACAAGTTCTTGTGTTTGCTATACTGCCGAATGAATTTATATCTCCCAAAGTTGAGATGCAACAATAAAGTAAAGCAACTGTGTCTGCTTTGTCTGTGGATTGTCCCACAGACAGATACATTTTGTAAATAACTCTTCCAAAACCATGTATTTAAAGCAGTTTGCATATACATTATGTATAAAAGTGATTTTTTATCAATTTTTTTATTCATGTTTGTACATTGGAGGGGGTTCTTAACCCCTTTTTCTGTGTTTAATATGCTGTAGAGTAATAACATAGATGCTCTAGACTGTATATCAGGATATTCTGGTTCACACAGCAGAAAGTCAGAACGAAACACTAGTGATGGAGTAGCATTACTAAAATTGATGTTTCTTGAAATCTCATTTTACAACATTTGTCAAATTGTGATTCCGATTCCTTCCATTTTCGCAGAAAATTAAAGAAAAAGTACTCTTGTAAATGCACTTTTTCTGTCTTTTCTTAAGCAAAGCAGAACTATTTCAATGTAAGATAAATATGGAGCTCACTAGACAGCATTAATAAAGGCTATGTTTTAAACATAGGCTTTAAATTTTATTTTTGTTTAAATGATTGTTCTTGTAAATGTCCAGACTTATCTAAATAGGGAAATTATTCTCCATGAATTGCTGTAAAGGCTTTTTTTCAAAGTTAGCTTCCACTGTTAACCTCATAGTAGCTGTGAATAAAATAGCACTACTCATTTTACAGGAAACAACATGGGTCACGGTTTATCAGATTATCTTCCATGATTGGTATTTATAGAAGTAAATTTTAAATTCAGCGAAACAAGATTAATTAATGTTTTATGGAGATATCTAACCTCTGTTTACAACCTGTATGAAGGTTTAAACAGACACATACTCACACTCAACATGCATAAATGACAGATGAGCCACCTCCATTTTGGCATCGATATTCACTGTATGTACACTTACTGCTTCTCCTTATCTCTTAGGAATGTTTAAAATAGTGCATGGAAAACTTCACGAGACATGGAAATCCAGTCTAACAGATTGCTGCTGCTTCATATACAGAAAACTCCCTTCCCCATTCCCACTTTCCACCTGCTTACCTCACACTAGTACTCATCCAGAGCCCTGGAATAACAATTAACATTATTATCCTGAGAGAAAATTAACCAGCAAGAAAAGGTGGATGAGTTTCTGCCAAGTCACCAGCAAAACCTCTCGTATGTCTCCGGTTTCCTTGTTCTGTCTTTCTGGCAAGAAGTATATCAGTTAGCCATGATTATTCAGTAGATGTTTAATATTTATTAATGTCATATGAAACTATAGGGAAAAACAGATTAACTATATAATACAGGACTATGCTGCTCTAAAATTGAAATCAACAAGACCCTAATATGTCTTTTTATTTCTTAACTGTTATAATCCATTCGTTTCTATTTTGTTGCCATAAAGCAAACTACAAAGTGCGTTCCAATGCCTTGAGTTAAAGTTCATGCTGTTGAGGACACAGTAATTATGATTACAATGATTTGGAATATTTTTTTTTAATGAGAGATTACATATCATGTTTGCAGGAACAATCAAAAATAAAGCACCCTCTTGGCAGTCTTCCCTGTTCTGCCTTCTAATCTGCAGTTTTTGACAAAATGATACACACTATTTGAAGCTTAGTTAGGAGGTAGCAAAATTGCAAAGGATTAAGGGATCAAACTTAAAAAACAGAACTACTAAAAAGAGCAGATCTCTTAAGAAAATTCAGACCTCCCACCTACAGCTGATTTGAAGAACTATCAAATTTCTGGCAGGCTTATTACTTTAGGTTGTATCAGTAGATAATTCAAAAATTAGAAAACAAAAATTCTGCATGCAAGGACAAAGGGTAAGAAAAGGTTCACTTCCCTACTTGAGTTTTTACTTTTCATGAAAGTGTGTACCAGCTACATGTATACTAACGAGTTTGTATTTTATCTCTAAGGTGTAAGTTAGGCAACACCCAATTTAATCTCCTTGTTTCTGGTTCCTCCATCAGATTGTTTGTGTTTGAGAAACCACTTAATCACTTTGCTTCTGCCTGGTCTGTTCAAAGATATCGGAACAAAATAACAAAGCATTATTTCAACAGAAGTCCAACAGACTTACAGTAATAACTGGAAGTAAAAGCACGAGCAAATAAAAGTGTGCATCTTCATGGAATATAATGCATTTGACTTAATTGACTTAATTTGACTTAATGCATTGACAGGGAGCGGCAAAGACCTTTAATTTGAAGGACAGCAGTAGAGGAGAAAGTGAAATCAGTTGCTCGCTTTGAGGTACTTTGTACAAGTTCCACTGAGATTCTAAAGTTATTTTAATACACAGTAATAGATTAATGTAGGCAGCAGTTTTTGAAGTGGGTTCATATTCTTATTTTACATGTTAATGGATACCAGAATTACACAATGGCTTTGGTGTAGAGCTGGAAGGAGAAATCTTAGGATTCTCAGCTTGTGTCTCAGTCAGACTATGCACTCGAGAGTGCCTTCTTTCTCCAAATAGGTTTGTCAAGAACATGACATTTCACACAGAAAAGTCAACGTTAAATTCTTCTAATGAAATGTTATTTTCCTTGTTAAAAAATGTTCTTAGATATCTGAGGTGGGCAAATGGGTTTTCTGGGCAGCACTTACTGGAATTCTTTTACAGCACTAAGTCTAAGAAATGCTGTTGTGCTCATTTTTAAGACCATGTTTGGTTTGATCACTTGAAACAAATCTGACAGTTGGACTAGAAGACTGATTCACAAGTTGAAACAGAAAATGAGTGTGCTGAAAGTATGTTGAGCTGTTTATTTCACTGTGCTCTTGTGTTTTGCAGATACTGTGCACTAAAACCTTGGTTATTTTTAGTTCTCTGTACTTAGAATTTTATTATTTGCTACAATGTGCAGGATAAAGACTACCTCTGAAGATGTAAAACATGACAGAGCAGTGTAACCAATGGGGATGTTGCCAGAGACTGACTCATTTTAATTCCAAGGCTTAGGGGAAAAAAAAAAAAAAGAAAAAAGAAGAAAAAAAACCTTTTTATAATTAGCTCACACTCCTACCAAGCTGTTGTCCTCAAATTTGGGGAAAATCTGTCATTCTACCATGTTGTCTTCCTACAGCCTGATGACAAATACTCAACTGCACTGTCATTTAAAGAGAACTGAAAAGATAAGACAATCTTAATTATGAAAGCAGACCACTTCTCAACCTTTCCAAGAATAGGACTTTTCTGGCTTCCTCCTTGTTTTGAATTATCTCACCCCTATTTATGCTGTTATTCCTGCTGCTTCCCATTTTCAGAGATCCTACTTTCTGTTTTGGAGGGGGACTGTGCTGGTTGGTTCTGCTTCAGGTCTCCAACTGGCTGCTATTTATATCAGTACTACCATTACGCTGTTGCTTGTCCTATAGTAATAGCTTTTGTAGGTGAAAAGTGTCTTGGTTTTACAGTGTTTGGCTTTAATTTACCAATACAGCTCACACATTGTGACAAAAAAAAGCAAGCATTGTGGCTGTTACTTGCTTTCTCTATATTTCGTTGTTTGCCTGCAAAGAAAATCAGCACTAGAGCTCCATTATAGCTGTGAAAACCTGCAGGATGTTTATCAGCAGTGCATTTACTTAACTCACATTGTGAGCCTTGTTCTCAGTAGACACAATTATTATGTGTTATTGGCTCCGTCTCTATTTCCCTGGTTTTCAGAGTAGCCCAGCAATATTTCCATTCCAGCCCTGTCAGTTTCTTCAGCTATTTCTAAACCACTCTGTTTCTAATCCCTCATCTGGGTACAGCTTGACCTAAATTGCCACGATCCTGCCAGCTATGCCAGTTACATAAGGAGGGGCAAGATGTGGAATTTGTATGAAATACATTGTTTTGCACAAGGGTGATTATTTCTTCTTTTAACAAGCCACTTGTTTACATCTATGGCCAGCTTAAAACTGTATCTCTTGTTGCTCGTTCATTTTGTGAAAATTACTTCCCCTAGGGATTGGTAAGGTTTAAAGCTATTTTTGAAGAAGAAAAAGAAAAAAAAAAATAGCTTGATGCCTTCTGCTTACACTCAGCACAGAAGAGTGTGGGGGGAAACTTATCTCAGCAGCTTCCACATTGGGTACAGCTTTTCATAGTGGAGCCTCTGATCGTCTTCTCTGTCTGCCCACATCAGGCCCAGTCTCTTAAAACCATTTTTTATTATGCTGTTCATTCTTTTCCCTTTCAGTTTATTGCCCTGTACACACAGTGGCTCTGTCTGTGCTGCCTTCTCTACTCCCTGTTCTGCCCCGGGGTGAGGCTGCCGCACTCTGTCACCTGCAGTATTTTGCTGCCCTCCTCCCTACGTCTCTTGAAGGCAATAAAAAGCTGTATGAATGTATTTTTATTATGCTTTTCCTCACGTACTGACTGCAGGACCTTTCCCCTGCACAGGGAGGCCCCGCCGGCCTGCAGCGCTGCTCAGGCTCCACATGGATGAGGGGTGAGTTACCGGCAGGGCTCCCACCCTTCCCTCAGCCTTGCCATCACCTCAGTCCCTGCTCAAGCAGCATTTCAAGGCCCAAATGGAGGTGCAGGAGCTCGGATGTAGTGGCTGAAGGGCTTAAACCATGTCTGAGGCAGCTTCAACCACCGCCCCCGAGATCAAGCTGCCCTGAGGTGGGCGGGAGAGCCCGCCATTGCGCTGCAACCTCCCGCCTGCTTCCCGCAGGGCAGAGGCGCTTTTTCCTGAAGAGATAAGCAGGCCCCGCTGCGCAAACACCGTCGGAGAGGCGGCCAACACCCCTTTCCTTACCGATAAGCTGGTTTCAATGCGCCTTGAGGCTGAGGAGGCTTGAAATCCTGTCAGTAGTGGCTCCTGGAGTGTCCCTGGAGCCACAGTGCGCACAAATCCATCATGCGCTTGGGCAGAATTTGAGGAAAATGAGTCTTTAATCCCATACCCCAGTAAGGGCAAGATCTGTCAAACAGAAATAGCCACCAACTGGATTTCTGTTTTGATTATTTCAAATTCAGATATTCTCCCCTTCACATTACATAAAGAAATGACAGTATAGTAGGTATGCTACCTTAGCAAATATTTATACAGTAAGCCCAGCTCCCTCAGCATTCTTCTCACTTTCCCTTAGAGAGGACCCAAGTTACAGAATAATAATAAAAAACCAGCCATGCGCAGTTCAAGCATTGCGTGATATTATCCATGAGGGTGGTCAAGCACTGGAACAGGCGTCCCAGAGATGGTTGATGCACGGTAGGTGTAGAGTTCAGCAGACCTTTGGACAATGCCCTCAGTAACACACTTTAACTTTTGGTCAGCCCTGAAGCGCTCAGACAGACTTGATGATTGTTGCAGATCACTTCCAACTGAATTACCCTCTGTTTTGTGCAAATGTAGACTTTTTAAAGAGCAATTAAGTGTGTTTCTTTTGTCTTTCAGTTGCATCTGTTTCTATATTTGAGACATCTTGAGCAAACAGACTTGACCATCGTTTTACAGTCCTAGTCCTGAACTACAAAAGCTTGAATATTGAGTGCTGCCTGCTCTATTTAAAGAAAGAACCAACCACCAAAAGGCTAAGGAGTATGATGTTAAGGTGAAATATATATACATATATATTTAATTGTGATATTTAGTAGAACTGTAACAATTTAGAATCCTTTTGATGCTGTCTTGAAATTCTGCGTACAAGCATGGTGAAATTTGTCAGATTTACGGGTTTAACAAATTGGGCCAGACTCATTCAAGAAATTGGAAGCCAAACTGAATGGACTCCCCCAGATTTGAACGAGATCCCTCAAGTACTGGGTGCTGACTTCCTAACCTAGCTAACAGAAAACACTGAGAAAAGAGTTTTTGCTTAAACTCCAGTTCTCTGAGTTTTGGTATTTGAGTAGAGAGGAATGCCTCCTTGCACTTAAGTCACAGCCGCATTCCTCTTGGTGTTTAGCCCCCACTTTTCTTACAAAAGATTGCTTTTGCATCCTTTGCCTCTCGTCCAGCTAAGAGCTCAAGCACTCAGTGGGGGTTACAGAAGTTAGGACTTTGCTCCCATCCCTGGAAGAACTCAAGGACCGTCTATTATAATCTTCCAGATGATTGATCTGATCACTCTGCCAGTACAGCTGATGTACAGGGCATTCTGCAGCAAGGCTCTTATTTGACCTTTCCTGTTGAAATTGTTCCATTCTCTGTGGGCTGACTAGTAATTGCATGATTTTCTAGCCTTTTGGTTCAACACTCACCTAAGGAGGAAGGACCTGTGTTCCTGCCTCTGCTGCAATGAATGTCACCTCCAAAGGAGTGTCCATTCACCAGCCCAGTCTCATCAAACCGCTTTTAGGCAGACTACACAGCTGTTGCCTTCTGTCCCCTCCCATCTCCACTCTGGCTCCTTTTTTCACAGCTTTCTCAGTACTCCCTCCTCACCACCACTCCATTTTTCATCCTTTCTCCCCCTTCTAGCAGGATTATTTCCATTCCTACACTTAAACTAACATGCTTCAAGGAGATTCACTTACCCTCCAAGCTGCACCTTACCTTTTACTTCTGTTGCCTTTCAGTTAGGAACTCAGGTACGAACCAGACATTATGCTGTAGTCTTTTTTAATTTTTTTAATTATTATGATTGATTTAGGCTGTGCACGTCACTATCCTGTGCAGAGCAGAAGCTCTTCAGCAGGAGGGATGGAGAATATACGCAATTAAGCTATGTCATGGAGGTTTGAATACTCTGCTGGGAGAGAAAACGTGGATTAGGTTCCCACCAGCAGAAACAGGATCTCCGTTCATTGCACTTAATCACGGGGATAGCTGAAAAACCTGCATCTATCATGCATATGCAGTAGGCAACCCCCCAAAATATGTACCAGATAATCTTGCTGGCAGAATCCTGCTGCATTTAGGTACAAGATATATAGGTACAATATATATTGTACCTATATATCCAACAGAAGCTAGGCAGTTGGATATATGACTGGTGATACACTTTATCATTACACACAGAAGTATATTGCAATTCAGTGGGCATTTTCGGAAAACCAAGGGGGACAACTGCTAGAAATCTAGCCTTTTTCATGTTTGTACCTTTGAATATCTTCCTCTCTAAGAGAGGCTTGGGAGGTACAATACCAAAAGTAATTTAAACAAACCATTAGTTAAGTATACTTCAATTTAATTCTATCCTTTAAAGACTAACACATGGTTAAATCTAAAGGTAAGGCTTTGAGTTAGCAAATCTGTAACTATTGCAGCAGCTCATCTTCAGGTTATGAGGTTCTGACCTGCTAGATGTGATGAAGAAAGTAGGGCAGGACTTGTTCCCTTCAACAATAAACTGTTGATTATGAGTAAAAATTTTAACCTAGCTTGCCTTTGTAGGCGTTCCCAGCCTTCACAGAGGATATCTGTCCTCGCAGTGCTGAAACACTGATTTTGCCTTCACAGTTTTTTGCAAACAGGGTGCTGACAGCAACCTGGTACTCAGGAGGACACAGCTACAGCCCTTTGCTAATACACACTAATAAATATGTGCATAATGCGATAACGATAATAAAGAGTGTGCAAAGCACTGAAACAGTGAGTGATGCTTTCAGTGTCGTGGTCCACAAACCCAGTTGACAAAGGCTTACGGGACACCATTTTCTGAATAACATCGTTTAAGCTGTTTGTCAGGTATTGCTGCCTCTCCAAGGAAGCAAAGGGAAGTCAAAGTTCAGCAAAGCAAAGTAACCTTTTAAAAAAAAAAAATCACTGTTGCTCTGCCTGCCCCCCCTCAATGCCTTAGTTACATTGATGCACTTTATTTTGAAGCTAAAATATATTTGTATCATGTTCTTGGGTCCAGAGAACACTGTGGGAACTCTGCAACATCCCCTAAAGGAACCCTGGTCAGTGTAAGCACACTGTTCCTGCAGCAGTCAGAGTTTTTATCCAGGCAGGATCATTTCAGGGTAGCAGCTATCAACAAAATGTTCAATCAGAGACACTTTAATCCTGTTTGCTTACAGAGCATGGGGAGGGAGAGGCAGGGAGAACTGGTGCCTGAATTGATTTTAAGAATGCATGTTTTCCCTGGATAACAGTGGGTTAAGGTGGCTTTAAAACTGGAGTCCAAGGAAACTGGGGAACCTGAAAGTAATTTATTAACTAAGTCTCTCTAATACTTGCCTAACCTTTAGTACAATAAATCTGTCTTAACAAATATTTACACATCTTCATACCCCCAAAACATGAAACAGGAGGGAAAAATATATGTATTTTTTTAATCCTCCTCAATTCAGCCTCAAGGAGATTTGCCCAAAAGATACGAACATCCTCCAGTCCCATCACTTAAACACTTAAGTCACTCTTCCGAGTAAGTGTACTCTTTCCACACTAAAATGCAAGGAGAAAATGGAGTAATTTCAATTATGTTACCTTAAAAGTCTTTCTGTGAGACATTTAAAGGAAAGCCTTAAATATTTAATACTGATACATTGCTTCTAAGGGCCATAACATTTATCATCTAAGTGTAGCTAACAATCTGGATGTTATTAGTCTGTTACTCCTTTGAAAAAAAAACCTGGACCTTCCAGTCTTGCTGCCTTATTTGGGCTAATTTTCAGCCTTTACCATTTTAGAATTAGCTGTTAGCCATCTCCAAGGTAACAAGGCATGGGCTGTGTAGGAAAAAGCAGCGATGTGGATACTACAAAACACGTCAGTGAGAATATACGAGCGTATTTGTTTCCTCCACCTTTGAACTGCATGCAAACAGATTTCTGTGGAGAGCTGGAGCAGCTTTAAACAGCAGCAAGCAGAACAGTGTCCAGTGGAAGGGGCAGGTGTACTGTGCTGCAGTCAGTGCCTAGTAATCCACAGCCCAGACAGCTGAGAGTTATAGTAGGAAAGAAAAAAAATTTAAAAAAAAAAACCAAGGCAGGAAACTGTTTTCAAATTTCTGATGGAATTCAAAAGCTACAGACAAGCCAACAACAAAGCACGCAGGCAGGCCTCCTGCCATTTCTGTTCCTTGCTGTTGCCTATATAAGAGCTATTTTACATCAGCCGCCCAGTTCTGTCAGTCTTCATTGCTTGATACCTCAGCGCATGTACCAATTCTGACATCCAGTTCCATTTGTTACTGTGTCTTATTAGTGAGAACTACAGCAAGACGTGCTTGCTGGCTATCAGGACGTTATAGTGGTTACTGACGAAAGCGCACTCTATTTTTCCTCTGTTCTGTACTCCAGAACGCAGCTATTTGATAATGAAACAGGAATGAGCTGTCATTCCACTGTACCAACACTCTGACTACAGAATCTCAGTTATCAGGAGCCTTTCAAAGGAGTACAGTTTTTTTTCCAAACCAAAACGACATCATCAGAACAGTCTTCACAAACTTCTCTGTACTCAACCAGCAGCAAAAGAGGCACCATCCTGTGCTTATCTTGTACTTCAGTTGCGTGAATGCCACCGGAGAGGAGCAACCTACGAGCAGGCTCAGTGCTCAGAGCGCATCATACCTGCATCAGGCAACGAAGCCAGTTTTACAGGACCCCCAGGCTTCCCAGAGGGAAACGAGGAGAGCACAGGAGCCGCCTTGGGCACAGGTGCTGCTAATGACACACTCATGTCGCTTGTCAAGGGACGAGCTGGTGAAACATGAGGCAAACATAACCTAGGGATACGCTGGCAAAGCATCCCTGCCTACCTGAGCTCATTAGCTGCAGCAGTTGACTGCCATTTACAATGACCCTCGGCTCCATGCTCTAATAATCACCAGCCAGCCCTCCAGGAGACTCCAAATGATCACAGGGCTCTGAGAGGGTGGCTGCTAATGAAACAACTGAAGTTCTTCCCGAGTTAAAAGATACAACGCAGCCACAAATACCTCCCTGATGAAATGAAGTTATCAATCTGGTGATCTGTCAGCAGCTTCAAGCAGCAACAAACAAATGAGACTCTGTGAGAGAGGATGAGGAATAAGGGCTGCAAACAAAGCGTGGCTCTCAAGCAGCATCCTAAAAAGTATCTTTGGAAAGAGCATACATACAATCACATGGTTTCATTCGTTTTACTTGAATTAAATAAAAAAGTGCATTTCCATACTACACTTTTATTTTGCCTCTGAATCAGTCCTAACAGAAGAAATATACCTTTCCCACCCCCCCAGATTTAACCATACCAGTCTGCAGGCCCTGAAAGAGGTTGTATTAGTATTATTCCATTGTAGAGTGAAAAGGACCTCAGAAACAGACTCCATTGCCAGCCAACACTTGCTAGCTTCATGTGTAACCCTGCATGGTTTCCACTTTCCAAACAGCATCTGGAACTCTCTTCGGAGCTGCTGGACATGCAACTTGACAGTAGAAAATCCAAAACGTGTTCCTGCCCAATGAACACTGGCACTGCTTACAAAGTCTGAACAGAGGGCTCTTGTCTAACGAGGTTGGCCAAGCAGTCCTGCTTTAGCTGCCAGAGCTTCGTTCTGCTGAATATGATACTCCTGGAATCTCATGGAGATCCTCTGTGTCATTTTTAAATACTTCTGTAGGCAGTGGTCTGAGCAAGTCATCTGGAGGAAAAGGAAAACAGAAGGCTTCAAACAGTAAGTCAAACACCTTCCCAAACAGGACCCAGAACATAATCATCTACAGGGATGGAAGGTTAGGTGACCGCATCTCATGTCTGCTTTGTCTCAAGCTGAGGACCTACTTCGTCACAGTCTCTCTGTGCAGTAGAAAATAGTAAGTTTAGCTTTTAAGGAATGCCTGAAACATCTTTTAATATTCATTCTTCATACAACATCTTATATCTAAGAGATATTACCATTTCATCCTTGGACAGCTCTTGTGAAACTGAAGTACAAAACCATTTTATTTTGCAGTGAATACTAAATCTATTTGTTCTGTTGTTGTTTTCCCTCCTTGGTCTGAATTCAGTTTTATAAGCACCTATTTTTGACAGCCAAATAGGGCACACTGCGTTAGCTCAGTTTAACCTTTTTTTGACCTTGTTCCTTTTAGTTCTATCATTCTTCTTGTACCTGCTTGGTTTACCTTCACAAGAAGCAACCAGAAACCCTCTGAAGCTCTGTCAGCCATCTAACTGGTCAGGGACAGAAATAACAAGGCTTTTTCCACAGGTACTGTTATTTATTTTTTTCCCCTTTCTGTAATTGTTGAGAAAAAGCTAAGAAATCTATTTCTGAGCTTCAGTTCTACCAATCAGATATTCTGTGTCATGGTTCCAAACCTTGTTCTCACTGTCAAAGTCAACAAACTCGGATAAAAAGGAACAATGACCAGTTTGCACGCTTACTAGAAAACCAGAAATTGCTTTGATTCTGCTCAGTATAAAGGGATATGAAAAGCAGAGGGGCTGGAAGTGAACAAGACAAAGAGCCTGCAACTAAAAACCCTCGCAGTTCCACTCTTCTCTCTCTGCCTGGCCTGGCACCAGTTACAGCAAAACCTGTTAAGCAGGAGTTAAGTCTGACTAGGAAACAAATGCTGCTGAATTCTGGAACTACCCCAAGCCACATCTTCCCGAGGGCGTGGTATTTGTGATACGGTGCCTGGGGAAGTCTGGACTTGCACTGGAGACTGCTGTAAGGAAAGAGGTCAGGAGCTGCTTTAACAAACACAGAACCTCAAAGGAAACTGACGGAGGTATTTGTCTTAACTATTTAATAAGAAACTACAACTTGAAATAGGAAATTAGGATTAGATCAGAGCAGTGACCCATCTAGGCCAGTCTGCTGTTTCCAGCAGGGGCTGCAGCCAGATGCTTTGCAAGAAAATCCCTAAAAGATAAGTATGGAACAAGCACCCCTTCCAAATGCTTCTTCCTAGCCTCCACTCTTAAACAGATGGCTCTTCTACAGCCAAACATGGCTCCTTTGCAGATCATAAAAGGGGAAGCAAAAAACAGATGATCAGAACCTAAGAATATTTTTTGGATGAGTTAAACACCCTTTATAATTAATTCCTCTCCAGTGAGCATTCTTTGGTTTTGAATCCAGGTCTTCAACAAAAGACAACACGAACCCTTATTTTTCAAAGAAATCTTAATAACTCTTTAGCAAAACAAACAAACAAAACACACTACAATCTTCTGCTAGAAATCAAATGTCATCCCCCTAAAATAAAGAGGTTGTGCCCCTCACACTTTTGTCAGGTCTTGTACAGTTCAAAGCAGTTCCAAATGAGCTGGTAAAAGACAGTGACAAGACCTTACTCAGAACTACTCTGACCACCTGTAATCAAGAAAAATTCCACTAAAGCAGACAGAGAGATCAGGGTAACAAGAAATCTGTCTCGGAAAGCTAGGAGAGCTTTGCTTAGTGCAGCAAAACAAAAGCTGGAAGGAGACATGATTTTTGCCTGCACCAAGGGGCAGCTGTTAAACTCCAAGCGAAGGTTATTACTCTTAACCAACTTAACTAGGAAATTCTAGAACAGCCTCCCAACATGAGAGAAAAGGTAAAAAACACACAACTCATCATATCCAGAGCCTAATCTTTGCAAGGGGCTATATGCAATGCAGAGAACTGGATGAAGCAGCCAGAGTTCTGAAGGCCTATGTTTCTTCGACTCTACAATGCAGCACACATGGGTAGGATTCTGCCTGTGGGGAACTGGATGCAGACTGCAGAGACATGCAGCTTCCATGCCCCTAAAGCTATCACCCATCGGCACAAGAACTTCCTCTGATAGCTCAGAGAATAAAATACACAGAGCTGCATGAAGCAGCCAAGGTTCACAGAGAGACCAGGAAGACACAGACCTGTGTGTATACTCACTGAAGAGAAGACAAGGACAAAACGTAAAGAGGCCCTGGTTCATTATTTGTGTGCAGCTGATGATGCAACGCATGGAAAGGATTTGGTTTTTTGTTTGTTTTGGCTTTTTTTTTCTTATAGCAGACTGTTAGGGTGCAAGGAAATATTCGTTATCACCTTTGGACGTGTTTACAGAAGCAAAGCTACAGACAAACTATTTCCCTTCCTTCCACTAGCACGCTTCCTTTCCCACTTGGAAGCTGCACGCCACGACACCTACACTCCTCCAAAACTGCTAGCTTTTTAGCTCGTTGAAAGATCAAAATCTTGTAAATTACTTTGGAAATCTGAACATTAGACAGAAATCCTACTAAAAGGTAATTAAAAACACAGGAAACATTTACGTACCTCTTCTGGTTTCACCTCTCTGCTAGTGAAATCCTTTACACAATCTAGGAAGCAGTTTTCTGTGATTTTATTGTATGTTCCCAGGAACTCCTTGAACTATAAATAAAAATTGAACACACAGTGAGTGTTTAAAAAAATCTACATCAATTTTTCTTACACAGAGCTTCATGAGCCATCTGGTGACATTAAGATTTGAATGACAAGTCACTAGAAGATCTCACTGTCAGTCATTAGATTCAGCACAAATTGCTGTTAGCGCTCAAATAAACCAGGTGTTACAGTGTCAGTGGTCAGGCGTTTAAATGTTGGTTGTTACAGAACAAAGACGACAACTGAAAGAATCTTTTCTCCTTCTCCAGGTCCTGCTGCCTTTACTCTGTGTGACAAAGCAACACAAGACCTTCAAAGCCACTGCTCAGGAATACGGCATCTTACCTGCTTGATCTGATCAGATTCCGATATTTGTCCAGCCATATTCTGCTGCCTGCGATTCTGTCACCTGTTCTGAAGACAGAAGTTGAGTTTGACACAAAAAGCACACATCCCAACTGCAACATCTTACCACAGAGTGGAATTTTGTATGTTCCAGAGATGTATTTACAGGCAATGTTGCCAGCAAACTTTCAAGCCACCCACTTGAAGGAAAGTTATCTATTTGAAAGGTATTCAGTTAAAAGAGCATCCAAAATAATTCCTGATACTAAATCTTCACAGATCCACCTCAAACTGCTGTCCTTTAAACACTTTTTAAGCATTTCGAACAGTTGAAGTGACTGTGTAGGGAAGAGAAAAAGTCAAATGTTTTCAAACACAAAGTAAAAATAGAGTGGGGGAGAAGCAAGCAATAATGTTATCTGGCTTTGTAATTTCAGTAACTTTAGGTGTCATTTGTAAAAACTGTAAGGCTAAGTATAAAACAGTAACAACTCTGAATACATCAGCATGGATCAGAGAAGCAGACCCAGTGCTTCTGTGCAGCTACATTCTCACCAAACCCTTCAACCAGAGCAAACGTGCTGGACCTTCTATATAGCAAATTAAAGGCAAGAAATCATAAAGGAATGAGAACGGCCTTAAAGGAAAACAAACAAATAAATACAAACAGAAGAGTAAGCAGCCAGGGGTGCAAGAATTTAAGCAAGCATCCTTAAGGAAGGCTCACATTCCTGATTCAACACCGTAAACAAGTTAAGGCTTGAATATGAACCTCCAGGCTTCCGAGAACAGTGAAACCTAGTCTTTCTTTCCCTTATTTAACAAGTTATCCAAGACCTGTCACAGATGATAATGCAAGTTAATATTACACCTTGAAGAGAACAAGCTCCTTCAGTTTTATTCGCTATAACCAGTGGAAGAAAAATTAGTACCAAAGTGTAATTTGTGAAAAAAGTTCATCTAGCCCTGTAGCAAGGGCAACTTGTAATTGTTCTTTTGCATTATGCTTTGTCAAATTTTGAGCCAGACGTCCATGTTTTAGACAGCTTAAACAATTCCAGTCCCTCAGCAGGGACGGGGGGAAGGGAGAGGGCAAGTAAGCCTTCTGAACAAGAACAAAAAGACAAAACTTCTACAAGAGAAAGAAAACCAAGCAACTAAACAGCACTATGGAGCTCTTGCAAGCATGCAGTCTCCCTCCCCCTCCCAGTAGCAGAATAATTATGATGTTTGCCTGTTAAAATTCCACTTTATCACTACATAGGAAGTGTGTGGTGATAGAATTCAGGGACTGAAGATAAGGAACACGCATGAATTTTGGATTTAAGATACCTGTCCTCATGACCAAGAACTACTATGGGTAGATAAACTACACAGGCTATTCTTTTTAAAAGAACCTGCAAAATAAAGTTACTGAGAAAAAAAACCAAAGCATTACTCAGGTTAATGTAACCTCTAACTTGTTTTAAGAGAAGAGGACACAATTGTCATCTGGGACAACTAGTGAAAACGGATGGCATCTCCACTCCCTCATTTCTCAGTCTGTTACAAGGAAAAAAAAAAAAACAAAACAGAGACAACTCTGGCAAGTCACTTTAAGGAGATTATTAAACAGGCAGCTAAAACACACTGAGAACAGAGAAGACTTTTGTCCTCTCCCAAGCACAGAGAGCGAAAAGCTTCAGCTCCTGTCAGTGCTGTTTTCTCACACCGTGTATTGCTTCACGGTTTGTTTATAACAAACCTGATCTTTTGTTCTTCTGTCACTGCTTTGGCAAGCTTAAAGTTCCACCAAGCTGTTACACTTGGGAAACAGCTCTGATTCGAAGCAGCCCAATGGCACAATCTGGTTTTAAATGTCTGAAGCACTAGTCCCTCTACAGGTATTTTTCACTTTCTGCACTGCAGACAGTGAAATTATATGGCTCTAGTGCACTGCGAAACACCAAAAAAGTGATCCCAGAGCCCAGAACAGGACCGGCACCTTGACTAGCATAGCACCCAGCTTCATACCTAGCTGCTCAAACAGCTCAGCAAGCCTCGGGTTTAATCCCACGTAGCCTTGCCTTACTTTCCTCTGGGATAAATGCAATTTCAAAATTCAGCATTGCACTTTGCAACACCACACACCGAAGGAAGCAGACAGCTCTGAAGGATGGTGGGTGATGGTGTGAGAGGGCCTCATAATCTCTGTGTTCTGGATCATGGGGAAAGCAGCAATAGCTGGGGGGGGGGGTGGTGGTCTCCCTCCTCAAAGGGCCCTGGTGCTCCTCCAGACATGTTTTTATATACCAGAAAGATGTTCTTTGAAAATTGGACTCTCTGAGCCAGATTAACAACTAAAGAGAATTTGGGGTTCAGCCTATTCAAACCTATTCTCCATGAAAGCCAAATCCCAGCTCCCCGCCCTGTTTTAGAACCTGGAAAGCACTCCTAAAATTTCCTTCTGCTGCTGCCATGGAGACTTGAAATCACCAGGTAGTCACAGCTTCTCTTTAAAAAGGTAAAGGTACGTTATTAAACAAAAGCAGCAGTTAGGATAAGAATTGCTAGCTAGTGTGGGTCAATCATCTACCAGGAGCCAGAAATACAGCTATCAGAACTCTCCTAAAATTGCACACATGCGGGAACACGATTTCCCCAGCTGTATCTGCAGTCTTTTGAAAGCAGAGGGCTTAAAAATAGAGCTTCTAAGTGACAATTACCAAAAGCTGTGTTCCAGTTATCATTACTGTACAGCTGAAGAGCCTGCCTCCATGTAACAGCCAGGCATTCCTACACGAGAGACACGTGCTGCAAACTCCATTGAGGAACTTGTTTGTTGTTTTTTTCCCCACTGATGTAATGAACATTCATGCCAATTACCTAATCTTGAGTCAACAGGATCCTTTCCATGGAAACTAAACAAGCCCAGCATTTGGATTTTTATCATTTTTCCCCTCAACCTTTTTGCTGGGAGCTGAGCACTACTGGGAAAGGTTAGACATAGTGCTTAGGGACAGGGCTCTGCGGGTGACATTGGCAGTAGGGGGGTGGTTGGACAAGATGATCTTGAAGGTCTTTTCCAACCTTAATGATTCTAGGACTCTACCGAGGGCGAGATCCAAAGACAACGTGAGCGCAGGGCGGGCACCACACACACGAGGCTGTAATTTTATTTTTATTCTGTTCTCTTCCCACCATACGCACACAACACCACGGAGGCGCCTCAGCGCGCGTACAAACGGGACAAAACAAAACGGAATAAAAACCCCACAAACAGCGGCGGGGCCCTCACAAGGACCCCATCCCCGTTTATCCCCGCCCCCCCCCGGCCCCCCGCCCCCGGGGGGGGGGGCGCCCCCCCCCCTCCCCCCTTCCCGCCGCCCGCCCGCGCGCGCACTCACCCGCCCGCCACGAGCCGGCCACGCGGGGAGGGAGAGACGCTGGATCCGCCGATTCGCCACGAGGCGCGGCGAATCAGCGAGCGCAGTCCCGCCGCCAACTTTACCTTCCCGACCCCTAGCGTGGTGCAGAGCCCTAATGTGTCCCCCGGACCGGAAGTGGGGCGCCATTACAAAGAGCACCGGGCGCTGTTGCCATGGTGACCGGGTGCGGGCTGCGGCCTAGGCCCAGCCTTGCCCTGCGGGCCGTGCCAGAATCCTCTTTTAACCTGAATTTCTAGGCGTAAAGCGCCGAGAGCCGTGCTGCGGGAGCCTCATGGACGGGGAAAGCGACTCCAGCGTCAGCCAAGCCTCCTCGAGCAGCCTCACGGCCGGCGACGTGCTCATCCGCTCCACCAGCGTCCACCGGGAGCAGCCCCTGGGGGCCGGCGGCCGCCCCAAAGCAGTGACCGTTGCTGTGAAGAAGCTTCGCGGAGCGGCTTCTACCGGCCCCGCGGCCCGTGCGGCTTTGGGGAAAGGTGGAACGCCGGCTGCTGCCCCGGCCTCGCTGCCCGGCAGGGCTCCGTGCGGCCGGCCAGCTGATGCCGTGGCTGGCAGCGCCGCACGAGGTACGAGTGTGGTAGGGACGCTCGGGTTAGCTTCACGGTGGGATCATACAGTATTGTTTTCAGTTACGTGGCTCTTTATAATTTAGGAAGTGATTTAATCTTCTAATCCTGTCTACATCAGCCTTCCTGTAGCAGTTTTTCAAAGGTTGTGTTTGCTTTCTCAAACTTTTGTGACTATAACTGTTCTCCCTGTGGAAGGGAACTTCTGCAGGGTCAGAGCTCCGTGAGCAGACCTCCGGTCCTGACCCCCCATTCAGTCTGTAAAGATGAAGCTGTCTAATCAGGAAAATCATGATCATCATCAGACCATCACATTTTGCAAATACGTTAGGCTAGAAAGGTGTTAGGTAGCATCAGAAGGTATAACTATGTCTGTACAGGGACCTAAAGAGGAAATTTAACCCAATTCAACCCTACCACCATGGCACAAACCACATATACTGATCAAGTGTCTGCATCAATGAGTTTTGTGTAGATGAGGTAAACAAAATGAAAGAATGAATTACATCCTTCTCTGTAACTTTTTAAAAACCATTTGTGGCAATATTAACTAAGCCATTCAAATTTCTCTCTTTAAAAAAAAAATAATAATAATCTTTATACCTTTTCTTTATTACAATTTTACAGTTAACATGTCACATTCCCAGCATATAAGAAGCTGTAGCATTGCTGCTTGTACTCCTCAAATTCAAAACTGACGTATACGGTGCTGCTAGATAGAGCCAGCTAGACTATTCCTTTTGTTTCTTTAGAGTTTAGAAAGTCTTTTGTTTTTTTTAAAAAAAAAAAAAGTTTTGGGGTATCAGGGCTCAAGCACCTCCACCAGATGTTAGTTTCCTAGTGCTAGGAAGACAGACTAGTCTGACAGTAGTAAAATGTGTACTGTACTCAGTATCATTCTGTAAGATGTTACCATATAAGTATTATTGTCTCTCTAAACAAGTGATTTTCTGTGTTCCTAAAATCCTTGGACTTGATTTTTCACTAGACATTGTTGATTTTTCAGAAACTGTTTCTTCAGTGAGGTTTTTAATGTACTGTAGAACAAGCCTATGATCCAATTTCACAGAATCTGTTAACATTTGTAAGTTTCAGGTTGATGACTATGGTCATTTGTGTTAGGAAAATCATTATATTTAAATATTCAGTGGCACAGAGGAAATACTGAGATTTGAGTTAAGGGACAATGGGAATGCATTCAAAATCATTGTAACTAGAGTAAAATTGCTTTTATTTTAGGAGTCCAGAGTGGTAAAGGACACCCAGAACATCTTCCTTCAGTAGAAACTGCTGCAGAGACCCTGTTTGTGTCCCAGATGGTAAGAAAAGTTACTGTTGCTTCCTGCAATCTTGGCATAAGAGAACAGTGTTTTTCTCAAAACGTTGTAGCTCCTGTAAAAGCTTAGCAGGTCTTCATGCTGAAGTATTTGGAGGAGATTTATTTACTGCACTGCTACCTATTGCGTGTTTAATATCCAGGTATGGTTTTAGATGTTAGTGCGATTCCTCCTCTGAAAATGCTGTTGCACGTTGCACAATATTTGTTAGAAAACCTAAAGCTTCTTGTTTTGTTGGTGTTGTTTTTTTGTTTTCCTCTTTGCATCATAGGTATTGAAATGGACATCAGTTATATGGAATGCTTTAATGCTTATAATTAAAAGATTTATTTAGTTTTTGATTCACTTATTGTATTGTATCCATGCAGCGGAGACTGGTCTGCAGGGCTTCCATCCAGTAATGAGCATGCCTGAGGATAAAATTAGTCTGCACTGTGAAAAGATTGCAGCAAAGTCCCCTCATGGCTCAGTAGACTTAGTAAGCTGAATACAAGTTCTCAAAAGGATGATGGTGGAATACTGTTTTATAATGCAACACCACCAAACACGGTTAAGGAAGAGATTTTTACCTTTCTAACTTGGCTCTATGACTCCTCAGAGACTTGGATTATTGATGGTTTCCACTTCAAGGAAATTCATCTCTGTCCTTGCAGTTCCACAGTCAGTGGCATGTGACCTTAATTCTGTGAGCATGGCTAATCCCAAATTGTTTGAGATTAGGTACATCAGGTACAAAGCCTGAACATAGGTAATTTCGCTACTACTTCTTTGGCTATAAATGAGGAAAATACTTTTTTTTTTTTTTTTTTTAATCAGCACACAGAATACATACTCCTATTGTTCCTAAAATATCATGTGAGTTCTTGACCATGGCTCTATGGTGGAGGTAAGCCTTAACGTATCTTGTTCTATGACTGTGTGTTACAGTACTGTGGAATTGCTTATACTTACAGATTCAGAAATCCCATCTGCTTATAAAATTTTGTCTACCGTTACCACAGGCTTTGATGTGTGCTTTTCTGCCCTTCTTGTTTTGAAGGATTATCCTAAAGAAGCTGTAGTACAAGAAAATCATTCAGTGCTACTGGAAGATAGCAGAAGCCCCAAAGGTAAGACAAGTTGCTGTACTGAGACGCCCTTCTTTCATAAGAAGGTTGATTAGAGGAAAACCAAGCTTTGATTTTATCTTGGTTATTCTTCAACACAGAAATTTTTGAGTGCAATTATTCAGAGGTGTCTTTGCTAAAAAGTAAGGTAATCGTAATTTACATTTTTAAACATTGCAACTTTTGCTTGAGTCTTTTTGGCATTTTACTAGCTTGTGTAGCTCACGTGATAATCTGAGAGGCTTCTAGTGCACTAGAAACTCTGAGATTCATTTTGCTCATTGAACAAATTCATATATCTGAGTAGAGAATTTTTCTTTTTGCATCTATTTTCCTGTTGTACTACAAATGCATGTTTTCTGCAAGCAACCTACACTATAAAGAGTGTATTTTTAACTGTCTAGGAAATCACACTGTTGATGCTTTTCCCTTGGATAAGAGAAAGTTCCCTTTGGTTTCTTGGATGTCCTTGTCTGAGTAGAGAAAAGGAACAGAAATCGCTATCTCTGTTTAAGGCCAAGAAGCAATTCTTTAGTTTCTTCTTCTACGAGTTGCAGAGGTAGCAGCTGGATGGCTTATCAGGATGTGTTCTAGCTGGCTAATTAGCAGTAACGAAACAATGAACCTGCTGCATCTTGGGTTATTACCTGTGCCCAACAAAGAGTAGATGCAGGAGAGACTGCAAACTTATTAGCATGATTAATAGCTATTAAAATATTTTGTTGTAATTCATGGTGACTGTAGGAAAATACTTGTTCACGGTTCTAAAATACTGTTTTAATTACATTTATTTCAAGTTGAAATTTTCAGGGTTTTACTAAATGGGTAGTCAGAGACAAGCTACAATTTATATAGCAATCTCTTTCACATTTTACAAAGTTAAGGTACTGTCCTTGTCATTTTCAGAGCATACCAAAATGGGTTTTAGTGATAATGGCATTTGATACGATGTGAAACTGTTATGTGAAGCTTACTGCCTACCTGTTATTTCAATAACACTTTGTGTCTACTTCTACAATGGATGCTTTGTGTCAGTTAACTTACCAAAATGTTTTTTTTGTCCTTCCACACAGATGATGTTTTTATTTCCCAGTATGCTACTGGCCAGAAGGAGGCTTTGAGAGCAGTATTAAAGCAAAAGTAAGTCCATGTTGTTGTGCTGTTCTATTTTTGTGTGTATAGTACATACTTCCTCAGTTTCTGCTAAAATGTATAGCTGGTAAGGAAAGAGTATTATGTTTTTTTATTCTGTTAGTATTTTTCTGTCTATAAGGGTTTTTTCAGGTTATTTTATCATTCAGAGGTCACTGAAATATCTTATTTTATTTATTTTTTTATGTTTATTTATTTTTATTTTATTTTGCCTATCTTTGTAATGTCTTTAAACTACATGAATTAATGTTTTCATGATACAAAGAGCCAGGCAAGATTTGTTCCAACAGAAAAACCATCTAGTGCCAAACTCACACAGGATGTCTTTATAGAGGTATAAGAATATATATGCTGTTTATCCATAGGCTGGAAATCTTCAAAATCAAAAAATATTTAGGAAGACAAGGTGAAATACAACCTGTAAACACCTCTTTCATTGTGGTTGCAGTTATCACATGGAAGTGCTTTTTATACTATAAACCGTAACATAACCCCAAGAAAATTCTTGTGCCATACTAAAAATCAGAATATTTGGTTTTTTTCTTGGACATCAAGGAGAAGGAAATGAAGGAGAAATGCCTATATATTTAGTGATTCCAGTGCTAAATGTAGGAAACAATTTGCTTGGAGGGTGTTTTGATGCTTTCTCATTGCTTTCAATGCTTTTTATAGGAACTTGTTTATTTTTACAGAACTCAGAATACTCCTGTATTTAAGGAGGTGAAGGTACAGCTCTTAGGGAATGCCTCCACTGAAAGAAAGGAAACTGTTACTCAAGACACCAGGCCAACACACAGGGAAGCTGATTCTGCAACAACCATCGCAGCAGCAACTGCTGCTGCCATTGCCGCTGCAGCTCCACTTCTCAAAGTAAGTAGCTTGCAGTAATATTAGTTCTTTGCCCACTTCACAATAATAGATCTTCTAAGGAAGCTTGAAGTGATTGGTGGTAGAACCAAAGGGAACTGAATGTCCTGAATGCTTTCTATGCTCATGATTTCTGACTTACCATTACAGCAGAAAGAGCTAACTTGGATTTGACTAGTGAGATTTGTCTGCCTATGGACAGAGACCATTTAATTTATCCTTTAGAATAATTTAATAGTATTGCTAAGCCACCAGACATTAAGGCCAACTGGTCTTTTTCTTGTGAGTCTTTTAGGAAGCAAATCTATCTATGATGATGGGAAGGGTGTTTTGTTCTCTTCACACTTGCACCTCTTTTACAGTAAGTTTTTGTTTGGTTGGTTGGTTGGTTTTGTTTTTTTTTCCTTAGGTTCAAAATGATTTGGAAGCAAAAGTTAACTCGGTTTCAGCATTACTTCATAAACTACGGGAGACAGACAGACAACTGCAGCGTGTTGCTGAACGGCAAACAAATACAAAGACTCAATATGAGAATCCCCAGTGTCATGAAAGAGTTGCTGAGCTTGAAAAACAAATGAATGCTTTAATGCAGCAACGGATTCAGCATTTGGAAAAGTTACAGGAGCAACAAATGAATATTCAGGTATGTATGTAAAATGGCAGATGCTTTTGCTTATTTCTTCTATATCTCAGTGTTAATATTATAACCATTTGTTTTTAAATTTTGATTTAGATATTAGTTTTAGAAAAAAAGTATGATCCAGAAGCCAGTGCATGAGCCAAGAGCTTTTTTAGGAAAAGTTTATTTCTGGTTCTGGAAAATCTGAAATCCACCTGTTACAGATTGCTACTGCCTCTCCCTGCATCCCCCACCCCCAGTAATTCTGTCTGCAAAAATGGTGGGAATGAGAACATTTCGCTAAGAAGTTGGTTAGACCTTTGCTAATTGAGGGAACTTTCATTAAGTAACTAGCTGGTCAGACTAAAAATCTAAGGAAAATTAGTTTGTTTCTTTGGACAGTCTTGCTTGCTTCTTTGAAAGGAAGAGTAATGTGCAAGAATGTTTGTGTTCTGAGACTGTTGTAAATGCCTTTTTTTTTCCTTCTAAATATCACATCAAAATTTGATTAATATGATTACATGACAAGTGTTCATGTTTAGAGTTTTACTGAGAAACTAATGCACGTATAAGAAATTCATTATATTTTTTCTCTTTTAGTCTCATCTCCTTAGTTCTGCAGTCAACATGGGTGGCTTACGGCAGATTCACCTTCCGTCTTCCAGTGTCATGACAAAACAGTCTGAGAAGGCAGAACAGCAATTGCTTGCTAACGATGATGTATCTTCATGTCAGAAGAATTTACTTTCTACCAGAGGTCCACCTGTCCCAGGTGAAGACAAATCCTGAATATCTTAATTTCAATGTTAGTTCTGCATTGATTTTGTTACAATTTATGTCGGATTACACACTGCATTAGCAGTGAGTAGTAAACGTTTCTTCTGTATAATTGGTTTTATGGCATAATATACTATGTATCATAAAACACTTATTCTGAATATGTTCCAGTTTAAATTAAAGTGAGAGTTTGTTACTTTTAAACTGCTTAGTCTGCACCAATTTGATTTCATTTATGAGGCTTAGATTTACACAAAATAATTTTACTGAGAAATAAACTGTGTGGAAGGTTGTATTGAGCTAGCTCATAGTATTGTTTTTTGTTTGTTTGTTTTGATTCTTTTATAATAGTACTTGGAAATATGACATTTTCTTCCTGTTTACTTTTTTTTATCTAGTGCTGTAATATTTTGCATTTCTGTGAAAATTTCTTAATGTTGGCATGCATTTTTTTTCTCCAAATTTGTTTTCATATTAAGAGAATTCTTATCATATTTAAATAACTATATATATTTTTCCCCCCTCTGAAGCCTATTCAAGTCAGTTCCAGAGTAGTGGCATTCATACACAAAAATCTCCTCTAAAGACACCAGTTCCTCGGAGTTATGTTCCGGAACCTGTATCAAAAAGTGTGAAAATCTCAAGGAAAGAAAACCCTATAACAGAAAAGGAAAATGTTCCCAAATCCACACATGAAGGTATGGTGAGTATGTTACTCCTGTCATCCACTGGCATGAGCAGTATGGTCTGGGGTTTATTCTGTGTATTCCTCCCTCTTCTGAGTTGTTGGGTGGCTAGCACTTAGATACTTACACTCAGAATATTGGAAAGTGTGTTTGGGAAAGGTTCATGTTAGAAATGTGTCAGCTACTCATGACCAGCTAAAGATTTAATGACAGTACCGTGCTGTCCTGTAGCTTTAGACAGAATTTGTCACTGAAATATACTGCAACTTGGAAAGTTAAAAACAGTAACTACTCATTGTCAGGTTTAAAGAAGATGATATAAAATAAAGTAAAATGGGAAAGCTACTCAATAACTTCGCTATCACCGGCTGAATTTACTTTTTTCCCACAAATGCATCCACAGAGTCTCTGGGTTACAGCAATTAAAATAGCATGTGCAAAGCAAAATGAATCATTTTCTTTTTACTACATGAGATCAATTTGTGAATCAAAGGTGTGGAACTTGGTTTTGAACATTTCATCAAAAAGTAAAGCACTTTTTTTAGTTAGTGTTTAGGAGAATTGCTCGAGGATCTAAAGACAGAAGACCCCCATTTAAAAGATGCAGGCATTGTACTTGTAACATCATGGACAAAATGCCAGTTGGTGTCTTCATCAGATTTTTCTTAGATTGCTGCTTCTGTCTCTGTTTTTCAATGCTGTCACTTTGTTCTCTGGGCCCAAGAATAAATGAAGCCAGGTGAAGGAAGAAGAACAAATCTGTGACCCTATGGACAAAATGTTCCTCTGTGACTCAGTTAATTGCTTCTCATGGTTTCATTCATCTGTTTTTTGACTCTGCTAATATAAAGCAATCACAGTAAGATAGATCAGTGTGAATGTTTTTATGTGACTTGTCATATCTGAAGTAAGCATTTATTTAAAAAAAAAAATTTTTTAATATTTTTAAAATAATAATAAAAATAAATAAAAAATACTATCCTTGTTGTGTGTTACAGAATAGTAAAATATTTGGAAAGGAAGAGAAGGCCACAAAGTCAATCAAAGGGCTGGAGCACCTCTCCTGTGAAGGCTGAGGGAGCTGGGTTGTTCAATCTGGAGAAGAGAAGGGAAAGACCTTAGAGTGCCCTTCCAGTAACTAAAGGGGACCTACAGGAAAGCTGGGGAGGGACTCTGTCAGGGAGTGTAGCGATAGGACAAGATGTAATGATTTCAAACTAAAAAAGGGAGATTTAGATTAGATATAAGAAAAAAATCTTTGCTATGAGGGTGATGAGACACTGGAATGGGCTGCCAGGAGAAGGTGTGGCTGCTCCATCCCTGGAAGTGCTCAAGGCCAGGTTGGATGGAGCTTTGAACAACCTGATCTAGTGGAAAGTGTTCCTGCCCATGGTGGGGCTGGAATTAGATGATGTTTAAGGTCCAATCCAAACTATTCTAGGATTCTATGAAAAGAAAGTATTATATGTATTGAACAAACTTAACAGTACACTTAACTTTTTCTTCTGTTCTGCTGTAGGTGGAGGGAGACTTCTTGAGCATATTCTGAATCCTCAAGAAACTCTAGTGAGACAAAGGGATTCTTCTGAGAAGGCAGCGTTAAGCAATAATCAAACGAGCTGGCATTCCAAAATAGACAGGTAAATAAATGCAACAACCCTAAATTGAGGATTTTTTTTTTTTAATTTTAGTGAGATTGGTGGTGGTTTGAGACTGGGATGGTTCAATTATATTTCAGGAATAAAATGAGAAATGCCTAAAGATATACTGTCTTATGATAGTATGAACAAAAATATGATTTTTTTTTTTCAAATGGACAGGTTTTCAAAGTTAAGATGCTGCTCTGCTAGATCTGAATTTTGAATGTAGTTTCACTGTTCAAAATGCAAGCATACAGCTCAAGGTGTTAAGTAATAAACAGAGAACTCGGTAACCTGTCTGTAACCTCAGATGAAAAAGCAAATTCTGTTTTGCGTAAAGGTTTTGTATGTTCATGCACAGTGTCAGTCAGCTACTTTTTTGGGCCATGTGAGCAGCCGTGAAATTTATAATAACGAGTATTTCTCCTATCAGGCCTACTTCTTTGCATGTAGATTCATGCCCTGCTTTTGAAAGGCCCTTCCAAAATTGCAGTTCAATTGAGAAAACGGTGAAAAAAGCAGATGATTTACTTGAAGATCTTGGCCAGTTAAGAAAACAAATGCACAACATTGTACAGGTAAAGTACATAGTGTTAGAACGTCCCAGAGCTTGAATAAGGGGAATTTAAAAATGCTGAGAAAAACTTGTAAGACTGACATGCCGTTGTGAACAAATGAAATAGTGCGGGTTTTTTTTTTTTTTTTTTTTTTAATGTTGAAGGGATTTGAGCCTGGGTAATGGTGTTGCAATGGGTGTGCAATAGCCTAGACTGTAGAGAATCTTACTTCCATTCTACCATATACAAGATAGTGAAAAATAAAAAATATTTATTCATTTTATTTGAAGGTATTTGCATATTTCCAGTGCTTGTTTTCTGCTGGCTCTCTTCCCGTGATATTAGAGCTACAGAGCTGATGTAGCAGCTCCATTTGGGAAAGCTCAATGTTCTACTCATGTACTTTAGCATTAGGGATGATTTAAATTAATTCCTTTCTCCTCTAGCCATTTCTTTATGTAAAGTGTTGCTGTATCTTTAGAAAAAGTAGCTTAATCTCATCGTATCTTACAGTAGAGTTGATACAGTTGATACCCCATTTCACAGATTTTTGTAGCATGTTAGTGGATGGCATTTTTAACTTTTCTTATTAGTAAGAGAACCAATGTCACGTGCCCCTTAATCATCACAAATATTTGCATACCACTACTGCTAAAAACTTCAATTGAATAACATACCTAGCATAGGCAAGAACAGGGTGAGACAGGAGAAGGAAAGGTGGGTAAGAAAGAACAGAAGTAAATGGCTTCAAATTTTTTTTCTTGAAGAAAAAATGCCACTGGGAAGACAAAGATTACTTCACCAAATGTGAGGCTGAGTCAACTAGGTACCTGGCTAATGATTTCTTATCATTGCTTGAGATCTGTAGAGTTAGAGAATAAATGCTTGGGATGAATGACCACTAGCTTACCATGACCAAATGGAAGGTCTGAGGTAACTGAGATAGGTGGAGATGGAACAGAAGGTGGTGCTCTAACCCAAAAGAAGTGTTTTGTGAGGTGTAGGTGTTCATAAGAAATTCATTGTGCCCATTTAAATTGATTGGATATCCACTCTAGATTTTACCTTGATGCCTCTGTCTTTTATATACATTTCAAGATCTCTTCTATCTTTTTAGGAAGCAGGTTTATGGAAATCAGACATGAATGATCTTATTAAGGTATACTTTGAGTTTTTTTAAGAGTATAGTACTGAAACTGTTTTGAATTTGCTTGCAATGAGATAATACTATGGTAACTATTGCATGTCTATATATATATATATATTTAAAGTTGCTATTATGTACAGATTACATTATTCAAAGTAAGATTTAACTTGTACACTGTCTTGTCTTATTCAGTCTTAATGAACTGTCTTGATTAAATAATGCAGAAGTCAGAAAGTTTCCTCCTCGAACAGGCATGCTGTGGAATGCTAATATAATTGTCATTTCATTCTCTGGGTCTAATTGGCAAGTCTACATCATTTTAATGTTGAACGTGTATCTGTATTTCTTAGGTGAAATTCATAGGAGTACACAAGTAAAAAGCTGATAGTTGCTTCATGAAGCATAGTTTCTTATGAAAATTAAAAGACAGCAAAAGGGAGAGAGGATCATGGTGAATATTGAGGTGTGATGCTTTGCTGTTAAAACTTATATATATTGCCTGCTGTTTCTTGGGACAGTGTTGCCAATTGAGTGCATATATTTAGTGGACTTTGGTTTTTACTATATTTTTAATCATACTTTACTGTTACATGGACAGATTTGCATGTAGTAACTCCTGCATATATATCCAAGTGCCATCTTTTCACATACTTACTAGCTTTACATTGCTTCTCCAAGTTGGTACATTATAGATTAGCATCAGAGTCCTTTTAATCATCCCACTTGACTTTTAAATGTATTTGCACTCTACTGGAAGTTCTTGAGTAATTGAAGCCGCTGATGTGGACAGTCTCTAATCTGCTGGGACTTGAACAGATAACAGATTAATAGGAATTCTGATCAGTGTGCAGCAAAGTGAATTAAAAGCTCTGATTAAAAGGTAGTGGTTCTGTTTCAATTTCAGTCAAAAAACCCTGCCACTGCATCTGATCTTCCTGAACATCATCAGCTTTTTAAACCGTCCATCCTTCAAAATGTTAAAGCACCAAAATCTCTACTGAGGGAAGCTGAAAGGATTTTGAGAGGAGTTCAAAGCAGTAAAAAAGTTCTTGAAGAAAATTTGGAAGCCATTATTCGTGCAAAAGATGGGGATGCCATGTATACGTTTATTAATGCCTTGACAACAAACAGGTTAGACCCTATTACTCAATGCTTTGTGTGACTATTCATTCCACGTGCTCACCTTTTATTACCTCTCTTACAAATTTTTGAATTCCATATATTGAAGAACTACTGCAGTTCCCTGGGGGGAAAAAAAAGTATTAATTGACTCTTCTTAGAAGTCATGATGTGATACTCTTGAACTTGAAATGCTTTTTGAACCTTGTGATGTGAATTAAGTGTTCTTGATAGGTACCTGTTACTTCTTTGGATGTTCTGTGCTCCAGAACTTGAAGCTGAATTCTCAGACTAACAGCTGGACAAACGGTTCAGCTATCGGTAGCAGGGACTAAAAAACGCACTTAGCTTTTTGTAGACAAATTTGCAGTAATAGGAAGACAGAAGAGTAATGTCATCATTCAGAGCTGAAGAGGCTTCGTAACCCTGTAAATGTTAAAGAATTAGTCATCACACAGCAGTTTTTTAAACTTCTGCTTGTCAATTGGTAGTCAATTGTGTTAAATACACCTACTTCAATCAATCATAATTTTCCAACTGAAATATTGGGAAAGGTAACGCTTCATGTAAAGATCTTTCAGACGTGATATCTGCTATAATTATCTTTTAGAGGAAGCAATAATCTTTGTCATCTGCCTTTTATCTTTTGAGTAGGAATGTTTTTGTAGTCCTGTTTTACCAGCTTCTAATCAAAATAGGAACTGATGCATGGCTGCCACTTGTTCAGAGATCTTTGTAATGACGTTAGCACATATTAACAGGAGAGTTTTTGTAGGTGGCATTACGTAAGAACAGATTTAGATTTAGGAAGTTCAGGTAAAGTATGCTCAGTGTCTTTTGGAGACTGTAGACATTGCATAATCTTACTTTCTCTGTGTTCTGGGTTTTTGTTTCTATCATGTTCAGTAGAAAAGGCCACTGCATACCTAGGAATGAATCAATGAAATTTAAGAAGCACTGCCTTAAAATAGTTCCTTCTTTTATTTCAGAGATATATTGGAGGAGATACGTATCAGAAAGACTGTGGATGAGTGGATTAAGGCAATCAGTGCAGAAATCCAGGTATGGCTGGGGAAAAAGTGAGTTCAGGTTTCTTGCGTCATGCTTTTTCATCTCACATTGCTCTTTCATGTTGATAATTAAGCATGATTCATTCACAACTGAAAAACATGAGAAAACAGCTTATTATTACTAGCACATAGTTTGCTATAACACAGTATTTGCCTCTATTCTAAAACATTCATTGCTTAATGAAAATCACTTGGTCACAGTTACTCGCTAACATAAAAAAAGCACAGGCCATTTCTTAGATCTTCAAAGTTATCCACAAACTCTTCTGATAGCCTTGAAGATAAAATCTCCTTTTGCTATGTTTGTTTTATCTTTAGGCTGAAATGGTAAGAAATGATATGGAGCAAGTGAAATATGATCAAAAGGTCCCATGGATCAGGAGAGCCCCGAACATGAAGGCTATGAAGACCAATAAAGAAAGTAAATCAAAACCTCAGAAAATTCAAGGATGCTCAACAAAGAAGCTTTTATCTGTAGCTAAGCCATTGCAGAAGCAAGCAGAAGATAAGATGAGCAAACGGAGTTTTAGAACTTACTTTTCTTCTGAAAGTTTGCAGAGGAAGCTAGAAAGGGAAGATGTGAGTTCCCAAGTAATTGTTTCCTTTTTAGTAATGACTGCTTTGCTTTAGATTGTAGGATTAGTGTGGAAAAAAAAATGTTTGTTTGTGTGACTGGTAACTTTAAATGAAAATGATGGTCCTGTCCAGTGTGTTTTTTCATGTCAGAATTGTCATTGCATAACAATGTAGAATTCATTGTTATGTTAAAAAAATTTGGATTATCCAGAAACTGCTATATCATCTGGCTGTTGGTGTTCTGTATACAGAAGTTTCAATGTGTGCATGCAATGTCTTTTTGCAAAGCTTCTTACTTTTTTTTTTAACCCTAGACTTTAGTAACACTACTCTTGTTTTCAATTTTTCATACATTAAGAACTGTAAACTTTTTTTTTTTTTGCGACAGGGACCTGTTGGTAGAAGTGCAGTGGTACAAAATGAAGAGTATCTCAGCCAAGTTTATGGAAAACCAGTTTACCAAGGCCATCGTAGCACGCTTAAAAAAGCACCATATCTGAGATTCAACTCTCCCTCTCCCAAATCTAAAATTCAGAGACCCAAAGTGATAGAATGTGTTAGAGGTAAGTAATTCCTAAATGTGAACAATATGTTCCTTCCCATTTTTTTTTCTATTAGGAATTCCTTATGTTCCTTGTGTTTCTCTGCTCATTCCTTGTGTTTCCCTGCTCTTCAATTTGATGCATAAGCAATTGCAGGAGGGTTATAGGATAGTCCTTTCAAAACTAAACAATAACAGCAGGTCTTCAGATTTTTTTTCTGTGTACCTTACTTATTTTGGATTGTTCAGTTCATACTTACACTACTGTTAAGTTTATAAATATATTTATTATTGCACTAGTCTTAAACTGAATTGCTGTAATTGAAAGTAATTACATGAGTGCCTGGAAGTTGAGTGTGTTGAAAGAGTAACCCAGCTTTTGATAAAGGTTAGTGAGGGATGTCTATTCCTTGTGTAAGGTTTATCCAGTTATGTCATTTAATTGACTTAACTTATTCAGAGTTAAGAAAACTTCTGATATTTGGAAAATTAAAGAAGCCTGATACTGCTTTTCCCACCTCTAATATGTGAATTGAGAAATGAAAATTGAAATGTATTGGGATGAAGATGACATCTATTAACCTGAAAATACTGAAAGATGTTAATCAGAAGCATTGGTTCAGCTCACTAAATAGAGATAAGTCTTCCTTTGTTACTCAAGTCAGATTTAAATGTAGAGTATAACTTTTTTTGTACTAACTTGTTATTTAATTGATGAAGGTTATTAGTTGATAATTAATTTTATTCATTAGTTATGTACAAAGCACTAAGATCAGAAGATTCTAATTTTCAAACCTATTAGGAATGTTTAAATTAAAAGAAATGAAATTGTATCTGGCACAGGTAAGTGTAGCTAAACTTTATCTTGAATTAGTAGAAATGAATGTGTACTCTAGTAAAATTCATCCATTCGTTAAAAATAGTCTTTATTTCAGTTTTTAAAATTGATGTTTTTAAGAATATTAATTTTCTTTATTGAAAGTTGTTTTACATGTTGTTAGGAGGTAAAAAAAAACATTGCAAGGTACCAACAAAACAGTGAGGACTAGAAAATCTAAGTAAAGAAAGCAACAGTGGAGTGCAGAAGGAAAACAAATTCAGCGTTTGCTTAGGTATTTATGCTGGAGGTATAGAAAGTGTAGGATTGTATCTGAAGTAGATTTGCAGAATATGAGTTCCTGTTGTTGTCTGTTTTAGAGACCTTTGGCTCTGAATCTTCTCACAGTTGATATCTTTGTGGAGTTTTCTCAGTAATTTTTGTTGAGTATCATTAACAGCTTGAAACTGTACATCTTAGATTTGTCTGTTTTAATGGGATCTGTTTTATTTTGCGGTTATTTGTTCAAAACCTGCTGTTTCTTAATATGGTGATTTAAGATTAATCTATAATAGATCTGTCAGAAAAACGAATGTGTAGGATTAAAGGGAGACTTAGAGGTCATTACTACTGTTACAGTTAATAACTAGAATGCTTGTTATGAAAGATGAAGTATGATCAAAGAATTTCCTGAAGTGGTTGTACTGTTATTTTCATTATGACTGAAGCAATGGAGGATGACTGCTCTTCTTCTCTGTATCTGTACAGAAATGAGTGTAATCAAGATACTAGTTTCCTTTATTGAAAGTTGTTAGGAGGTAAAAAAGATTGCAATCCTAACACGTTGTTAGGAGGTAAAGAAAAGATTGCGAGACACCAACAAAACAGTCAGGACTAGAAAATCTTAGCAAAGAAAACAACAGTGGAGTGCAGAAGGAAAATAAACAACAAACAAGGATTTTTCTTTTCTTCTCCCTGCATCAGAGAGTGAGCAAATTACATGATAAAGGATCATCATCAAGGGAAATATTGTATTAAGTTTAAGAGGCGGTTAAAGTGATGGTGGGCACAATCAAGATTATAGGGTGAGCATCAGTGGAAAAAGAGTGTAATATTTGTTAGATTTCCTATTCCCTTCTTGTTCTCATGCTGATGGCACTCATGCAGGAAAAATACACTTGATGCAGTCTTAACTGTCACTTCTTTTTTTAAAATAGTGTTTTCATTATAACTGTCAAAATATTATATTCTCTATGAAATAAGACATTAATATGACGAAGGCAGCCACTTAACGAGACCATGTTTTTAGGCCATAAAAATGTATGGTATAAAACACTGAATTTATGTCTTTGGAGACTAGCACTGCTATTATTTTTTTTCAGTTATGGTGTACATCCGTAGTGTCAAATCCTCAAAATAGTACAAGAATCTTTTGTCAAGCATAGTGTAGTCTTTAGGTGATTTCCTGGCAGTTTTCTTAAGACTGCTCTATAACTCAGTTGTGATCCATGAGGAAGAAGTGTTATTGGTAGAAAGTATTTGCAGTTCTCAACACTCCTTTGAAAACATGTTGTGTAGTCTTGGTAAAGATCAAAAAGACTTCTGGAAACTGAATTTATTTTTTAACTGGTGAAAACTTGGTATATGAAAACTACTAGTCCTGTCACTTGTATTTTTGATTTGACCTCTCTTGAAAGATCCCCCTTTTTTGGGAAATGACAGGATCAGTATGATATATCACTCTTTTTGACTCTATTGGCAGTGCTGCACACCTGTAATTTAGTTTATTCTGTACATAGTTTTTTGAGTAAAACGTGTGTTAGTAAGCACTTAGTAACCTCACAGTTAATGCTACACTACAGTGACCTCAAAGATTTGGACTGAGAACAGACACTCCTTTAAAAATATTGAATCAGCAGTTCTACTTTTGCTGAGTCCTGAATGACATTTTTCATCTTGATTTATAGGGTTCTTGTCTTTTGGAGGTCTCAACCTTTCCAGGGAGCCCAGTTTTATCATTTCAGAAATAATACCTCGTGAAGAGACAGGACAAGTGTGTTGGGTGTTGTCCCCACATCCCTGCTGACACCCCAACATAAATCCAATTATCCTAAGAAGTAGTTCATTTGATCTTTTGACACTAGGGGTTTCCTACTGCTGGCATGTTTGATTTGCTAGTGGTGGTGAAGTTTAAAGGTACAAATTGCATGCGGTTGTACTAAGCTGCTGCTGTGCTTTAGCTTGATTTCTGCTGGAGGCAAATAGTAAATGAAAGAGAAAACTGTGTACTGGATCCAAGCTGCATTTAATCTTCCAGCTCTCCTGAATGTGGCAAATACAGTTTAAAATGTATTTGCTTGGAAACAGAATGAACTCTGGATAGCCCTTACCCGAAGTAATACTGTTCCAAGTCATTAAGTCATACTGCAGCAGTGCAGCCACACGTGTGTTTGCAATAATAAAGCCATCATAAAAATCATTTCTCCGTTTCACATCAGACTGCAGCTACAGAAAACTGCATTTATTTTATTTGCTGTCAAGATACAAAACAAGGCACCCTTGTATCCTTATCTAAGGGAAGAAAGAAAGAAGATGGAATTTCTTTGGCATGTATTTTACAACAATAGTGCTCCTATTAATATTTAGCCTGTTTCCAAGTTTTCTAACTTTGATGGCTTTAGACTGAGGTCAACCTTTGTTTTGATGCTGGCATTACTTGTCTTTGACTTTTATGTGACAGTTGGTCAGGTTGCTTAACTTTTCTGCTCTCCTGCATCTTGCTAATAAAATGGAAAAGTAATACTTCAGTGTTCTACATGAGTCTCGTGATGACAAAATTGTTGGATGTTTTTGTGGACTGCTATTCTGAAAGAGGCAGTTACGGCAGGAAAGTATAACTAATAAAATTAGAAACAGATCCCTACTCCTCTATAATAAAAGTGTAAATAAAATGAAATAAAATTGAGTAAGCACTTTAAAGCATGAGGCTCTTTAAAAAAAATCTTGCATGTATTAGACATGGTTAGTTTCTGCCTTCATGGAATTGCACCCAGAGATTCCCTTCCTGGCCTTGATGTACCAGGTGATAAAAGGCTTTAAAATTATTGCAAGTAGTTGGCCTTGAGCTTGATTGGCTGGAAAATCCAGACTTATTAAATGACTCTTTTTTGTTAGAGCAGTCCACTGAGCTTGTTTTAAATTACTGTTAGAATAAGGATGTTTATTTAAGACTGAAATGGCCATCTGGAGAGCCTCTTTTCAGTCATTTTATAACTTTCTCGACCACTTTCTTTGCAAATAAACTGTAGTGACTAGTGCTGTAGTGCTTGGTTTCTTCTGGGAAGTTAGGAAAAAAATCCAGCTATTCACACTTTAATGAGCAAGAGAGAATTTCTTAGAGGGAAAAAAAAAAAAAAAGCTGGAGTTGTTTTCTTGCATAATTCGAACTAATAAATATATGTAAACATCAGGTTTTTAAAACTAAGTTTAATTAAATGTCTCGTTTCTGCCCAGTGCAAATAAACTTTTCAGGGGGAAATGAAAAGTTGAAAGCAATTAAAATGAGGTGCTGCGTGTATACAGTACTTAATCATTCTTACTGTGAGAACCTTGTTTTTACAAGTTGGCGGTATTACAGATATGTTGCCAATTTCTGTTTTTACTCCAAAGTTCAAGGCCAGGGGAGACTGTTAGATCATGTAGTACGACCTCTCCTAAATCACAAGCCACTGAACTGTATCTATTTATGTTACTGAGTCCAGTAATTTGTCTTTGACTAAAGAATGATTTTTCTGGCTAATCTATGCTTGAAGGAAGGCATTTGTGCATCATTTAAAGACATGAGAAATTCTGCCCTTAATTACTTCTTCCCGTGGCTAGAAGTAACCTTAACCAAAAGTAAATGGGATACTTTAAATTTAGTACCTAATTTGTAGTGAGCATTTGCATTCAGTTTACAGCTACTTCAGTTTCCAGTTGACTTCCCTAAAAAAAAATTAAAATGGTCTTTTAATGCCCAATCTATTTTAATATTTACAGAGATACAGGGTTAGAACTGAACGCTGTGTTGTCTTAGATGAAAGTCATCTGTTCCATCTTACTTCTGTCTTGTTGAGAGATGAGGACTACGTTTATCCACTTGACCCCAACACTGAATTGTTTTTGCATTGCTTTGCTTATCCAACATGACCTTAAAATCTTTTTCAGACACTTCTTTCTGATCTGCATTTTCTGATTGAAGAGTTACGACTTGCTGTTCTTGCTTGTATGCTTATAACCCATACTCTTTGTTCATTAAAAGGCCACTCTTTTGAGTGGATTGGCTTACTTCTGTCTGCATTCTTAAAAGTCACATTATCAATCTTTATTATCCCTAAATGTTGACTTTTATTATTCAATTAATTAGAAATCTATTAAGTATGAACAAAGCTAAAACGAGTGTTTATCAATGTGTAAACTGGTTATTTATACATGAAGGGTGATGATTAGTAACAATAGAGGTCTAAGTTATTATATATTTATATATATATAAATATATAGATTTAGCTACTCATAAAATATAATTTTTACTCATTTACTGCTGTCAATACTAAGATACCTGATGTAGCACTATTAGATTCTGCCCTTCTAGTCTCCCACCCTCATTCCCTCCATATTCCACAGGAAAAATTTGTAGCTGTTTCAGTTGAAGGGTTAATTTAGTAATGTGTGGTGTCACTGTGTTAGGACATGCATTGACCTGTGCAATTTATCTGGCTCGTTTCAGGTACAAAGGTAAAGTCAGCAAGAACACAGACTTGTTCGCATGCACAGAAGGTAGTAACCAGTCCCAAAACCCAGCATCCTTTATATGCACTTGCTCAAGAAAATCAGTATCTTTTTAGTCCAAGTAAAGATGTACCAGCTGGCTGCGGTCCACTTGAAGGTCACCTAATTCCTATGGCAATTCCACTAGGTAGGAACAAATAACCTGTAAAAGGGGTGCATGTAGGTTAATATGTGCTATTTTGTGGAAATGCACCTTCCATCTTCTCAAGACAGTGATTTGCCCTGGTCCATGAGATTTACATCTTTGTTTCTTGTGGGAAATGTTTGTGGGAGAACATTTGAAATGTGCTGGTTCTTTTAATTCTTTGTGCTAGATATCTGGCTACACCCTGGCTGAGGTGTATGTTATTTGTGTAGCTGTAGATACCATCTTTGGTATGCTTTCCATTTCTAGGGCTCATGTTCTGGCTTTAAGTTTGGTATCTGTTTAAATAGGAACTGAACCATTAGGGCTCGAATTCAACATTTACCATGGTTTCAGCCCAACGATTTCTGCCAAAACACACTAATTCATTTTCATGGCTTCTTTATTTTTGGACTTCCAGTAGAACCTCCATACAAGCCGTGGTTCAGGAAAGGTTACTGTTATGTTAGCATTTACAGATGATAGTTATTAAATAAAAAAGTGAGGGAGTCTCAAATCAAAATTTGATGGATGCTAACCTAAGTGTAATAGTATTTTGAATGTAGTTAAGAAAATGTGAGGGGAGCAGGAGCATGGTATGTGATTTTTGACTGACAAGAACAGTGTAGCTATTCTTATTTTCAGCAATAGGTGTCACCCTAGTCAAGTAAACGGAATAGTTGCAAAAAATGGCTCTGGCAAGTTTACAGTTTTTGCTCAGAAAGTCTTAAATTTACTTGGTGAAGCATAGTGCTTTAGTCAGTGGTAATGGGTAAAATACAGACTTGTTCTGTAATTGTGCATGAGATCTTAGTCTGTTTCATGTAAAACACTGGTACAATTTTTTTACTTAGTTTATTAATTTACAGATTTGTTTTAAATATTTATATGTGTGTGTGTGTACATATATATATATATATATATATATAAACATTTCTAATTTTTTTCTTAGGTCAAACCCAAATTAGTGACATCTCCCTGCAGCCTGCTGGAGTAGTTATAGGTAAACCCCATCCTGTTACAGTTACGACATCTCTTCCTCAAGTACCACCAAAGCCTCCAGTTGAGATTAAAAAACCAAACATAGCTGTGATAGAGGTGAGATCAGAGAAAAAGGATCCACCTCAGTTGTCTGTGCAGGTATGTATCAAGAGTGATGGTTATTTGTTTATTTTAATAAATAAATGATAAATAAAGACAGTCTCACCCACCAGCAACTTACTTCGACATCAGTTGCTGATTTTTCTGTAAGCAATAGAAATGTGTAGAATGGAGGGACCAACAAGTTGTCATGTCTTAACAATGATTTAACCAAAATAGAATGTTTCTTTTGTAAGTCAGCCATGTGTTTGTAATATAGTTCTATGTCATGTAATATTTCACTTTAAGACTTCTTTCTCAAGCATGATATTCAACCCAAGAATTTCACTCCTGATTAATCAACCATTGAAGTCCTTGCCTAGTCTTTTCCTATTTTCACGTGAGTCTGTTGTCAAGGAAATTAATGCTTCTTACATGTTGAGTATCGAATTCAAATTGTAGAGAATATATACATGCCTACCTGCAGCTTTCAGATACAAATGATTCACAGAACTGAAGCTAAACACAGGTAGAGTATGGGTTTTGTCCCTTTACTGTATCACTGGATTCCACTCACATACCTTTTTCCTGTTAATTCACACAGTTCTTAAATGGGTGATTTTCCCTGCACACTCCCCCAAAGCTTTTGTGACTTAGTAGCGAGAGGAAAATAATACAAAAGAAGTGGAAGAATATAAAAAGTTCAACAATAGTAGCTGAGCTAATACATAGTTTTTCAGACTGGTTATTTGTTCTGTTCTAGGTGTTACCAAATGTAGATATTGACAGTATTTCAAGTGGCAGTGGCAGTGTAGACCATGTGCCTCCATGCTCCGAACCTGCACTTCCTCCTGTTGATGCTGTAATACAGGTATTGATTGGTCTAAACGTGAGCTGAAATTTGTTAAAAAAGATAAAGCAGTCAATTATGTTAAATTTCTGCAACATTATCTCATATTTCGTTTTAGGTAGAGAATTAGGAAATTTCAGGTCCTGGAAACATAGAGCCATTATTTTTGAAGCATTTAGCATGGGGGATTTGTTTAAGAAACTGAAAAATTGTAGCAAGTACCCTCTTCAAAGATTAAATCGCTATTGTGAAAACCTGTGCCCTGTTAAGAGCTATAATGGCTTATTGGCCAATGTAATGTCTGTCTTACACTGGCTTCAGTGTTTTCGCATGAAGACTGAAGATGTTCTTCATTTCTCTGTTTCTTGGCCATATTTGAGTGGTTAGTGACATGCATGCGTAGCTTGTCATTAGTATTCTAATGTGTGTGGATAGGTGACACAACATGGTTAGGCCATGGAGCTGACTGTTTCCATCCATTCTCTTTCCACATACCCCTTAAAAATGTTTTTAGTATAATCTAAGCAGTAACGAAGGCTTTTGTTCAACTAAAATGTTTACTGCTGTGTGTTGCAAGATAAGGTTGTAAGCTAAGGCACATATTTGCAGGGTGGCGTGTTTCCAGTTTACTTCTGTCTTGTCCGTTGCACAGACTGGACAGTCTGAATTGAAAAAGACATGGAGATGTACTGATTGTTTCTGTTTACTTATTGTACCTTCTGTTTTCTCTGTGTCTCAGATGCCATCTTGGCTTAAGAAGCTAGCTCCTCCAGAGTCCTGTGGTCATGATATTCACAGCATAACACAAAGACCAGTGGCAAAAATAACAATGATTATTTTTAAATGTAATTATTAATTCACACTGTAAAAATTGTACATAAGCAAATTCCTTAAGACACTTTCAGATTTTTGAGTGCTATGTTTTGCAGTAGTTTGTGTTACTGATGTTTTTTAATAAGAGTTATAGGCATTGCCCTAGAGCTCTTGTTGGTGAGATACTCCATTAGATTCAGTAACAGAAAGGTTTAGTTGTCAGCATACAACAAGGAGCTATAATAAGCTCACTTTATGCTATGCAAAGAAATTTCTCATAACTTTTTAGATAAAGCACTTTTCCTGGATTCAGGCTGTTGACATGAGTGACAATTTAACTGCGTTCTCGGCATGAAGTTTTTCCTGCTAATGCATTTTTTTTCTTTTCCGCCAACATGAGATACCTAATAATTTCCATCTGTCTTTATAAGACTCCAGAAGATTTACATAGCGAGGAAGAAGACACGAAGTTTCCAGGAACAAATTTAATTGATGTTACCGATGTTATGCAGGTAATTATATTGCAAAGATGTCCTTTCCTTTTACGTGTTTTTCTATTTGCTTTATATTATTCTATCATAATGGAAAATGCAGGAAAGCAAAGTTAGTTTGCTTTATGAGCAACTTCAAAAATACACTTTGTGAGCAAACCTGAACTGTACTGTACTATAAGTAATATCACAAGTTCCTGCATGTTAGTGAAGGACCTTTGAAAAATTGCAGTAAAAAATTAAAATTAGCTTTTATTTATATGTGTTAGAATCCACTAGAAATAGAAGTAGTCCTCTAAAATCAGTGGTGATTATAGCACTTGGGTTTCACAGTTTCTAGCTCTAAATGTAATGCATATATAAGAGGCTCTTACAGATTTTAAGTGAGATGATGGAAACTTTAAAATGTGAAAGTATTTTCTGAGGTTCCCAGTTTAGAAAATTTTAGTATAGAACAATTTGTATGTGTTTTGGAGGTCCTAAAACGCTTTAGTATAATACCTCATTTCAGTCAGAAATTATTTTCATGTTTTTTTCAAAGCAATATATAGTTCCACTTACCTCACTGTGTCCATTAAGAAGTGACAAGATTTATTTTGCACAGCCATCCTAACAAGATAAGATATTGAGTATGTTTAACAGCATTGATGTTTCTTAAGTATGATGTCATGGATTTATTGGAGATATTCTTTTACAGTTTAGTCTTTTTAGGTAACAAGTACTCTGCTTGTCAGTCAGAGTGGGGGCTGGCAAACACTCGAACTTGATGAACCAGGCTGTATTTCACTTCTCTGGATTAAGAGCACAAGCAGAAACTCAACAGTAGCTGAGAAAGGCTGCCTCCAAAAGCAGCAAGATGCTCCTACCCAGCTGATGTGTAGTATCTTGCCTCTGGAAGATGGCAGCTTTTGTCTCTGTCTGCGTTCAAGTCTAAGTCCAAGTCATCAGGAGCTTGAAAATGTGTTCTTTCACTAGTATCCTAGTATCCTCCTAATGTGTTTTTTTCATCTTTCTGGTGAGATAGACTTGCTCTGTTCTAGTCAAAATCTACCCCAATTGTTTTTGTTGTTTAAACCTGTTCTATGTGCTCCTGATCCCAGGATTAGAGCATACATTAAATATTAACTCTGTAGCCTACAGCTGAATAGAGTAGATTTTATTTTAAATATTAATTTATCATTTAAACTTATCAGTTAGTTAAAATATTTTTAAAGGTGTAGTTTTTCTTTCAAAAGTGGGGAAATTATTATTATTTTTTTAATTCCAAAATTACCTTCTATTATTGGAGGGGAGGAATGGAATCTATTTGGACAAGTTTCTCTTTTTAACACAGAAAATATCTTTAAGAAATCACAGAACAGCCAGGGTTGGAAGGGACCTCTGATTGATCATGTGGTCCAACCCCCCGGCCAAGCAGGATCCCCTAGAGCACCTTGCTCAGGATTGATTCCAGGCAGGTTTTGAATATCTCCAGAGAAGAAGACTGCACATCCTCTCTGGGCAACCTGTTCAGTGCTCTGTCACCCCCAGAGTAAAGAGGTACCCCCTCATATTGAGCCGGGACCTCCTGTGCTTCAGTTTATGCCCCTTGCCTCTCATCTTCTTGCTGGGCACAAGTCCCCCACAATTTTTTAATGTGAACAACAGTTATTTGTCCTTTTATATTTTTGTTTTTTCTCCTGGATTGCTTTTATCTTTTATTTTTGGCAATGGGATGTATTTTAACCACAATACCAAAAAATGTTCCAAGTGAAACATATGTTTGGCCTATGCCCATACAGACAATGAATGTTCTTAATGTGCAAGACAAACACAATGTGGAAGCATAAAATCAACCTCTGGTGTGGCAGAAGTACTTAAGACATCAAAAGAAGCCTCTTTTATAACTATAACTTTGATTCAGATGCATGAAAGAATGTGCACAAAGTGCTATATGAGAAAGTAACTTACTGTTGTCCTGTTCCTCCCCTGCCCCCCTTTCTTTATGGAAACTTAATTGTGTTAGTACTGAAGAGAGTATATATTTACATGAATTTGTATTTATTTATTAATTGTTAAACTGATGGATGTCACAAAAAAGCTTTAGGACCTTGGCCTAGGCATTTCCCTTTCCTAAGCTTTGCTTTACCTTTCCAGCCAGAAGGTACACACATTCAAGAGCTGCTTAGGAGCTGAAGTGCCGGTTGTTAGGGGATGCCAAGTGGGGCAGCCTGAGAAAAGGAAGGCTGCTGCAGCTGCCTCTTCCAGGTCCAGCCAGTAAAGAGAGGGAGCATGTAGTGCCAGTAGGCACATGCACAAACACAGGTGTGTAATACACAAGTACACATATATAAGCACACACGGGTGGCTGCACAGATCAGCACTCAGACAGCACCCCTGGGCTGATCCCCTTCCCCTCTCCAGCAGCTCAGGATGGACTGACTCTAACTCTTCTAACTTGAGCACACACGTGTATCCTGCCCAGACCTAGAGCTGTCCATGCCTCGTTCCCAAATCATTTGTCCTATCTGATGGCTGTTTTGGCTTGGCATTGCTGCTGCTCACTGCTGGCACGAGAAGCACTCAGGCCCCAGGACCTATGGGCTGACTCCAGTTGCTGGCACTTCGATCTCCTCATGCATATTGAAAAGCCCCTTTCTGGTTCCTTCTGGTAAACAATGTGCAAGAGGTTTTGTACTGTCCCCAAACGTTCTTCCCTGCATCCCTTAGTAGTTCTCCCTCTCCCTACTCTCCCAGAACATCCCCATGGAGCCTTAGAGGATCTCTGGAGGGTCTTCCTAGTGGCTGAGTTTCATGCCTGGATGTTGGGGCTGATCCCTCCCCTGTAATAGCCCTGGTAAGGGTGCTTGTTTCTTTTAGGCAGATGCACTGTCACAAATTGTAAAATGCAAGTGCCACCACAGGCAGTGATGATACATGTGCATTGTTCTCCCATTGAAACCTTGCCATCTGTGTCTAAAGACCAAGAATTATATTTTCTAAAACAGTTGAGTTAGGTCCTCTTATTTCACAATAAGACAATTCACCTATGGAATAAGCAGTAAGGGTTGTTACAGCTTTGTTTTACACACTTATTTTTAATCCACGGTTGTACCTGCAGGAGTTTTCAGCCTCTCTGCACAGAAAAGATTTCATAATGCCAACCCTTGCATGGACACTGTCTTATTCCGGAGTGTGATACTTGTTCAGTTAACATGAGCCCAAAATAGATTTACAGATTTATTGATTCTTGTCACCAAAGCATGAGCAGCCACAACTGGCAGTAGCTTTAACAAGTTTACAAGGCTGTTACGTCAAGCAGAAATCTTGCTCTTCCTAAACATGCCCTCATTGCAAGATGGAGACTTATTTTTCAGTATTTTTGCTTGAATACCAGCCCAAAATGTGTAACCTGCAGAGATCATAAAATCATGGGAGAACTGGGATTGGAAGGGACCTTAAAGCCCATCCAATTCCACCCCCCCTGCCACGGGCAGAGATGCCACCCACTAGATCAGGTTGCCCACGGCCTCATCCAACCTAGTCTTGAATGCTTCCAGGGATGGATCAGAGTAAACATATTCGACTTAACCCTGGTTTTCAATAAATGTTCTGTGGGACAGTGCAATTGTGATTTTTTTAAGCGTATAACTCTTCTGGTAGAAGTTCACAGATGGCACCTGTAATACAATCTCACCTTGCTGGGAGACTTGCTTTAGAAATCCGTGCCTAAGTTTTGGATAGCTTTTATAAGGGACTACACGTATACATGCTTGGTAACAGAACAAAATTAATCCATACTACTTAATCATCTCAAACGTTTTTTAAATTATCTGAATGTAATTCGGGAAATATAATTTAAGCTTCATACTCTGTAAGAAAGTATGATGATTAATATTCCAATCGTATCTGAAAGACTTTCTAATTTATGCCATATTTTGATTGGGAATTGTGATAGATATTTTCAACAGTCTCCAGGGAGTTAAAATGCAGACTTGAGTGCAGATTATTCAGGATTGGTCTACAAGGTGATATATGTGCATGTTCAATCCCTATAATTAAATGCTGATTTCTTTCATTTTTAAAAAAATTCAGCAGAGATGATATATCACCCCCAAATAAATATCACCTACTTTGGGATTTGTACGCCATTAAATATAACGTATTTCGTGCTCACAATTTAGAAATGCAGGAGAACTGCGAAAGTTTGTCAGAAGTTACTAATTATATGCAAGATTTATTGTATGTGCTTGGTTTATTTAATCCAGATGTTTGCATCTTGCATACTTTCAGAAAAGATTATATTAAATAGGCAACATCAAAGAAAATTTATGGAGTAGTGCAGTCAGAAGAAAATGCATAATGAAACACTGGGCAAAGACATCTTTACGCTTGCTGTCAGAATGAGTTATGGTTAGGAATACATACATGCTAACAAAATGAACTGCTTATCTGCTTGCAAGTCGTCCAATGCCATTCTGAGTTTAGTTTTACTGTCTTCTTTCTGAATGAATGCATAGAATGACTGTGAGATCTTTGCGATTCCCCAACTATACATATTCTGTTTTGCTTGCTTTGTAAGTTACAGCTTTTATTTGAAAAAAAATACTACTCACTAAACTCCTTAAAGATCCAGAAGCTTTCCAGTAGCTATTTCTTGTAATACTCATCGTGGAAATCTGTCTGACCTTTCAGTTTTAAAGTATGTTAAGGTAGGAGAGAAACATTTTAATGCTGGATTGGGGAATGAGAGAGGAAACTGTTAGTCATTTTTTTCTCTTCTCTCCTTTCCATGTAAAGTAATTTTTTTTTAAATTGGTTAAAAGTAAATTTATTTTGTATAGTGGAAAAGAAACCCTCTTTTTCCTTTGTGTGTTGGAGATCATTCTTAATAAAGGTAGATTTACAGTGAGCCTTTTTATGCACCATAATATGCTTTTCACTCATAATTTGGGGCTCAGCTCTTCATCTCCTTTTAGCATGCCCAGTCTTCGTAGAGAATTATTTTACTTTGAGATGTTTGCTTCTAACTTTATGATAGATGGATACAGGTCCTCATACATCAGGGGATGCTTAGTACAATACAATGGGTTGGTGACTGTTTTGGGGAACTTCATCCTGTTTGTGCACACAGGAGGAAAAAGGAGGGTGATATTTTTGGAAACACATTTTAATGAGCACAGAGTAGTACATTAAGGTTAAATTCAAAAAGGTATGTCACAAGTTAATTAATCCAGTATTAGTATCACCGTTGGCTCCCTGCCCTGTGCGAGAAATAAAAGCCAAATCATGTTATTTTACCCAGCAGTTCTTACACCCTTATACCTCTGCAGATTTATGATTTGTTAGGTTTAGAATCGTGTAAATTATCTGCAACATAATGAGAAGGGAGAATGTAGTTTGTGTTCTGCGATACACACAGAACTGTTTCTTGAAGAAAAAAATCTGATGGTTACCTACCTCAGTGACATTGTCTTCCAAAAATACATTATAATTTAATTTACTAATTATTTTTTAGGATCAGGAAGAGGAGAGGGATGAAATTCCAGAATTTACTGAGCCTCTTCTAGAGCTTAACGGACGTTTTAAAGTTGCCTCGCCAACATACAGTGGTCCCGTGTTTCCTCCAGTGGCTTCTGCTCCTCAGCAGTCTTCTGATGTTTTGGATAAACTGATTGAAAGGAGAGAAACTATAGAAAACAGGTTGATAAATTGGTGAGTTTCAGTGTAACAAAATATCAGGAGAATATATAGCTTAAAGAAGGAAGAAATCTGTAAGAATACTTTCCCTTTCTTCCTCCCCCTCTCTACCCTTCTCCTTTTTCCTTTGAGCTTCCTCGTATTTTGTGACAAAAATACTCTTTTGTATACTTTTAAGTGTCTTGATGGTTACTGATAGTTATACACATTTTATTTTTGTAGGGTGGAACAAGAAATAATGGCAAAAATTATCAGTGAGATGTACCCAGTTCGGAAAGAAACGGTGCCCAGTGTTAGCACATCAGAGGGGGAAGACAGCGAGAGTGTAGCCTCTGACATTGGTAAGTAGGAGTTAATGTTCTCAGAGGATGGATTTTCTCTAGCATAGGCTAATTTTAACAAGTTCTCTAGATAGCTGTGCCCAAGAGCAGATTATGCTGTACCTTTGAAACTCTTAATATACAAAAGAGCATACTTTAATTTGAGACCGAGCAGGTGTTGTAAGACCACTAAAATTAAAAAACAAAACAAAAAAAAACACACAGAATGCACAAATCACTGTGCAAAAATAGGCCATCTAAATTAGATTTTGCATGTGCATAGTATTTTGCTGAGCCTGTAATGTTTGTTTACTTTTCTTTCTTTTTTTTAATAGATAAGTCAAAAAATATTTCCCTTATAAAAATGTAATAATGAGAGAGAAATACATTTTTCCTATGATGTCACTGCTATTTCCTGGCCTCTTCTGTGACCCTGAATTGATTCTCTACTGTTGTTTCTTTTGTCTATAAAGTACAAAAATCACTTTCTTCAAAGGAATGTTTAAAAGTTCATAGGGGATAAAATGCATGGCTGCAGTATAGTACACGTTTAAAAACTGAGGCGCGTGTGTGCTTTGTGTTCCTTCATTTTCAGTTGAAGTTGCAGGTGGTGGAGGTTTTCAACTCTTTGTCGATGCTGGTGTACCAGTGGACTCAGAAATGATCAGCCATTTTGTAAACGAAGCTCTCAGCAAGACAATTGAGACCATGCTTGGTAACAGCCAGGCTCAGAAAGTAGTTGCTGCTATAAATATTTTTCCAAGTACAGCAATTACGACGGTAAGAGTGTTTAATTTAAATTCTCCTACTGAGGTTCATAGAATCATAAGGGTTGGAAAAGACCTCCAAGATCATCTGGTCCAGCCATCACCCTACTACCAATGTCACTCACTAAACGTCTCCTAAGGGACAGTTTCTTGGTAGATGGTGATTCTAATATGTACCAAAAAAAAGACTGAAGCTGAACGTGTGTGATTTGTATTTTCTGATTACTCCTTTTGATATCCCAACAAGCAACAAGACGAAACCTTTCTCGCTTTGTTGAATATAACATAGCTATGTTACTTTCTTCCAAAGTTGCAAAAGTAAAAAATAAACCGATCTGATTGGTATTTTTTGTCTTACAGGCTGGCAGCCTATAGTGAATATATGTAAAAATAAGTATGAATTCTTTGTAATTTTTAAGTTCAGTATTTTTTAGTAAGCACTTAAATGATTAATAGAGCTTCCTGTAATACGGAATAATTTTCTGTTCTCCCTTTGATGACTACATGACAGCTGTCTCTTATTTTGATAACGGCATGGCTGTGCTACAATCCAGTGTTGTATAAGGTCTGCATTCAAAGGGCTCTTCCTCACTCCATTATGGATTAAAGAGGGCTGTTCTTTGGATCTTGTTCTTCTGATACTTAGAAACCTCTCTCCTCATTACTGAATTAATTAATGGCCCTTTCAAGTCTTCCTATTTCAGCACTAGCTTAAATTGAAATGTCCTTAACTGAAATGGTTGTTTTCTCTTTACTATATATATTCATTTACTTACTTCTAGTGATTAGTTTTGTCCTTTTTGTCCTTTGTTTGATTAGGCTAAATAAAACAATCATCCCTACAGATTTTGTTTGTCAACTCTCACTGACAGGCAGTGCTTCTGTGTTTTCCAATTTAGATTGGTCTTGATAATGAGTAACACTAATATGTTAATACACATTTTTAATGATAATATAGTATGCAAGATGGGGTTTCCTTAGTGCCTTGTGCCATCATAGTGATGGGCTCCTGCCTTTATTGCAATCTCAGGTAGTCTTCTTTTTTTCTTTTTATTTTTTTTAAGTCTTTCCAACAGTCTGATGGAAAGTATTAGTTAGGAACAGTCTTTCTAACAATTATCCTTTGGCTAACTTGTACATTCATAATTTTTCTCTTCTCCTTTTCAATTTATGATTATTTCATAGCAGAAGTTCTTGAATATGTACTTGTGTGTTCTCGATCTACCCTGTTTTTTACTGTGAAGTTTATCGAGAACTTCAGTCTAGTTACCCTGTTCTCCAGTGTTCATGATTTCATGTGCTTCTGTGTGAACGGCTGAATGTGTTGGCATGTTTCATTTCGCATAAGAGCAGCTAATAAAAATGGTCAGTTTCAGGATTTATTCTTCAGAAACTAGCTTGGAAGCCATCCTTAGCTTGATTATCTCAATTTTTTAATGAAATATCAGAAAACAGGACTGGAAAAAACCTGGAGAGATCTATCACATTCCTCCATAGCAGGCTGAATGAGAACCGACATCATACTTGCTTGTCAGATTCACCTCCATCACAGTTGTTTGTTTGCTTGTTTTAAAGAACATCACAACTCTTTCTGTGCTCATTTTAGTGCTTCACTGTCTGGGCTGTTGCATTGTTTGTAATCTTACCTTTAACTGATTTATCTTGTGGTCAATATATTATGATTCAGTTTTGTCCATATTAGGATGTATTTTCTTACTTAACATTGTATCAAATGCTATCTTAAAATTCATATAAGATAATCTACTTTGTTGTTGTTGTTGTTAACTTATTTTGTCCAGGAAAGCAGTTTAGACTGGTGCAACTTTATGTTTAGACGGAGGATTTAGATCCATGAAGCACGTGTCTAAGTAATGACTATTCTGTTTTGTGCCAACTTTTCCCTCTCTCCCTCTCCCCAACACTGTGCTAAATCTGGGGATGCTCAGAAGATAGGAGTTTTGTATTGAGATAAAAACTTTATTACGATTTCATTTTTTTGTTCCTCAGGAATCTCTTGTGCCTACTCCATTGCCAACGCCCCAGGCCACACCACCACAAACCCCACCTTCAGAAAAAGAATTGCCTCCAGTCAAAACTCCGGAGTCTTCTCCATCTATTACAGAAATTGGTGGAGATGTTCGTGAACAAGAAAAAATGAAAGAAGCAGGTAGTGAAAATAATAATTGAACTTTAGAAGGAGCAAATATGCTTTAATCTACTGCCTTTAATTTTATTCTTCAAAGACATGTTATCTCTCAGGATAAACATTCTTGAGGCTATGATTCAAGTGGGGACTCATGTAATACAAAAATTATGAGCTAATTTGTATAAAAAGCAAACATCTATCTGGTAACAGTTCTATTTTCAAACGTAATGCACATTGCTACACTGTATGATTTCCACTCCCCCAGTCCCCCCACCTTTCACATTAGAAAAATAGCTGCCTTTTGCTCCTTCCTGTGTTCCTAGTGTTATTTGAGCCAAATTTACACTCTCCAAGTAGAGCAGCTTAGTTTCTAAAATACAAAACAGACTCCCTTATTAAAGGAAGTAAACAATTGCCGTACTTAAAAGAAACTAGTCTTAATCTATTCTCATCTCCATAACTATCAAAAAGGTATCACAAACATCACAAATGCTACTTCCTGCTTTCCTTTCTGATCTGAAATTTGGCTTCTCACATGCAGGAACTGGTATTCCAGCTGCTGCTAGTCTTGTTGGCACACCTGTGATCACTCCTATCAATACGCCTCCTAGAATAGCCACGCCAAGCTCTCCTGTCTCAGAGTGGGTCTCTGAAACTGCAAAAATGGGAAATCCAAAGCCTCCAAACCCATGGGATGATGCAGAACTTCCTCTGGAAGAAGAGAAACCCAGTCCTGTAGCTGAAGAACCACTCTATCCCAAGGCTGTGTGAGTTTAACAAGCTACGTGGTTTTCCTGTTTATTAAGAAATAAATATATCTTCAAAAAGCCAGTAGACAGGACTACTCAAAGTATATGTAATGAGGTATTGAGATAAGCCAACATTATTTTTCTGAAATACTTAACTTATATTTTGGGAAAAATGTAAAATTAGACTTTTCTCAGAATGTGGGTGTTCTTATTCACTGTCACGCTGAACATGATACTGATAGTGTTACATATCAGTAATAAATGTAGTAACAATTAAAAACTGTATTATTAGCATCTTATCTTTTTAATTGCCCCAGTGGGAATGCACATAGTAATTTTTATTTATAGCTAGAAATTCATTAATGTTATTTAAGAATGTTGATTCTTGGACTGTAAAGTGCTGCGCTCTTCCATTTGAGAACAATACTTGCAAATTAATTTATTTTCAGTATTAATTTAAGTTTTTACTCTGTAGTGTTTGGTGCTTTTTGGTGTGTTCATGGTGTATATTCTTACATTTTAGTGAGATGTCAGTGGCTAATGATGAGGAACCAGAAGCATTGATTATTCCATCTTGGCAGTCATTGCCAAAGCCCTTCGAATCGCTTCCTTGTGAACCACAGGTTCCATCAGCTGAATCTACGGTTAGTTCTGAGCAGTCCACGCAGGAAAGCAGCCTTACCCTCACAGAAACAGAAACTGCAGACAGACCCATCTCAGAAGGGGAGGTTGTGTTCAGCTATGGCCAGATGCTGGCTGCAAGAGGTAACTAATGAAACAAATCTGTGGAATTTGGCTATTATTATTATTATTTGATTTTTTTTCTTTATACAATTGGATTTTTTTGTTCTTTATACAATTCTCATCCAGTCTACCGGAATTACATTTCATACATTATCAGATAAAACTACAAACCTGACCTTTAATTTTCACTTCATGTTTTTGGATGTATTTAAGAGATGACATTGCTCTTTTTCAACAAAAAAAAAATGAAATGAACCTACTTACTAATGAAACAAAGATTAAATCTGCTGCTGAGTCATAAAATCAACATCGAAAATAATTTTGACTGTCTTGCACAAGTCCCATGTGGTACTAAATTTTTATTGAAAGCAAAGTGTAAGAGCGATTTTCTGGAAGCTGGAAGTCTGTTTTTACATTACACATCAGGTAGCAGGGATTTCCAAATTCACTAAAGCACTGTGTTGCAATGACTTGAAGAAAGTGACATTAGCTTTCTTTCCTACAAGTAATATGTTTTTTAGTATTTCTAACTTAAAATATTTTCCAACCTTAACAGAGGGAGGACTGCCTCTTCCAAACATCACTGAGAGCTTAATGAGTACTTTGCAAGATGCCAATGAAATGGTAAGGAAATGTTTGACAAGGGAATGGATTTAATGTGGTAGTCTGCCTTGAGCAGCTTCGTAAAATGGAAGACCTTTAAGCATTTTAGCTTATAAACTTACAACTTAAATTTACACTTTAAAACTGTACACTTACAAATATCATCAGAATTTCATAGCTCCTAAGAAAAAAAGCACATTGTACAAACTAACTTATTAAAAAAAAAATTGAATGGTTTATATGCTGTAGGTGTGAGAGAGCTAATACGGATTTTCATTTCTAGTGCTTTTAACTTCAAGACAACTTAAAACAGAGTAGAACATTGTTGTGCTCTACTGTTTCAGTTTTCAGCCATCTTTTAATTGCTTTTGTGCTTAATTAATTAAAGTAGGTTAACTGAGACTGGAGTTAGTTAAAGCTGCTTAAAACATCTGTAGAAGTTTTTTTTTATCTGATGTCTGGTGGTGTGCTTTGTCTTGGAAGGTTCTGAAGTCAAAGTATTCTCCACTTTTTTAACTGTTCTCTGGACTTGAAGGCTTAAAAGACCTTGTCCTTCACAAAGTCTTGCAATCTTAGGTAAAAAGCTTTTTAAAGACTTTGCGTATCTCTTGAGTAAAAGAAGAAAGCAGCATGTCACTTTGCTTACTTTTAGATGCCTAGTTTATCATGACACAGGTTCTGAATGTGGAAACTGTAACAAATTCCTTTGTAAAAGAAAAAAGCTTAATTGTGAGCTTCAGTAAGAATGATGCAGATTTCTACAAAAAAAAAAGTTCAGGATCAAGGATTATGTGGATTTTGTTTCTTTGTTTTAGGATTATGATCCTCCCAGCGAAGGGCAGGTGGTGAGAAGACACCATAAAGGCTATCACAGGGATCCTGTCTTGACCCTTTTAGCCAAATTAAATCAAGCACCTGTTGCTGCACAAGGAGGAATGCACTATTTGGAGGTAATTTACTGTCCTTTTTCTTGCAACACAGAAGCAAAACAAGCATGTGAGGTTTGAAGGGAAGCTTTCTTACACAAAAGTAGGCAAAATCTTAATTATATGAAGTTTCAATCTTATCCTTACTGTTGGCTATAGGACAAGTTCATACACCTCAATACCTGCTGGAAGTGATCACACTTCCATTGTCTTTTCTCATGTAAAGCTTCTAAAACAACTGAAAGTTACACGTCCCTACAAATAACTTAGCTGTACATAATGTCACACATACCTTATTTTCTAAGTTTGTATGCGACTGTTTCAGTGTATCAGATTTGTCCTTTTGAACATCAGGGAAGGATTTAATCACTTCAGCAACGTAGCTGGTACGTTTGGCATTACAGGCTCACTGCACTTACCTGCCTAAGACACTCTATGGCTGTTAGGAAGAATAACCATCAGCAAATGTTTTCATGCAATTTTGCATATGCTGTTGATACTGATCTTGGAACAAAAGAACAAAACCTCAATATATTTGGATGTGGTTGGCAGAAAAATCAGACTAACAGAAAAAATACACCTGCATCACAAAGGGCAAATGTAATTTATCATAATGCATCTAGGTATCTTCTGTGTGGAAAATAATTTTGGTCTGAGTGTTTATTCTAAGTGACATAGCTGGAGGAATATTTAAAGGAAGGAAACTTTGAATACAGCAACCCAGTTCATGAGCACCTTTGTTTAGGACAAATCTTGCTTTTTGTGATTTTACTGATGCATATGCAGTTTCTTCCTTCTGTCTTGGTCAGTTTAGTCTAAATAATTACTGACTTCACTCGCCCCCTTAACTGTTCGTTTGTCTGTCTTTATTTTGCTTAATGAGCTCTGGTGGATGAACTTAGAGAATAGCTTTCTGCAGCATCAACTGTGAGCCTAACTGTAATTGTAATGACATTTTCTCATCAGCACTGCCAATTAAAAATTCATCTCTGATTTGGTTTTTGGCTTTCCCATAGCTACAGACTGCTCAGTCTGTCCATGCAAGACACTAATAAATTCCTCCACAGATTGTGGCAAGGTGTGTGCAAGCATACCTTCCTGTGTATGAGAGAATCTCTTGTAGATGTTACTAGTATTGCATTAGAATGATTCCATGCATGGATGTGTATTTAGCCATCTTTTTTTCCTGCATAGAAACAAGTTAACTGTTATTTTTCTCTGCAGCTTTGACATTTAGAATCCAGAGAATATTTCTGCAGCATTTATGTGCCTTTCAAATGTGTTTTAAAGTTTTTTATCTGACATGCTATACAAAGGCATTCAATAGCTTTTAGGTGCTTCCGGTGTTACAGGCAGTCAACAGTGGACATATCTGTAATATTGACTTCTGTGCCAAAGGATAACTAAGGTTCTTATCACACTGGGACGTAGCTAACAAAGTAAGTGGTGTTCTTCAGCTCCAATTCTTTTCGGTCCAGTGTTAATAAATGTATATCTTGCTTTGAAACCCAATTACATGACAGCTTTTCAGTTTTAGCTACCTTTATTCAATGCTAGTTGCATAGACTTAAGTTTGCCTGGTTTTGGAAAGAATTCTTTTTTTTGTTTGTTTGTTTGTTTTGTCTACCTGCTGTTCTGATGTTGCTTTTCTATGCAGGATTCTGATGACAGTGTTGGGGAGCTCAGTGAAGGTCAAAGACCTAGGCTGACCAGAGCAGCAGAGAGAATCCAAATGGGGCACACAGTTAATATGGACCATGTAGCTGCTTGGACTTCTGAGAACAGACCGTACCAGGATTTCCGTTCTCTGTCACCAGGGCAGCTTGCCCAAACTGCAGGTATGTTTTGACTGTTATTTCAGAAGAGAAGGCTCCGGGGAGATCTTGTAGTGGCCTTCCAGTACCTAAGGGGGCCTACAAGAAAGTTGGAGAGGGACTCTTTATCCGAGAGTGTAATGAGGGGACAGGGGACAATGGCTTTAAACTGAAAGAGGGTAACTTTAGATTAGGAATAAGGAAGAAATTTCTTTAGTCAGACGGTGGTGAGGCACTGGAATGGGCTGCCCAGGGAAGTTCTGGGTGCCCCATCCCTTGAAGTGTTTAAGGCCTGGCTGGGGCTTTGAGCAACTTGGTCTAGTGGAAGGTGTCCCTGCCCATGCCAGGGGGGTTGGAATTAGGTGATCCTTAAAGGTTCCTTCCAACCCAAACCATTCCATGATTCTAGGATTTCTTCTCTGTGATATTTACATGGATTCTGAGGTCTGAAGATTTCTGGAACAATTAAATAATTTTAGAGATTGTGTTCAAAGTCCAATATTAAAATTTTAAAGGCAATTGATGCAGTGAAAGGATTAGCATTCTGTTTCTGAGAACTGGATTGGGTTGGCTTAATTCAACATGTGTCTTCATTCTTCTCCATCTATAATATTCTACAATTTGAAAAAAAAATCATGCTAAGTACTCACTTGTCTATACAAAAGTAGACCTGTAGAATACATGTTTTGTTCCTTTAAGTCAGATTCAGTTCTAAAAAACCCCTTAGTGATTGTTTATTCTTTTCTTCCAAATGTTCTGTTTTTTTGGGTCATTCACTGGTTTGTGAGATTTCACGTCCTTCAGTCTAATGCAAGTCAGAACTAAGTGCTATGTCCCAATAGCCACGACAATTAGGGTGCAGATCCAACATTTCACTTGAGAATTGTTTTTAGGGATGAAATGAAGTAATTGTTGTACCAGTATAAAAGTTCACATATTTCAGGGTGTATATCTCTGTACATACAGCCTTGTAGTGGGTACCTAGGTTCTCTGTCAGAATGAGTCACTTTCTTGCAGATACATCTTGTAAGAATTCTGGAGTTTGTATGTGTATGGCTATTTTCAGTTCTGGGACCTTTTTTTTTCTGCTATTGCGTTGTGGAAACAATGTCCATTTGTAGGATGTTTAAGGTGTTGCTTAGGTAGGTGTGTACCAGCATCTTGATGAGCAGTCTTTCCTTTTTAAATCCTTGTTTTCAGTGCTTGAAGTTACAGATATAAAAACCAACATGCAAATGAGAAGTGGCACATGTAGTATTTAAAGTGAACAATAATTACAGTTAATTAAGCAATAATTGTAGTTAATTAGACTTAGAATTCATTCTTTGGCTCTGTATGATAGCAGAAGGGTAAAGTTAGTTCATGATCTGTCAGTATATTTTTCATAAAGATGCTTTACACACTTGCAGGCTGTGGAAGCATGATAAATGCAAGATTATACAGCAAATTACCCCTTTAAAAAAAGAGTATGTACAGGTTTCTTTTCATCTACACAGCAGAGTGAAACATTTTCATTAAGAAGCCTTTCCGATCTCTTTCCAATATGTGTGGTAAAGCGCATTAAGCCTATAATGCTATCATGATCTATACATCTCTAAAGCTACAATAAATGCTTGCCATGTTAGAAATCTACAGGTGATAAGGCCGATTTTTTTCTCTGATCTCCACAGAGATGCATTTCCTTTTTCTTTTTACCCCACAAGAACAAGAGGGATACATGAAGCACCGTGTAAGGAGGGAATCGTCCTCTTTTACAGTGCATGTCCATTGTTGAAAAGGCTCCACATCCTGTCACATGAGCTGTCTGGGAGATTATTGCTCCAGCTCATAAGGCTTTTTTTCTTAATTATTTTTTCTCTCTCAGCAGAAACTCTTGGAGATGTTGATACAAGTCATGGTCCAATGCTTATGACTGAACTGGAGTCGCAACCCGTTTCAAAATATGTTCTGCAAGCAGCCCAACCAGACTGCAGCGTGACATCTCTCTCAAAGGATCCCTCCCAGGTAAACTCAAAGAATCTTTTCTGTCACTAGTCAGAAAGTGCAAAATGAAACCTAGGAAAATAAATGCATAATTTTCATGTTTAGTGTGAATACTGGCATCACAGAACTGATGTGTTTGAAGTGACACATTCAGCTGAGAAGCTGTATGTGAGGTACATGTGTGTAATAAAAAATGGATTTTACTGTGACAGAATCCAACAATATGTTTTCTGTTAGGCTTAGATCCCCTTTTACCTTTTCCATACTTCCTCACTGCTTCACAGGTCTCACAGGACCTAGAAGTATACATACTCAATTCAGATGGTCTATGCCAATGGTGGGGGGGCAAAGTACTTCAAATACAGAAAAATAAAAAGAAGTAATGGTAGAGGTTCAGCCTCTCTCATTGTAAGCCAAGGATTTAATCATTTCAGGAGCTTTGGCTGTAATAGTAGAGGCAGGGTTGGATAGGCAGTAACGGTGATGTACCTTAGGATACTTGAAGGTGGAGAAAGATCCTATTGATCTCTGCTTGAAACCTATAAAGGTTAGTCCTTTGCTACTTTATTAGTATGTGCTGTTACCTAGAGATGATGGTTTTCTCACTAACTAAAGGTAAATATAAATAGCAAGTGGCAAAAGCTACAAATGAGGTGGCAGATTGCTCTTCAATATGTTAAGCTTCACAGTGTGTTTTAAAGTAATAATATACTTACCATAGTTGTTATGTTCCTGGATGCATTCTGTCCTTACCTGATATTCTGAATTAAGAATAGCCCAAAATATCGTATATTTACCAGTCTTACATTTTTGTTGGTGGTGTTTTTGAGGCTTGATCTGTATTGTGCCATTGTATTCTGAGCAGTTCTTAAATATGTCATCTGATGGGATGTGTTGCATCTTCAGATAGGATTTTAAATGGTATATACCTCTTTCACTTTGAGGTCACCAGATTATATTATTTCTTGGAGTGATTGTTCACAGACAAGACTGGATTCTGTTAAATATCAGTGTCTGTTGAGGTGAAGTTTGTATCCTTGCTATCCTTTCACTAGCCAAAAATAGCGGGCAGGGAGTGTAAAGGGTGTGTTTCATTTTTTGGTACCAGATGAAGAACCCAGTGATATCTGCATCTCATACTCTGAAGAATTAGCTGATAAAATTGATTTTTGTGTGCCAGGGTACAGGCAAATGGCAATGTACCATGTGTAAGATGACCCATGTTACGTACTCTCACCTATGCAAGAAATGTAAGATGATCTGACCCAGTGTCTTTCATAAAGAGAAAATATACATACAAATTTATGTATATTATGTATATATATATGTATATCTCATCTTTAGAAACCTGTTTTTGCATCTGAACCCTTAGTGTGGTGGGGTTTTGTGTTTGTGTTCTTTTTTTTCTTCTGCCTGCTGGCATAAAAAACTCACCCTCCCTCCAAACCAAACAAACAAATCACCAAACTGTGTGTGTGTGGTTTTGTTTTGTTGTTTTCCCCCAAATAAAATACATTGTTCCTGCATGTGGGTGTTCCTCACATAAGACTCTAAATCACATTTTCTGATGGGCTAGACTTTTAGCTATCCTATGATGTGCCTACCTATAAGTGATAACCAGAGTAAACATCTGCTCTGCATGGGGCAAAGCCATGCTTCCTGAGACCCTCCGCTACATTTGTGCATCCTTCTCTGAAAAAAAACCTCAGTAGCAGGTAATTTGAAAGCAATTTGAAACAAGAGGTACTCAGGCGTTCAGAATGAGTCATTCTATGAAATGTTTTAAGGTGATAATCACTTCAAACTTCTTAAAAGATTTCCTTCCAAGTTAGTTATTGACTCTGACATCAGTCATTTCACAATTTGTTTTTCATCTCTAGGCATTGTTTTGCTTTCTTTGAACTAAAATTCTATCGGCTATGCGTGAAGCAAGAAGACCAATCCATTTAGGAGCAAAACTAGGCTTTTTAATAGTGTTTGCAGAGAGGCTTGAGAAAACATTTCAGGCGGTGTCCATCTGGGCCATGAGTTCCGTAGAGCTTTGTTCAGATTTAACTGGGAAGGCACCTTGTGGTTGTTGGGATTTATTATGGGAAAGCCTGGGTGGTTTTTTGTAACCTACCTGAACAGAATCTGCATTTCAGAGAGGTTGTGCGCAGCGTTGTGGAGCTGCCGTACTTGTACCACTTGTTTGTTCCCTGTCACAGGTGTCTGGGCCAGATTCTGACCAACAGAAAGAGCATTGTGTTTTCTTGTAGGGCAGGAGCAAATGCCTTATAGTCACGAGGAGTGAAGTCTGTGTGGTCACTCCAAAACAAATGACTTTAGTCATACAGGAATTTTCTTATCTACCCAAATTCCTTAGCTGCTCCTCCATTTCTGGCACTGGACTTCTGTGAGATTTATATGTGCTTTTAGCCACTGTTAGATAGAGTGCCAGACTAAATGCATCTTTGGTTTGACCCCTTCAGGCCATTCTTGTGTAACAGTATAGGAATCGACTGCTGCTTGTGGCCACTTTACCCCTGTACTCTTACTCTAAGAAGCAAGAGAATGACCCGGAGGAAGCTGGGCTCCTCCTGTTCTAGATAAATCATTTTGTGCTCATGGGAGCGTTATGAATGTTGATAATCCTAATTGTGTGGCTAAACATTTCAAAGATGGTAAATCTAAATCATTGAAAGTCCCTCATTCATTGTTAGAAAGTTGGTTGCAAAATATTTTCATAATGTTCTTGTACAAGTTGGAATGTTTTTCTACAATCAACACTTTTTGAGTGGGATTGTCACTTTGGTATTCTCATTAGCTTTCATTTTTGGTATTTCAAAAGACATGGTTTCTTTTTTAAATCCTCCAGGAATGCATAATTGTAGGTTATGAATCTGTGTTATCTCTCAACTTCTGCTTGCGCCTCCATTAAATTTAAATGTTTTTTAGCTTGTCTTATTTTAAAAAAGACAAACTACAAAGAAACAAAAAAAACACAACAAAAACACCAAACGACATTACAAATGGACTCTCATGGGTATATTTCTATGCTTGCATTTGATGTTCTGTATTGTTAATGGCCTTCCATCACATTCCCACGAGACTTAAAGCTAGACCTTTCTGCTTTCAGAAAATCATCTTAAATCTTTCTTATCTTGTCAGCTTCAAATTGTGAACAAAGTAGGTCAGCGTCATGTTATGTAGAGGTGCCTGAGTTCATGCCAGTCCTCACTGGTCCATCCATGCACACAGTGCCTTCAGGAGATGCTAGCTTGATCTCAGGTGCATGTATATATTCACGTGGGTCAACCTTAGCTCACTGCTAAGGTTGGTTAGGTGGTTTTCATGCTTGTTAGAGAGATGACATGCTACCTGCTAGTGTAGGCTCCTCTAAGCCTCATTCACTGGGGAGTGTTGACTTGGCCATGCAGCCAGTGAGGAAAAGAGTGACTGAAGGGCTTACCTTTTTGTTCCTCCTGATTTCTACAACACTGGCTTAAACAATCACTGAGTACGTACGTGACATGCATTATCATTACTGCTGAGATGCCCCTTATTCTAGGAGATGGTTGTCAGGAAGGCCTGATTGCATAGTTGCCATCATGTTTATTGTGTGACGGACATATATTTTATTCTTTTCATCTGTATTTTTGGCTGGCTTCTATTGTGGAGAGTTTCTCTTGCAGAACTAGAGTACACTTTTCTTCCTTGTTATCTGTGGGGGAGCAAAATGCTGCTGGTACTTTGTCATCAGGCCTTCGAGATAATACCCATGCTATTGCTTCTCAGGGTGTATAGTTTTCCCAGAAGTCAAACAGCAATTCTATCCATAGGTTCCAAATGCTCTATGATATATTAAAAAAAAAAAAAAAAGTATTTTTATTTTTTTTAAGAATCTCCATTAAAAAACTTACATTCATTTATGGAATCAACAGAATAACTAATTAGGACAATTTTCGTTGTCCTAGAGAATGCCTAAGTTTTCTAACTCTCCACACATCATTCTAAGTCTTACAGAAACATATGAGCTTCTACAAAGAAAATAAATTCTATCCCAGCCAAAATCAGGACAGTTCTGTTTTGGACTTTCCATCTTTCCTACGTATATGTGGTGGAATGTTCTTGGGTCACAATTACTGTTCCAGACAGTTAGCACACAAGACAACACGCATATTTGCCCAATGTGCCGTCTCCCTTTGCAACATGCAGTGTGTTTGTTGTGTCTAATTTAGAGTGTTTTACCATAGGCATTGATGCAGACATAGATCCTCAGAAGAATTTTAGAAAGAGAGGAAAATTAGTTTAAAAGCGCTGTCAGGGAAATACATTTTAAACTAGGCATGCATTTTTTAATATGTATGCTGAAATGTTTATTTATTTATTTATCCCCCTTTTTATTCAGTAGGATAATACCCATGGAGAAGTCCTGGGTATGGAAGAAAGCCAGAGAAATCTTCAGTTCTTTCTGCCACATTCTTTTAGTAGGAGTTAAAGGTCTTCCGTGTCTTCAGGTTTAAATGGGGCTTTGCCATACCTACTTCTGCCAGGATGTTAGTTGAGAGGAAATGGAGTTGCAATAAGCTAATTCAGATCTGAATTCTTTTGAAGCTGAAAGGAAGCAGCACAAGTGCATAATCTTTCATGAATCTTTAAAAACCTCTTTGAATTTTTCTTGAAGCCTCACATAATTTTACTGTGCTTTTAAATTAAAAAACAGGTTTCTGACATGATTTTAATGTATGATATGTAGGAGGAAAGCCAAGGAGATGCACAAGTTGTGAGACCCCGAGTAATTCGTGTGAGAAGGAAGTCTGAAGAGATGCAGCAAGAAGGTAAATTGTCAATAACCAAACATAGTTCTTTCAGTTAAGCACTTAACTTCTAAATGTTGTTGTATACTCATGTATAAGAAAGTTCTGATTTTGTTGTTATTACTATGAAATTCCCAAATTTCTGAATGTTCATATACAGTGCAAATCTGTGTATATCTTTTGGTAATTGCAGGGGTGCACCAAAAAGGTTGGAAATGCATCTGTCTGTATATGTCATCAGAATCTTTGCAATTAAGGATTTATTTAAATTTTTATTCACAATGTGCATATTATATAGTCAACTGAATCATTAATTGCTGTTCTGCAAACAAAATACTCATAATGTGGTGATAGATGGTGGTAGATAGATAGTAGTTCACATGCATGGGAAAATGCAGGGGTACTAGAGGAGAGCTGAAAGACAATACAAAGCATTAGGATCATGCAAAGGTGAGAAGAATAGAGATTTCCAGTGTTAAAATGGCCTGGGTTAAGATAGGTTTCAAGCTAGTGTGTAACAGATAATCGTATCTGTCACAAAAGAAAATCATTATCTATGCATAACCATTCTATTTTTAGAGATTATTTAACAGTGTTTGTTAAAAGCCTTAATGATACTGCATGAGAGGCAGAGAATTTTTTTGTTTATTGTAGTTTGAGGCAGTGTTGGAATAACATGAACTATGCATATTACTGCACTACTTAATTATGTTAGCAGATAGTAAGTTTGTGGAGGTGACAGAATGAGAAATAGCAATTTTAATCTTAAGTGCTAAGAACAGGAATCTAAAAACCTGCCTGTGTGCAATATATGAATTATAATTGCTCCACCATAACATAGACAAAATCTTCATGCAAGCCCTTTTAAAAATAATTCTTTGAACTTCTTCTATTTTTTAATACTTTTTTTTTAATATCTAATTGAATTATAATTCTGATGGAATTACTATCCTTCAACTATTTATAAGTGGTAAGAAAAGCCCTCAGCCAATGTTATGGTCATGAGATTTGGAAACTAATTTCAAACCCATGGTTTACACATAAAGAAGAAAGGTATGAGTAATGTAAAACTTACCTTCCATGCACAATTAGTGGAAAAGCTTACAGGCGTGGCATACCTTAGCGCATGTATAATTTTTGTCATAGGGACATTTATCAACGTGTTTTTAAGGTGGGCAAATAAAAATTTAAATGAGATTTTTATTTAATAAATTATTAATAGAATAAACTTATTAATAACACTTTTTTAATATTGGTGGAAAGTGTTGCAATGACTCTTTCTAATAGGAAGAACTATATCTTTCCTCTAGTGTTCAGAAAATCAGAATTGTCTGAGGGAAGTGAATTTCCAATAAATTGAATGTGACCCCTGTATTACAAAAAAAAAGGAAATTATGTACCAGGTCTGCCTTCTAGGATTGACCTTTCCCAACATTAAATGCAGTCTTCCTCACTAGTGGTTATAGTTATATCTTCCTTTTTTTCTTCTACCCCACTACTTCCTAGTAAGCATCAGAGAGGAGGAAGAAGAGCGAAGTCATCCTCCTAATACTGCTTCAGGCTTTCACACCTCTACTTTGGCTCAAAGTCTTAACAAGGCAGCACGTCCAGTCTGTATCATCGAGTAAAGCATTGGAGACAGCTGGAGTTGGAATAAAATATTTTTATCAAACCTGTTACTTTCTAGAGTATTTATCTTAAATTAAATTATTACCCATGGTGTAAAACAAGGTATTTGAGCACAGTACAAGACTGTCAGATGAAAATGTTTGGCCACAAGATGGCAGTAGTCAATTTTCTTTGAGAGGAACTCAAAAAAAAAAAAGATGATTTATATATACAAGGATAATTTAAATTTCATTCGTAGTATACATATTTAATGAGCCAATAAAAGTCTAGAGGATTTGCAAATGGAAACAACTGTCTGTCAGTTTTAAGCAGAAGGTCTTGCCTGTATAAGCTTTACCACATTGAACTTAGTCAGAAGGTGGAGGGTAAAAATTAATAAGAATCATTTGAAAGACAAAACTTGCAACTTGATAAGTGTACATGGGTTTAAGAAAATACATTTGAAAATTAACCACATCTGTTACTGTAAGATCAAAGCACCCTGTTTGTTAAACTTCATGTCAAACAGTTGTCTTCACTGAGATAGCAAGGGACAATGAGTACTTGCCAGAAAATGGAGAAGCATTCCAGAGGCAGAATCATTTAGGTATTTTTTCAGAGTTTCAAGGATAAGTGGTCTTATGAATAGTAGAGCTCAGAAAATCTGGAGCCCTGATACGAAGTGTGAATTCAGGGTGTTGTGAGAAAAGAGGAATTGTTTTGGACTTAAAATGGGATGTAAATTAGCCTTTGCTTTATTTAATTGATAAATACATGACAAGGCTTGATTTATCTTTTGTCTACAGTCATAAATGTATATACGATAGAACTTTCTTTTGTTGTACAAGAATTTTTTGTGGTTTGCAGCGAACATGTGTTTTTACTGAAAGAAAGTTGATTGATGTCCTTTAATGAAAGTTGAAGTTCAGTAGGACTGTTACAATATCATGCCTGAAAGGGTAATGTCTCCTGAAAGTTACAACTGAAAATAAAGCCTGAATGTATTATTAATTGAAATGTGTGCCTTCTCTAGACATAGTGGAGACAGTGGTTTGAAAACATATATTTGTAGTGTATAATATACATGCATATGTATTTTTGGCTTTATAATACCCTTTAATCTTTATACCAGTCTTTCATATATCTTCATAAATTTAATATGATAATAATTGTTGTGGTTGGTGAACGTACATATTTCCAGAATACAAGCATTTTTAAGGTTTGCATTAACATAGTTCAGAATTCTTAAATTAAAATGAAAGAACAGGTGACAATGCTTGACTGCAGAGCATTTTTAAACTTAATATGAGCAGCTCAGAACCAAGAGGTAGACGTTCTTCACTTAATTATTTTTCTGTAGCACAGACTCTCAAAATGTACCTAGAGAGCATAGCTTCATGATAATAATTCCTTTTTATCACTAGCTAGTGCATTATATTCGGGCAGCCATAAGTAGATGGGAAAGTAATATTGGAAGACTGAGCAATTGGCTTTATTGCCACAGAGAGATTGCACAATTGCTTGTGAGAGGAGATGATCTGTGTAATAAATTAAAAAGAGGGCAAGAAGCCCTTAAAATAATCTCTCTCTCTCTCTCTCTATATATATATGTAAAAACAAACAAACAAAAAAAAAACAATAAAACAACCAAACTTCCAGAATCTTTGATTGGTTTTAAAAATGGGCTGCTACTTAGTTCACATTGACATAATGTTGGATTGAAAAAATAGATATAACTAAATACTTCCCTCTCTTCTTCAGCCAGAAATTACTCTGAGTTAGGCTTGGGGTTACTCTTTTGCTTAAAACTACTGTGGCATGAGGCAAATACCTAACAGATGCTTCAATAGGAAGGAAGAAGATTAGGATAAGGCTAAAGGTCTTTATTTTTTTTCTTGGAACTGGAACTGTTTTGGTCAAACTCTTAACAACTATTCTATTGAAAGTTTGCTTTCTCTTTAATATCCCGCTGTTTCTTTTTTTGGACTGAATCTCTCTCAAGACTTTTGCTAAAGATTGTCCAAAGCACCCTGAAAATGCAGCTAGTGAGGCGAAACAGAGCTGTTCTTTCACACTGTAGGCAGAACACCACCACAACCTGACAGGTAGGAGCAGTTTGTGTAGCCTACATTGTTCCTTGAATTGGGCTAATTTCTGAGAGAATCCTGGAAATTGAAGTCATGAAATCAATTAGATATAATTACGCCATTTGACAAGCAAATGTTTGTGCTGTAGGGTTTTTCGTGATTTTTTTTCTGTGCTTCTTCAGAACTCTCATTTCTGGATTATTTTGATTCTGGCTTTCCTACACAGTTACCTCCCCATGTTATCAGATGGCTCATTGACATCATTCAGTTAATATATTTTACATTCAAGCAAGTCAGGAAACACAGAGCTGTGTTTCCCACAGAAATTCTGCCTTTTCTCTAAGTAGCTTTTGGATGATCCAAGTGCTCAGAACACCAGTTCTCAAACAGTACTCATTTGCTTTTTCTGCATGAGCGGCCGTAGCAGTTATATGATAACTAATGCATTAGAAAACACGCATCTCAGTAATAAGAATGCAGCTTGTACAATATCCCCACATAAAATCCTCAGTAGCCACATAGGTTTCGAGTTTGACTCACTGTAAGTCAGTATGTAGATGTGTTACAGGATGTTTAAAACAGTAGATTAGAATTTCTTGGGTTTTGTAAGTATTATTTATCTGCTATTTGTCATTTATACATTTGCTTTTTTTCCCCACTGAATTCCCTCAATTATTTTTCAGACAAAAGGCATCTTTATTAACTGAAATACAAATAACCAGACAGAGAAATAGAAAATCAAGAAACAGTTTATGCTTAAAGAAAGCTGAACCAAGCAGTCTCATACTGCCTTGCAGGATGAGGATCTGCTAGAGACTGACATGCTCAAGAAGAAGATGCTCTCTGTGCTCTTGTACACACCACGTGTATACCTGGCCCTTTTCATTTTCGATTTGCATGCATTATGTTTTGGGTCACTTTGCAATTTCCTTCAGCTTCTCAGAAGATGGAAGTAATTTCTGAGAGTTCTCTTACTGCATGCCTACTTAAGTGGCACAGAGGGAGAGAGCGCTGCCTTACTACAAAGTATTGCCAGGGCACTCCTGACCTTGTGCTGAGGATTTTGCTGTGACAGGTGTGTGCAAAGGCAGAGAACTTCCCCTTTCAGCCTGTCTTTGGTGCCTGTGCAGATAATGCCTTACTCCCATCACGAAATCTGCACCTTTTATCTGTGTTCAGGTTTCTCTTGCACACTCCATGTGAGAATCAATTTCGGCTCCATGCTGGATGTGTGCATTGTTAATTTTTGGAGGGAAGGTATTTTACATTTTTGATAAAGTAAAAAGAATGAAGTAGGAAACCTTCCAGTGTGGACTTAAGGGATTACCCCTGCTCAGAAGCTTTACGTTCAGGAGGTTGGGCTGGCATCTACCGTGCCATAGCATAAGCAGTTCAGAATTGCTTCGACCTCCTTTCTGATCAGATCTTTGTGTTTGAAGTACGCTTATTTTGTTGAGTTTTGTGGTGTGTTCCTCCATTGGTCCGTACACAGCAATAGAGATTTTCACTGAAATTCCAGCACCAGTTGTTTCTTTTTCAGCAGAAAGGGAAAGAAAAACTCATTCATACTGACATCATCACTAATTAAAGGATTTCTTCTTCTGGAGACTGTGAAATACTTGGATTTTTACTTGTCTTTTTCAGATTTACTGGGGCTCAAGTTGAATATTTAGGAATTCTCATCTGATTCCCTCCCTAAGCTTAGATTTTAAAAAATTGCAGGTGATCTGACCCAGTGACATGTGGTAACCCTCAAAGCACATGTTATATATCATAAATGTGAAGTGCACAGCAGTAACAAAAATAAGCTTGGTACTTGATTCATATATGGGGTTATGATGTGCTAGTAATGCTGGACCGGTCCCTTTTTCATACTGGGAAGCTGAAAAATCCATGGAAATACTACATCAAGCATCTAGTGCGCTTTCTGGAGTTTTTATGTCCTTCTTGCCTCAAAATATTGTACAACACCTGGTGTGGTACATGCTGAACATTAGCTGTCGGTATCTCCTGGCAGAGACACCAGAGGGTTCTTTGGATCTTCTGTTCTAAAGAAAAGTATTTCTTAATAATGCGAAGGATTTTCCTTCCAAGTTTACTGTTTTGTTTGTTTATTTGTTTTAGTTTTGTTTTTTAATTTGTAGATTCATAATTGCATTTGCTTTTTAAACTCTTGTGGCTACCTGCTGGAACTGAAGTAGTCCACAATGTCAGGTACTTTTGTTAAGCTGCATCTGACACACCCTGCTTTATCCCTGCAATATGGATTTCTCTGTATTTTTCCTTTAAAAAAGAATAATAATGATAAAAAGTTTGTTTATTCTTTGGTTGGTTTTTGTATCTTATTCCATTGGCTGGGCAGAATCTAGGCAGAGTTCTCAGCAAGAGGACAGAACCTCTTACTGCTGCATATAGAATTGTAACGTACTAGCTGAGAGCTTGAAATGGCTATTTCCACTTTGGCATCCCACCTGTGATTTTTTTAACCAGTTCCACTTTCCAGTTGCATAAATCCACCTATTGTAAGCCTGTCTGGTGGCAAAGAGGGATTTCAGATAAGTAGGTTACAGCAGCATTGCTAATTTCCCTGATGCTCATCCAGCCAGGAAGGAGCTAAGCACCAAAACTAAAACGCGATGCTCTTTCTTTTGCGTATTTCTCGTGCTGGTGGATCCATTGGAGGTGCTGTGCATTGCAGGAGAGGCATGGCTTTGATACAGGCTCAGATCTCCTGGACACTAACACACTCCTCACCAGGCTATCCAAATAGTTCTGCCAAAGCAGCCTTTCTCACAGCCTGTGGAGGATTTGTAAACACGCTGGGATCTGACTGAAGCAGCTTTGTATTGTGTATTATGATTTGTGTGCACTTTTACAAACTTACAGTAATTGCTGTTGCCTTCATTGTAAAGAGCAAAAAATAAACACACACAATAAACCTCCTAAATGGGCACTGATCCCACTGGCACTGATCTTGAGTAACTCTGAATAAAAGCAGATGGTAGCAAGCCGACTGGGCTGACCTGCTTTCCCCTTTCATGCAAACATTGCTTATATAAATGGGGGACACATACAAAAAATTAATGGGCTTGGGCAAGCCACCTAAGGACAGAGACTCCCCACGTACTTCATGCTTACATCAGCCTGAGGGCTGTTTCCAGTTAGCTCTTCTCTGGAGGGAGAAGTTTCTCACAAATTAGTGGTTCCACAGCTCTGTGCCATGGTTTGTAAGAAGGAACCGGTGTGCGGCTGGAAAGCGAGCATCTTGAGCTGCTCTGTGCCATGTGTGTTGCAGGGGGTCGTGGCAGGTATCAGAACAGTCTCTCCTGAACATGCTGCTCAGTTGCAGAGAGCCTGAAGTCCCTTTACACCTCCTCTTCATGGTAATGTAATCAGCTGAGCAGCAATTAGTACCTGTCCCAGCCGTCTCAGCTAGACTGACTCCGAGTTGGTTCACTCGGTGGGTGCACTATAGGATCTCTTAGGATGACCATCCTGGACGGGGTTAAGAGGCGTTTCAGAAATCCTCTTATCTCACATTTCCTTTGTAGTGTGAAAGTTGCATTTCTTTCTTAAAAGGCACTGGTATCAGACCAGGAAGTCTTTGAGGCTGGTGACACGTTGTGTGGATACCGAATGGTGACAGAAGGCAAGGAGCATTACAAGCACATATTCATCTCGAAGAAACATTTACAGCATAGTAATAGGAGAAACGTAGGCTTTCTGTCCTCAGTACACTGGGTTTGTTTTATTTTTTCTGCTTGGTAGGGGAAGCAGATGTTGCCCTTTATAATTTAGTGGCACATATATGTTCGAGAGAAAAGCACCAGGATGATCTGACTGTGCTTCCCTGGCTGTGCTGATCCTTGGGCAGGGGCTGCTGGACACCCTTCAGCTCTACCTGTCCTTCAAAGGCTCTCGGTTCGGCTTTTTAAAGCACTCCATCAAAATCAGAAGGAGCCAGCTGTTTGTGTGAGGAACGCCTGGGTAGCAGAGAAATTACCAGGACAACGGTACATACACCGCGTGGAGGTAGCTTAATGTGAACGATGAATAATCCAGTCCTTCCCTGCAAACCTCTTTTATAAAGGGAGTGAGGGATTTACAAACACTATCATTCTCAGCCATTAAACTTGTTTTTTTTTTCTTTTTTCTTTTTTAATGCTTTGTAAATTTTTGCCCTGCTAGCCGAAGCATGGCATAGCTGTGAAGTTGTTCTTAATAAAACCGAACTAGCCAGTAAAGATGGATATTTAGATGATTGGTGTCCACAGCCAAATCGTAACACTATTATTTCTTTAATTTTACTGCTTATTATATTGTGAGAGGGCTTGGCTTACAGGCAGTCCTCATGTTCATGAACAGTGTAGTTACCTACGTATTTTATTTTACTCATTTTTCTGGATCCTTTAGGAATAAGCAGACCTATTTCATGCATTGAACAGAGGCCAGGCTTTTCTATCACCTTCTTCTCCATACAGTGATACAAAGACTGCCCAGAATGAAATACTAAATCTTGGCAGTGCCCATGTTAAGATATGCCACGTCAAGGTTAATTGCTTAGAATTAGGAGTAGACTTTCAAGTAAGGCAACAGGCCCTAGAGTAAATGTTTTTTAGGAAGCTTTCCAAATCAGGAATACTATATAAATAATTGCACTGCTGCTCCTTGATAACATGCTGATTTGGAGAAAATGCAGTCTGCTAAAGTAGCTTTCTTCTTCAAAATGGGGTAAGAACTGGTGAGTGAAGACTGAAGATGTAATGTGTGACCTGTTGCTCTCTGCTGAGGTTGCGTGTGGGACTCCATTTTATAAGGGTTGAATACGTGCAGATGTAAGGCTTGGCTAAACTGCTTTTCATCTTCCATAAAACTAGTTTTGAAAGTAAGATACTAGAGATTCTCGTCTCTGAAATACCTGCTTCAAGTGTGCTTTTGGTGGCTGCATTTGCAAGGAACAGTAGTAAATAACAGAGATGGGTTAAATTCTGTCTGTGGGCTACTGTGTTCTGGTTTTTATCATGAATGCTGTCTTTCAGGAAAAAAAAAAAAGTACACCTAGAAAATCTTAATTTAGATTTAGACCCTTTGTATCTCTTGTCACTTGGAGACTGTTTTTCTTCTCTAATGTAAAACTCCTGGTTTGCTTTTAAAGCAGGAAGAGCTGCTTTTAAGCACACTTCTAAACAACCTGAGTGCAAGTCACTGAGTGTGACACAAAATTTGTAGCAGTTCTGTAAAATGTGTTTTTCCCCAGTGCTTTAGCTGCAGGGAGGTGACTGTTTCTCTTTGTGTACGGCATGACTTTGACTTTCTATTAACACTTGTCAGATAGGCACACATCCGTGATGCAAAATAATACATCATCAACCATAAGCAAACAAGGAAAATGTGTATCTCACAGGCCACACAGAGTCTGGTAAAATTACATTTACGGTTTGGGTCAAAATTATGCATTCAAAGCAGGTTAGGCTTAATCTGGTGTGACCTGCTGATCTGCATCCTCACTCTTGCTGTTGCAGTACAGCAATAATCTCAGCGTTGCGTACTGTGGCCTCGTTTTCTGCACTGCACCTATTGCAAGACTTAGGCAGGGCCATGTTTGGTTTAAAGACAGCACAACAGCTGCAGTTTCTGTCCCTGGTCAGGCCACCGTATCTTCAGTGGACGTACAAGGCATGGAATTTGCTGGCAGTTGCTTCATTTCTTTTTTTTTTTTTTCTTTTTTTTTTTCTTCAGTTTGTTTTTATAATCCTAAAACCGTAATTACAGATCTTGAGAAAATTGTTTTATTTACTTAACAGCTGCCATTGTGCGCTGTTATGTAAATCACAATTAATAAATGGGAAATATTTACTAGCTTGTGTTACAGTGTAAATACACGATTAGCTTCTTTAAAGTGCACGTCGCTTCTTTCGGTAATTGGAACCAATCCTAGAGGCATGCAAGCAGCAAGATTACACAGGGAATGCTTGTTTCTGAAGATGAAGCTTCCTTCCTGAGTAAAAAGAAAAAAAAAATAGAAAGAAAGAAAAGAGGGGGGAAAGAGTTTCCTGTTGAGAGTCCTCACGTTAATGGACGGCCAGTCGTGCCTCCCCCAGCTCCAGCTGGCCTTTACATACAGCCCTTTGTGGAGGCGTTCTCTGACTAACGCTGTCTAAAACCATTTTTACAAGAGCTAGAAGCATTGGGGTTTGCCTGTGCAGGCAGACGTGGGATTTAGAGAGATTTTTTGCTCCTCTCTCATCTGCTTTTAAACGCGAGGCTGAGGCAGGCGGTATCTCTGTGGTTAGGGGCTGATAAAGGCTGTTCTGTTCCTGGGGTTCCTAATCTGGAGAGGGCCTAACGAAGGGACTCAGGCCAAAGTTTCAGCTGCATGTAAAAAAAAAATGTGTTCTGACCTCGATATATATGATGTGCAAAATGAATAATAGCAGCACTGCAGGCAAAATCCTCTCTGCTACGATGTGACAACCCGCCCCTTCATCGGAGGGTTCAAGAATTTGGCTGCGCTTTTGGAAAGGAGCCTCGTGGTCCTGCTGGAGAGATGTCTGAGCTCAGACAGAGCGCAGCACACAACGGCTTTGTTAGAGTGTTGGCTCTGTGCTTACGGCAGGAAACTGAAGGAAAAATGTCCTTTTCTACCTACAGTTTTTTCTGCAGTTAAACCGTGCTCATGGGCTCGAGCTCCCCAGCAGCTAGAAGTTAGAACCACTCAGGACAACAGCGAGCCCCTGACCCCGCGTGCTCTGTTAATTCAGTAAGTCTTTTCCTCCCTTTTAGGACAAACTCCCTAACTCTGTCTATCCAGTGCTGGCTGTTAAACAAGAGCCATACATTCAGCTCTTAACTCAGCTCTTCTTGCCAGTCTGCATGGGAAGTGAAGCTCTAATAATGAAGAGGAGTCTCCATGTATACACACTGTATGTCGGAGTGATATATTTGGGAGATGTTTACATCATGCAACTCTGCTAGCTCAGAAAACCATGAATCAAGCCATCTCTAGCAGTAGTGGAGCTCAGGAGATGTGTGGTCGTGCACTGAGGCTGGCGGATCCCAGGATGATGAGATTTAAGGCACCCAGGACATTGTTTGTCACCACATTTTGTAGGTGCGCGTGCTTGGGTACCCCGAGGATGTGCTGTCCAACCTTACATACCGAGCACTGCAGCGCGGAGCTTGCCAGTGTGAACATTTTGAAGTGTATGAAAAGAAAGTTCAGATGTTTTCAGTCTGAGAGTGAAATTGCAGAAGGCCCTTAGAGGTCTGACTTATTGTGCAATCTCTGTAAGTAATTTGTAATCAAAATACCTTTGCACATGTCACTTTTATATTTCCTGTAATAAAACAGCAAGAGCAATTAAGATTTTGGACCATAATCTTCTACAAACATGCTTCTCAAGCTGAAAGGGTTGGGGATTTTTTGAGTTATGGCTGAAATAGCTGTTTTTTAAATTTGTGATTGTTTCCAAAAAAGCTTGATAATAGCTTTTTTAATAGACTTTCCACTGCAGCCTGACAAACAAGGCTGTTATGTGGTAACATAATTGATCTGAAGTTTACTTCTGAGAGAGTAAAATAAATAAAAACACAGAACTCTTCACAAAACTGGAAGACATCTGTACTCCAGTAACTCAGCATGTGACCTACTGGGCTTTATTCATTTAAAATCGGAACGAATCGGTAAATATACTGCTGTATTCATGCAAATGTCTCCGAGTTAGTGTGCCTAATAACACGCTGTGTGCTGTTCATCTGCAATGTTGTTCTGACACAGCTCAGAAAGTTGTCTGAGGTCTTGGCATTCTTCAGGAAACATTAGATTAATACAGACTTCTTTGTCATGTAATTTTTTTCTGTTTAAGTAGGTGTGTGAAGGCTGGTGCTACATAAATGAATTACACGGACGACTTTGGAGGAAGAGGGTGCTTGTAAACTGGACTGAAATTAATGAATATAAGAATTAGAAATCAAAACTTTATGTTTAGTCTGAGGAGAAACAATTCCTTAAACCATAACCACATGGCTGTTTCTTGTTTGCATCAACTCTGGTTGACTGTTATTGTCTTCTGTTAATTCTCTGGGGCAGTGGCCTGACTTTGTTGAATGAGCCAATTGTTTTCCTTTGTGTTGCCCATCAAGTAAGTCCCCATCTGGTTTGTATCAGACTGTTTTCACAGCCAACAACTGCTGCCTTTTCTATATCCTGACACTTAAGGGCCCCATGCTATCAAAGCATTGCTGTGATAGCCTGTCTGGCTGGGCCTATACAGCTGTGCCTTGCAGCTTGAAGCTATTACCCAAGTAATGGTAACTTAGAACTTGAACTGGCTCTTATTCCCATCGGTGTCGTGTGTACAGTGAACAGAATACATTTTTGTTGAACTCAGGCCTCGACAAAAAAATTCTTTAAAGCTCTTACTTTGGTTTATATGATTGGTTGGTTTTTATTTTCCAGCAGCTTCCTGTATCTAGAGGCAGTTATGTGCTCTTCTAAAACATTAATGAGTACAAGACAAGCAGTATTTATTTAAGGCACTGTTGTTATTACTTACTTTTATGGTACATTAAAGCTCAATAAGTGAAAATTAAACAAGCAAATGATTCTAAATGGGGATTTTTCTTATCAGATTTAGAATACATTTCCAGCAGTAGACAGGAAACTTTCTGGGCATGATGAATGTAGGTTGTATGAATAATGCTGCACCTTGGCTACCACTCTACTCAATTTCAAAGTAGTTCTCTGAAAATACAGAGCAGTGAACAGTGAGTCTGCATTAACTTGTTTATTTCTCTCCTGAAGGAGCAGGGAAGGACCGGACAACTCACTGTAAGCTGGGCAGTCAAGCTGTGCTGCAGTTTGCATTACAGAACTGAGAGGCTCCAGGTGTGATCCAGGCCCCTTTCTGCCAGGCTTCCCGTGTCGTAGGAGACGGTCCTGTTCTCAGAGACTTTGCAGCCCATGCATTCTCTCTCTTAAAGGTTAAAAAAAATACATATCAAATAACAGTGACATTCAAACATTGTTCTCTAATAAAGATGTTCTTTTCTGCTCTTGTGGAGGCAGTGCAGCCATATAGCTCTTAGGGACAGAATAGTCATGAGGGGAAATGTGTTCCCAAACTTGTATATGTAGTGAATTTTCAGTGTATTCTGGAATCAGTTCTTTCATGATAGCCCATGTTTAAGAGAGGGAAGAAAAAATAATGGATAATGCATTTAAAATTTCTGTGATTGTATGCAAAAGCTGCAAGAAAGGAGACTGATGTATCTGGTACTTGCAGAGTAAGTGTTCCTACACTTAGGAGTGTGGAGGTATGTGTATAATACATATGCGATATGAATGAATTGGCTTCAAGTACGTTACTAGAGAGCTGTTAAATTCCATAACATGCTTTAAAATCTACCTATGGATCAAAACGACTCATGGATGATTTTCTTCAGCATTAACATTTTGTATAGACTTGCATGCACCTGAGGTACATATGTAACTAAGTTAGATCCTAATTCTTCACCTGCAAATCTTGTAAGTCCTGGGCTTCAGCTACTGCTGTGTGTTGTGTGCAAGCTCATCTCAACTCGAGGTCTGCAGAGCTTTTTAGGAGTTTTTCTACCTTTGTGCATTTTGTAATGCTACATGGCTTGTGCAGATTGGGATTGTTCAAATAACTGCTTTTATGTCATTGCCAAGAGTTGCTTTCCAAGGGAAATTTCCACAATTGCTCTTCCTACAAACTCTGTACAGGTCGTGGATTCAGGAGGTGCAGTGTGTGCTCTAGCACCATGCACAGACCGAGCACCCGTGCTGTTCACCTGCATGAGTTGCATCGCATGCAGTATCCCACACCTCTGCAAGGAAACTGCTCCCACACACGCCTCCTTGACTTCCCTACGCGTTCCTTTCCACTGCAGATTGTGGCCAGGAATATTTAAACCCAGACAATTGATAAATGAATTTCATTCAGGCTGCTTACGAGCTATATTAATCACACGCTCCAAGGCAGTGAAGAAAGCTGTTGGTGAACTGAGTGCGAGCCAAGTTTGGCACCACCACTTTGGACTGGGAAAAGCGACTGTCAAACAGAGCAACACTTTCTGAAGGAAGTTGGCTCTGGGCAGTGAAAAGAATTACCACCACCAGTTAGCCCAGCCAGCTTCTTTGAAGTTTCAGGTTTCATGTGTGTGCAGTTTTGGAGGTGAAGGACACCTGCCCAGGTAAGAAGCCAATGTACGTGGTTATATTGATGTCTAGGAGAGCACTGTCAGACTGCTGCTGCTCGGGGGTTTGTGCTGAGCAGTGTCTGGGTCACTCGCAGCAGTCCTTGGTTTCACTGCTGCTGCTGGGACCATTGGGCAGTGTGAAGATCTGCAAGAGGCACGGTGTTGCTGGGGGCGTCTGCAGTGTTTTCCCTGCTTCTTACAACAGCTAGCAGAGATGGAAGGATGTCATTAAAAATAGGTAGTAAAGTACATGAAGGAGTTAAGGAGTATGCTAAATAGGCTGTGTAGCTGTAGAACAGTGTTTCTGCACTTCAGTGACTTTATCAATTTAGAGTTATTTGTGAGTTCTTTTATAGAATCAGAATGGCTTGGGTTGGAAGGGACCTTAAAGATCATCTAGTTCCAATCCCAACCAGTCAGATTCACCCAAGTGTTGCAAAAGGATTTTGTTTTATCCCTTCCCATGTAACAGGTTCTTGGGTTTTTGTTTCCCTCTCCTCTCCTTTCCGCTCTGCTCCTCTCCTCACCTCTCCTCACCTCTTCTCCTCACCTTTCTTTTTTTCTTTTAGAAAGAATGCTCATCTCTATTGCACAAAGTTTAAACATCTTAGTCTTTAACAAATGTCAAGTAGCACAGTAAAAAAAAAAAGAGGTATTTGCTGTCAGATGTTTCCAAGTCTGGTCCAGGGCACAAGACTGCAGAGGTAGTGTTACCTGTCGTCACATTGGTACTCATTTCAAGAGAAAGCTTAGATGGTCTTTGTAAGAACAGGGTCTGGACACTTGTATATTAGCTGTCTCCCAGCAGATCTTCCAGTAAAGACATTTAATGTTTTCCTTATTTTAAAGTATGCCTGTGTATGTAGGTTACTATGGTATCCTTTTTGAGCTATAGAAAAATGATTTACCTCCTTAGGCTTCCTAGAATTGCTTATTCCCAATACATCTTTCAAAGTTAATTGATGGGCATAAATGGTAAGATCCTCAGTGGCCATCTTCTGCTGTTTAACAAACGGCTTGAAAGGAGGTCTTTTAACTTTGACTTTGTCAACATGCTTGCTAGAAATGTGTGTGTAGAGATGCTGCAGTGTTTATGGAAATAAATCACCGACTAATGCTAACTGTATAGGGCTGGATTAGTTCTGCCTTGCTTTGCTTTGTTTTCCTGGGGAGGGGGAACAATCTTTTTAAAAGGTGCAATTGCACAACCTGATTAATTGTGCTGTAGGTATAGGCTTTTTAATAAGCCAGATTTTTGTAAGGGTAGCACAGTGATGGCAAACTGTTCCCATATGGAGAATCCTATGACTTGGAAAGTAAAAATCACCAAAACAAATGCATGAGTTCGTGTGAATGTTCAAATGTTCAGGATAGAGAACCACAATGAATTGAAGTGGTCATCTTGGAAAAAAAAAAAAGTTGATATTTGAACAGGTTTTTGTTCTGAGTATACGTCTTTTATAAATTTTTATGATAAGCATGCATTTAGTGACTTCAGTACATGTGGAGAGTGACTTGCAGTGAAGAAATTCAGCCCTGCAGCAGTGCCTGAGGGGCTGTGTGGTACCGAAAGTTTTCTCTTTTCTTCCTGATGTCCATCCCAGAGCCTACATTGTGAGCTGGGTCTGCATTGCTGCCATGGCTGCAGGGAATGTAACCTCCTGCCCAGGAAATCCTCTTTTCTGTGAGACAGAGAGAGAGCACATCAAGGGCTCCCATCACGTTTCAAGTGACAGAAAGCAGCTTGTGCCTTCTCCCACATTCACCAAAAGTTGTTCTCTTACATTCCTCACAATTGTTTTAATAGTCACGTAGCTGAGGAGTTAATGGAGTGTGCCATGTTTAGTAAGCACACGCAGTGCAAACACCACTGCGGAGAACATGCTCGGTCTTGACCTGCGACGTAGGGAACCCGTCTGATAAGTAGGGATCGTTGTTTGCCTTGAACACACATCCCAAGTGCAGGGACATCGCACGTCAAAGGCTGCGTGAGAGCCATCCTACTGCTGGTAACCTCATGCGTGGGCCAAACTGAGCTGAACAAAAATTCTGAGGCAGAAACAGACTCTGGAGTAACCCAAAATGTGTTCTGGCCACTAGGCGAACCTATAGGGGAACTTTATTTACTTAGGGAATTCCGTCCCTGGGACACCCATCGTTCATTATCCTGGAAGATGCTCGTTTTCAAACCCACTGCAGCCCTGATTTATGGTGAAACATGATTGCATTTGTTTGTTCAGCTCCAGTTGCACGTGTAAATTACTGCTTAATTATTTTAAAATAAAAACAAGATGTGTAACTTCTAAGAATTAAATAGGTGCTTTGGTTTTTTCCCTTGCCACTCCCCATGTAGGCTGTGAATGCTATTATGTCTAGCGCTGTGGTATGATGTAGATAAGCTGGAGGCAGTATTGCTGGCAGTATTACTGCAATTAATATGTAAAGATAGGAGGTCTCAGGGGAGCCAGGCCTACTGCTAGGACTGTAGTCAATGATTCTGCATCCTGAGGGAGGTCTGCTTGAGTTCGTTTTTACAATTTGCTCTGCATTCCTGCTCTCGATCATATAAGTCCGTTTTCTTTTGGGTTTCTTTAATTTGCTTCACCACCTGGCATTAAAATGTCTTTTGAATCCCCTAACATGAAGGTGTGAATAAATGGAGCTAAATATATTAGTTGTATGTAACCATAATTTAAAATTGCCTGTTACATTTTGAAGAAAAATAAAAAAAAAAATATAGGAGATACTTGTTTTTTAATTATCACTTGTCAGATTTTCCCAATTCCACCAGCTGTTACCTAGGTTGTCTTGTGGATTTAGAGATTGCTTCCCCCCCTCCCCAAGCCTTGCACAAGCTGCGTGTTTTCCTAGTGTTTTTTCAGACTCAGGCTCCTTCTCCTGTTCCTTCATTGTCCCTTTTACTTTTGAATAATTATAATTTTTGCATATCTGCTGCTTCAAGGTTTACTGCAGCCCCCTCCTCTCCTTCTTCCGCCAGAAAATGGTTGCGATCAAGAAGCAGCAAGGCTAAAATGTTCCAAAATGATGATTTGTTTCCAGCCACTTGCACGTTCAAAAAACCACAGGCTTCCATACGGACCAGTGAAGTTGACTTTTAATATTTCTTCTTCATATTAATAATTGTTGTAGCTATATGGAAAGATCGTTACACAGCTTTTGGAAGTGGTTTGCTGGGAAACAACAGCAAGAGATATGGCTGGGGAACCTCATTGTTAAACAATGAGATATTCTGCAGAGCAAACTATGCCAGATCTCAGGGAGTAGAGGAGATTTTAGTCACCAAAAGGAAATGTTTATTTAGTAAACTCTGCAATCTCATTCCTGGATGTTTTTGGAGCTGCTTTCTGTCTGCCCTTCCCTACCGGTCTCTTGCAACTGTATTAGGATTTTGAAAAATCTGGTTCTAGTTTATTTTATGTATTTCTAGTTTTTGTTCTGTTTAGTGTTGCTGGTGGTGGGAATATAACATGTTTTGGAAAACCACTGAACCTTGAACTCAGACTTGAGAGGAGGAAAAATCATTTTCAAGTATTCTGCTTTGAAATATTTGTTAGCTGCTTAGCCTGGGTCCCACCCTCCTTTACCGACTCGGGATCTGATTTATTTTCTTTTCAGCAATGTTTATGGCTAGGATATACATTACGGCTTAAACAAACAAACAAAAAAGAAAAGCGTGTGTGTGTGTGCGTGTTTATTCTCTGTGTGTTAGTACACATGGTTTCTGTAAGTACATTACACCATGTGAAGGTGGAATTTGCCAAGTTTAGGTCAGAACTTCAACTCAACTCATACTATATATTTTTCTGTCTCCTCTGGTGGCTGTAGCCCACTTACGGGGTTTATGAGTTGGCTGAAGCCTCTGAGAATGAAACTGTTTTTTCAGCTCAGGCAGTCGACTCGTGCTTTTAGATCCAGACATTTTTGGCTCCGGCCCTACAGATGTCAGTCCATTTTTGTAGAATAACTGATGGGTTTGAGTTGTAAATCTATCTCTTTCATGTAACGCAGCCCTGGAAATGTGGCCTAAGTTTGCCTAGAGTCTTTCCTGTTTGTCATGAAACTGGTTAAGCTGGGGATAGGCTGTTTGGGGGACAGAGAACAGAGTTGCCTGCCCTTGCAGAGCATCTTGTGCTCTTGCTTTTTGTGTTCCCGTCCTAGTGGGAGCCACCGGTCTGCCCTGCAGTCGAGGGCCATGTGCTGAGCGATGTGCTTACACAACAAGAACAGAGTCCCTGCCCTAAAAAGCACACGTGCTTAAACATTTTCTCTTTGTTTCTGGCAGAGCCGAGGAAGGACATCTCCATTATAACATAAATACTCATATGACTTCAAGGTGGAAGCGGGCCAGGGCTGGAAGAGCGGAGGACCTTCCGTGTCTAATGAATGGAGAATAATTTTGTCCATACGCCTGGGTTATTTGAGAAACTGTTGATGGTCGTGCTTGTTTCTGAGAATGTTGTATTCTTTGCCATCTTGAGGCCGTGTGAGCGGTCCCTTACCGTACCAGGTTTCAGCTGTGTAAGCCATTAAATTCCAGAAGCCCTGAATTATGTAGCCAATATACTGGGTCTAGCTAGACGTGAGTCTGGACTGGAAATACTGCTTATAATTAGTAACATGACTGACACTGGAGTGTATTTTCTCTTTCACTTTAGCCTTCAGAATTGCTGACATCAAAATATGGCCGTTTTTTATCAATATACATCAGCCCAGCAAGTCTGGAATAATTTGGATTTTGCAGAAGATCCTGCTTCTTGTGTTGATATACCTGTATGAGCAGGTACGAAAATGAGTGTTTCGGTGGGGGGTTTTGCTACCCCACAGAAATCCATGGAGAAATAGACTGGGGACACACTGGTGTCCCCAATACGTATCTCACATCTTTAATTGCAGGTAAGAGGAGCAGATAAAATGTTTCTACAGGTAGTGGTTCAGTTATCTTTGGGCTCGTAGATATTCTTCTACTTATCACTCATTACCATAAAGAACCTCTCACAACTGTGTTTCCTTGCTGATGGTCTTTGCAACTAGATCACAGATGTAGAACTATTTTTTGTAGGGAAAAAGCAAAATGGGGGAATGACAGAAAAAAAAAAAAAGTATTAAGGCACTTCACTGGAGGTTTTAAGATGCTGAACTATAGATCTGCAGGTGCTCTGCTGTCCCTGAACACTTGAGAGAATGCCATCTGGAGGAAGTTATTTGTCGGGACAGGACAGCATTTGAAACTTTGAAGTCGGTAATAAACAAAGTGAAGCAGCTGGAAGCTGGCAGAAGAAGAAACAAGCCATTGAGATTACCCCGCGCTGTTAAAGGAATGAGAGTGCTGCATTCATGTTGGCTTTTTCATATGCTTGGAAGTTTATTCTTGCTCTAGAAGTTAGCTGCTTCAGTTTTTACATCAGATAGAGAGTAGAGGGAGGGTTTTGGAGGGTGATGGTTGTTTATAAATTTCAGGAAGTCATATGCAGGTAATTACAGTAATTACAGCTCCGGTTTTATACTGAAACAATAACCTGGGTCCTGGTCCTCCCTATTCATTGTCTGCAAAGATAGCACTCATCGTCTATGAGATAAGGGTCTGCTTTGCCTCCCGACAGATTAAAGTTGGAAGTTTTATTTAACACGTGGACACCAACCTTAAGGAGTTAAAGCACATGGTTTTTATTTGGCTTAAAAGTTAGACTTGTTTAGTCTTTTTATTTTGCCAAATAGAAAAATTTTAAAAGAAGGATTTAAACATTTTTCTTTGTTCTTATTGTTGCCATATGGTATTGGTAACCAAGCCTCCCTTCAGTGTGCTTCAGTTCCTTTCCCATTTGGCACACATTCACAGTGCACTTGCACATAGCATGCTCGCTGTGTGACAGTACGTCGTAGAGGAAAAACTCCCTTCACAGGTCACCGGATGGTTGACACACCATTAATTTTTATGTTTCTGTTAAACAAAGATCTGGAAATTTAGTACCGTACACGAGTTTGTTATAGATTGCCGAGCCTGGGACAAATCCCTAATCTGAAACCTGACCTTTTCCATCCGAGGGTCACCAAGATGTTTCCAGTCACCGCTGAGTTTCCACCAGCCGAAGACCCTCGCACACTCAGGAGGGGTGTTGGTTTTCACAGTTTATACGAATGTATCCTATTAGATGGTGACGATGAATTCGGAGGAATGGAGGGCACCTTGGGTCCCGTGTTCCACTTACTGGATTTTAACAAGGAAAATTTTTATAACTACATCGACGTACGTGATTACGAAATTGTAGTGAGTACTTCCAGAGCTTACAAAGAGGAAAATGCTGTGAAGATTACCCGTTGTCCTGCCTTGCCTTGCTTTGTAAGTGGAGGAATTTTCCATGCAATTTTATGGCATATCAGGAGATTATAACCATTGCTATTTGCATGCTTGCGGCTGTGAAAAGTTCAGTGTGTAAGAAGAAACCAGCTTCGTATTGGTTATGAGCTGTTCTCTGATGGGGGGAAAAATAAAATGGAGTATCACGGTGTTAAAGGAGGGGCTGGCCAAGGGCTGTACAAACTATCACGGATGTACAGCGAAAGCCCACTATAGACATCAGTACATATGCATGCTTAAAAGCATACACGAAGGATAAATACGAGCATTTAAACATGTGCTAGTGTTTGTGTATTTATTCACAGAGACATCTCTATGTATATATGGAAGTGTTTTTTAAAACGTTTGCACTGCACATGCCAGAGGCTAGATTAAGTGAGAGGTGACGATGATAAACTGCACATGAAAGTAACGTAATAGTTGCATCTTGGAGCCCACGTAGAGCGTAGGACTAGCAGCTTTCTGTCCTGGAAAGTTACAGTCATGGAGTAGAGTCTGTTGAGTAGCTGAAATGGGATACCCATCATTTTTTATAGTTAAAGTGCTGAAAGTTGTGTATTTTCAGTGTGTATCTAACAAAGTTAAAGACTTCAGATTTCTTCCTTTAGAATAATGGAAGTGTTTACTTTGGGTATTTTTTAAAGCTTCTCTTTAAGGGTATTTGGATAACTTGGGACCTGGTGGCTTTTCAGTTGAGCAAGTAGATGGAAATACTCTGTTGATTTCTCTGTCCCTTTAGCATTTTATATCTATCATAAAATGGAACTGTACTATATCTGTAAAATAGACTGGAGTATGTGTTAAGAAGAATGTAGACTGATGTGATATGGTCTTTCAGCACCCCAGAATCAAATGTTTGTGAAGTTCCTACTGAGCCTTGGGAGAAGGAGATACTCTTCTTATTCCCCCCCCCCCCCCCTTTTTTTTTCCATAAACCTGAAAACAGCTGTTGAAACAATGACCTCATGGAATGTGACATGACTGTGGAAATTATGAACAAAGTCAAGCTTTGAAAGCATCAAACTCCATGTAGTGTCGGAGGGTTGCTTTAGCGTCTAGGATGATTTACAGAGCTTCCTTGGGCATTACACATTCACATCTTTTACTGTGTGTCAGCTTCACATCAGACCAAATAAACCCTTTGCTTTTCTTCTGTTCCCGTTCTGAATAACCTGTTTTTGTCACCCAAGCGTGGTTACAGACTAAGCTCATGGAATGACTTCTGAGAAAGCAAAACACATATGTTCCTTGCACATCTTTGGGGTGTTACCGTAAATGTGCTTTTGAGTAACGTTCAGAAGATGCTGAGTTCCTTCTTACTGCCCGTGTGTTAATTTGCTCGGGCCCACACCAACACAAACTCTGGGGAGGATTCCAGGCTGGTAATGAAGAAGGCAGTCCAGAAAGCGAGGGTAGGCAGTGAAACTGTGGACGTCGCTTCTCGCAAAGTGCGTACATCGCCGAGGCAGGGAGGTGTCGTGGTGGCTCCCAGGGGACACAAAATTACTCCGGTGCTCCTGCTACCTCTGCAGAGCCTCCCTGTGCCTTCCTTGGCTGGCACAGGGTGCTCCATGGACTGGCTTTACCGTCTTTGGCTTCATTCGTGTTTGACTTCCTAGGCTGTTGGCGGCTGCTCAAGCATGAAAAACACCCAAAGAAACTTTATTTTTGCAGTGGGGTTTTGTTGTTTTAATTAGTCATTTGAAGCGTGCTTCGCTACAAGTCAGATGAAAGCCGATTACTACTACAGTGACAGAGTAGATAATTAACTGGGGTGAATGAACTTTTTTTCATTGAGAAAATAGTGTTTTAATTACCTAGCCTATCATAGAGGAAGGGAGAATTGTTATAGCTTATTGGAATAAGAACAAACACCAGGAGAGCCTTTGCTGTTGAATGCAGACTGATGTATGTTTGTTTTGCTTGTAGCTGCTGCATTTAACATAAATATCCCAAGGACACCTGAAATCTCCAAATATTCTTTCTGTAGCTCCGTGAATGCTGTGCTTTTCATCCAGTGCCATTTTTCCTGCCCTGCTTTGTACCGTTTCTGTAGCCTGATCTATGTCTTGCTCCTTCAGCCCCACGGGTTGATGCATCTTGTCTCCTTCCTGTGCTAAACGTAGGAGCTTTTGCCCATCACCTTCTGCCTTCCCACCTCTGGTGTCCTCCACAATCAGTCAGGGAAATGGGTTGGAGCTGGGAAAAACTAAAACAGCTTCTAACTTGTGTTTTGGGCAGCTGAAGTACTCACAGGGTGTTTTTCTTCATGGGACTTGCAGCCAATAGCTGCAACCATAATGGCTTTGCTTTTGAGCATTGTATAAAGCTATGTGGTATTGAACGGCCTTACTGATTTCTGAGGTTTGATGCAGACAGACACACACGTATTGACGGATTTTAGAGATGCCGTTAGTGTCTGCAGATCTCATTTGTTTTGTTTTGTTATGTTTTCCTGTGGGAAGCAGTGTATGTGTTTGAAGTGTTCTGTGCCTACTGGAGATTATGTATGTATACGTACGTGTGTGTGTACGTACAATGTATGCGTGTGTTAATGCAGCACATTATGTGCATGTCCAGATACTCATCCCTTTGTTCTCTGATAAAGAGAACTGAGGTGGCTGAGCTAGCACATTCTGAAATGCCCCAAACCTGCGGGCAGCGTGGTGTCTGTCTCTTTGTATTTCCCTGAAGTGATGCAATACAGAGATGACTCCAGTAAAATTGTGTCTGTTGTAGACTGCAAATAATTTGGTTTTGTTCTGCTCTTTTTTTCTTTTTTTCCTAGGAGAAGATGTTGTCCCACATTTAAATTCACACGTTTCTGCAGCAAAGGTGTCGGTGAAGCTGCCTTCCATGAATACAGATAACCAAGCACAAAGTATCAGCAGCATACATGGGGATTCGGATTCTTCAGGGACAGATACATTTTAAAGCTTGACAGGCACTGTCTGAAGGTTTTGTTTGGTACGTTTGTCTGCCTGGTGTGATAGTCTGGATGTTTCATCACAATACTGGTTTCTCAGTACTGCTTATTTTCTACTGTTTTTCTTACAATTTTGTTACGATTATGGTTGTAAATTTAGGCAGTGACTCTGCCTGTGAATATATCAAATATTTTTAAGCAAATAAAATAATTTTTTGGAATCAATGTGGTAAGTCAATGATCATGAAGGTCATTTAAATATTTATTGTATATACAAATGACTGTGGAAGGGATCAGTATTAAAATCCATGGCAAAGGTCTCACTCGATGGGGAAAAAATGGTTGGCTCAATACAGTTTCAGTATTATTGAAATGTGGAGCCAGAGGAAAATATATGCAAAATCAAATTCTGCAAGAAAATTGTTTCTGGATACTTTCAGAGCTTGTTCATCCTTAGAAGACTGCTCTCACAAGATAGTAATTCAAAAAGTGTATGTAAAAGAGACCTTAGGGTTCATGTTGTTACTGCAAGACACTTCTATTTGTAACAACTGCAGGGTTTTTTCAGCATTTTGATAGTTATTTCCCTAGAGATGATTTGTCTCGTCCTTGTTGAAACAAGTCTGAATGGAGAAAGTTATTTGTTTACATTCATTTTATGTAAATTCCTCCTTCTCCTGGGACAGAGCTACTTGGTAGTCTCAGCCTTTCAGAAGCCCAATGATCTGTAGTCAGAGCTGCCACGCCGTGATTAGCAGCAGCGCTGCCACCACCAAGGGACCACTCAGGTTGCTCACAGCAATGTGGCCAGTCCAGCAGTGGGGAGAAAGGTAAGATTGCCTGCCCCAAGCAGCATGTAAGTGAATCAAAAAAGTGGGATTCAGATGTGTCCCAGCAGGAAAAAGAGGAAAGGAGCTTTTCTCCAGGCAGGACAAACACAGTTTTGCTCTGTTCCTTGTACAGCCTGAGCTTTTCATGGGGTGTCCAGACAATTGGAGACACTGTGACACTTTTAAAGACATGGAGCATGCAGGCAGCTCTCAAAAGCTGAGGAAAAATACTCCTTTTTGGTTGACTTGCATCTTGTTGTGACACTGGAGCATGTAACTTCATCTGCACAGCTTCGCTGCATCGCTTAATGGGAGGCGCTTTGTTGTTGCAGATAGTCATAACCATGAGCAGTTCCCATTACTCTTATTTTATGGAGCCTGCACTGATTTCATCTCCCTGTAGCTGAGAAAGATTAAAAGTTCCCATCGGTTGTATTTTGATCTCATTGACACAAGGTTTGGTTGATTTGCTGCAGAATCTGCAAGGGTAAATGGAAAAAGAGAGAGCTTCGAGCGTTCAAGGTCAGTAATATCTGGAGGATTCAATTCTAAAGGAGGTCTCTTGAGCATGTTATAGAGTTGTGTTCTTGTCTGTCTTGACAGACATGAAAATAGCAGATTTGGGCTGGGGGGAAAAGCGTGGCAGGCTTCATGCAAAATGCAACAGCACTTTAAAAAAGCAAAGGTACAAATGTGACAGCATTACTAGGAGCTGGCTTCCACCATGCAGTGTCACAAACGTGTTGTCTGGGGGTAAAGCTGCTTCTGGACATCCTCACACTGTCGGGGTGCTCACACCGCTGTCTTGGGAGCTGGGCCTTCAATCAGACCATTGACATGATCGATGCTCTGAATGGCAGCTGTGTTTGGGAGGGTGGGGACATCCTTTATCCTGCGTCAGTTTGCTTCAGCACAGCATCAAGGAGCTGCACTGGAGCTACTGGCAGGATAACGAAATGCAGTGGCGAGGGGGGAGAGTCTTAAACCAGCTTCCCAGCAAGAGAAAAACTTCATGAAACTACGCTCCAAGTGCTCTATTAATCTGCCAGGCTTTTTAGGATGCTCATATATAATTCAAGTTCCCTTTGTTGCAGCGTAAACAGCAAATGAGCCCAGAGCTGTAGGATCAGGACAGCACTTCGCTGAACAAAGTTGAGAAACAGAATGGAGAGCAGGCAGGCAGCTGCCAGACGGGGTGAGATGAGAGATGGCAGATGGATGGACACACGGCAAGGAGAGTGCACGAGGAGGTGATGGGACAGCCCTGGCCGGTGAGGGAGGCAGTTTTCATACCAAGAAAACAACTGTGTGAGGTTTTACTGTCTGCAATGTTGAGCATCATATTTTTTAATTTAATTAATTAATTCTCTTATTTTTCCTCTTCCTTGGGACAGGAAGGTCAAAGATATTTTAGGTCAAAGGTATTTTTGTTGACTGAATCACAGACTCATAGGCTGGTTTGGATTGGCAGGGACCTCACAGCCCATCTAATCCCAGCCCCTGCCATAGGCACAACCCCTGCCCCCAGCCCAGGCTGCCCCCAGCCCCATCCAGCCTGGCCTTGGGCACTGCCAGGGATGAGGCAGCCACAGCTCCTCTGGGCAGCCTGCACCAGGGCCTCATTACCCTCAGAGTAAAGAATTTCTTCCCAATATCTAATCTAAACCTACCTTTCTTTTAGTTCAAAACCATCACTCCTTGTCCTGTCACTCCATCTCCTGACAAGTCCCTCCCCAGCTTTCCCTTAGCCCCCTTGAGGTACTGGAAGGAGTAGAGCCATGTGGAAAGGAGACATGTTTTTAAGCAAATATGTCAGAAAAGGTCCAGTGAAGACCATTCTCAATTGGTTTTGAAAATTACATCTGGACTTATGCTCTCTATTCCACCTCGGCATGACTGATGGGTGGTTTTGGAAACCTCTGGATGCCTGGCGGTGTGATTCAGGTGGTGCTGGTGGGGATTACGCTGTGGGATGTCCTAATTGCTCATCCCACTGCAACCTCCACTTACCACTCAAAGAGAATTGTGAGGGTGGAGGAAGTGCAGAGTATTTGCTTTTCTTTCCCCCAAACATACCCCAAACAAGGTATCCTGCCACATAAACATAAGGGGACCTCTGTAAATCCGGCACCCAGCGCACAGCTCATGTTACAAGTCAGTTTTTATAATCCTAGGAACAAGCTCAAGGCTGTGGGGGGGTTGGGATTTTGCTTTGTTTTTAATCAGCCTCTCAATTTTTTCCTTTGAAATGGAAAAAAAAAAAAGTCATCTTCTAGAAATTTATCTATTTCTTACTTTTGGATTCAGTCTTGTATTTCAGATTCCTGTAAATAGTTTTCCGGAGTTTGAAATGGTAAGCACATGTTCGGTGCGCGCAGCCAAGCTGCGATAAGGAATTCATCTGTCTGTGTCTCCAAGTTCCATTTTGTTTCTACAGCTTTTGTGATTGAAAATGCACATTTCTCATGGGCACTCACAGAACTGAAACAGCGTGATTTGCAAGCTTGCTAAATGGATTTCTTCCAAGCAAGTCATTGGGGTATGTCATCAAAGCTTAACGGCATCAAATAGAATTCCATCCAGGAAAAGTATTAAAACCCCACCTCTGTATGGCTCTATTTTTCAGCAGCAGAGAGGTGGGGGGAGGAGGTTGTTGCTCTATTTCAGGATTGTAGCGTGGAAACCAAAACCCTGGCTTTATTTTTTGGTTCAGCTGAATTCCTGGTGAAGGTGGCCGGAGTGTGACGCTAGGAAGGCACCAGGACAAGGGTGTTTGCTCACGGATTGGACTCGCGCATTACGAAAGTGAAAAACTGAAATGTCTGAGGCATTATTTGCTGACCATCATTTTCTGATTTTGTTAAATAAAATCTGGCAGCTTGGAAATGAGGGGCTCAAAATCTGATTATGGTAAAGTAAAATCTGGCAGTTTGGAAGGGAGGTGCTCGGAATCCAATTTCTTTCCCCTCCTCTCCCACACACCTAAGAAAAAAAGAGATGCCATATGATAAAGGCAGCAGAAATAAAGTGACTGATCCACAGGGACAGCACGCAGCTCCTGGCACAAGCAGGAGCCTCCTGGGACAGGACTTCAGCCATGAGCTGGTTTTTGGCTTGTCTGGTGCCAGCATCACCCTTCCTCTACCCAGCTGAGTTACCCTGTCTTTCAATATAGGAAGCAGAGCATTTCCTGTGCACGATTAATCTTATCTGAACTGTGGGAAATTGGATAAAGTGAAGTTTTTATTACTGCTGCTCACCTTCGTAGCTCAGGGATGGAAGTTGTCAAAATTAGCTGCTGAAAACATGTGCTGACCTTCCAAGGTGCTTTGCAGATCAATACAGGATAACATTTCTGTCCTGACTTGGTACAGATGTAAGTGCCAACCTTCTCCCCGTGAATTAAGCGCTCACATGTTTAAAATTACACATGTGCAAAAAATTGCTGGATCTCGCTCTGAAATGTATCCGTTTCAGAGCGGGAACCCTGCAGCTATTTAACAGCTCGCTGTTAACACTAGACACAAGATTTTAAGGCAGAAGGGCAAGAAGGTTGCATCCTACTGAATTGATACGACATGAGAAGTTCATCCTTTCTGTACAGGTCCAACAGGGTTTTCTAAGTGGACTGAAAGCTACTTCGTGAGTTTGTAGTGTTTGTACTGGCCAGCAGCTATGTTCCTATGGGTTTCTCCTTTTTTTTTCTCCCTTTCTTCTGCTGCACTCCTGATTTAAATATGTGTCTTTCAGAAGTTGTCTCTAAAATATTCATTGTTAATGATCGTGTGTTGATGGCTCCCCCACCTTCCAGGACTAGGCTGTGATTTTGCCTCGTGGACCACGAGGTGTGCAGGTGTGACCGTATCATTTACCCAACCTGATGCTGAAGCATCTTTGAGCCACACCATTGCATGTCTGAGCATTCTCTTGTTTCTATCAGGACCAGTGGTACAGCTACATATGAAATGATTAGATAATGCCAGGAAGAATTCTGGATGCTTCTTTATAACTTCTTCAGCCAGACCAGGCTCTTCTCTGCTTCTCCAGGGTTGTCCTTTTGACATCTTGGTCCAGGAGCAGGTGAGAGAGCTGCAACAGATGCTTTTGTCAGAATTCCCCAAGAAAAAATTTGAAATCTCACTACACTCATGTGCCTGGTTATGCAGAAGCCGTAACAATGCCATGCCCCTGTGAGGGCAATAGTACAAACCCACAATTCCGTGTTCATGTCTACAGCTTTTGTTATATCTTGGGATGTCACTCCCAAGGCCCATAGGTCTTCTGGTCTGACGGTCCTGTGCTGAAGCTGTTGAGAAAGGATACATGAAGCCCTGGAAATGGCTTAAACCAAGAGCCACTGGGCTTCTCGCTTTTGTAGTTTCCATTGCAGGACTCAGGATTAGGGCAGTTTTCAAAAAATAGTTGGGAAAAAGGCAAATGCAAAGATCTTTGAGTAGTTGAGTGGGTGCTGAGCAAAGAATTCATGTGAAACCTGGAGCCAGGGCCAACTCTAGGAAGCATCAAGCAGAAAGCAGCAACCTTGCTGCTGCGTTCTGCTTTGCAGATAAAATTAAAAATTTTACAAATAAATAGCAAAGCTATTTAACAGCTCACTGTCAGGCAGGTGGCACAGCAATTTGGGCTCTCCAGGCCCTCTCTTGGCTCTGTCTTTTGCTGGCAGCAGTGCCCAGCCCTGCAGATTAGGTTTGCTAACATTTCATTTTGCCCTGAGCTGGCCGCAGGCAGTGCCCCCTGTGCAGGGACGTGCCCCTGTCACACCAGCGGGGTCGTTCCCTGCTCTGCCATCTCAGTGCACTCGTTTCTTACCAGCCCCTGAAAGACACTCCCCTGATTGGTGCCTGTTCCTTAATATATATAAATTTGTACTTATTCCGCAGCCTGTTATCACCTGGGTAGCTCGCTGTTTGATCGCTATGTGTAAATCTTGCCACCGTAATGATGACTTAGAGCTGATTTTTAATGGGTTCCAGGAGACGCTTCTTGCAGTGACTGGGGATTTTGCTGGCTGAGTGGCATCCTGTCATTCTCCCCCTCCCCTTCTTTTTATTCTGACAGTCTTGGAAATTGTGCTCTTCCTGCGTGATGTGCCCTTGGAGAAGGGCATCCAGCATCCTGCATCTGTCACGTAAATGCCGCCTTCCTTCCCTTCCATGCTGCAAAGCCGCGGCTCCCTCCCCACCGCGTTTCCTTAATCAGCACCTGTGGCACCGAGGCATGAATCAGACGTGGTACTTACTTGCTGTGAAACCCAGCATCTGCTTAAAACACCACTTAAGTCTGTTAATGTCAGTTGTTTAATGCAGCTTTCTAGGCAATAGGATGCCATGTAAACGATTCCTCTGCCCCATAAACTTTGCAGCTCAAAACTGATGAGGGTTTCCAGTTCTGTGCCTCTGTGCCCGACTTTGTTGGCTGATTTTGTTCTTTTTCCCCGGTACGGCTGGGAGGGAGGGGATCAATTAGCTACAGCCGTCTTTGCAATCGCTGTCCTCTTCTGGTGCACAGTTACGCTGCTGCCTCCTCTAATTTTTCTGAGCATGATTTCCAGGGTAGGGTTGCAGGTGGTTTTGTTCAGGTTCTTGTAGATTTTGTTGGGAAACAAAAGTTTTGCAGAATCTGGCTTTTTTCTGCAAGTCCTGCTAAAAGCAAGAGGGCACAGAGGGGAGAGACAGGGACCTCAGCACCATAAGGAGCCCTTACAGACAACAGGATGCAGGAGCACAGACAGGAGGGTGACAAACCCCTCCTTGCTGCTCACAGGTGCAGATCTGTATCTTCCTGCTGTCCTGTTTGACAGGTAAAGATCCTTTAGGGAGGCACTGTATTTTTTTTCTCTGCACTGGGCCAATAAATAACAGGAAAGGACCATTCATCCCCCCATACCTGGGCTATTTTTGTTGTTATCTTAATTGCTTCATTCTCCCAACCCACACTCAATCTTTTCAGGGAATCGGAGCCTTAAACTTCATTCCAAGAACTTGAGGAAATCTCATGTCTCCCTGCCATTTCCCAGCACCGCTCATCTTGGAGAACAAACCCTATCTCTCCTTGCCTGATGCAGCCTGAATTTCCTCAGGGATTATCTAAACAGTGCCACGTGATCCATTTCTCTCAACCACTCTACAAATGGGAAAGCATAAATCATGTGTCCCTGCAAATAAACACAACTGGCAAGATGTTATTTTTCTTCGTCTGAAGTAACACCAGCTCTTTAATCTGCCGCCTCCTGCAAGCATGTCTGCTCAGAGAAAGTACAACCACTACAATGTATACACAATGTTCTTCTGCCACTTTTCGTTGCGAGTTATAATGGGAACTCTATGCCAGAAACATTTAAAGCAAGGCAGCCAAATGAATACCTCTTACTGTTTTTGCTTCTCTTCTTCATCTTGGCTTTGAAAGCAGAAAGCATTCCTGCTTGTAAGGAAATGAACAGCCCAGCTACGAAAGGGAAAATCCTAACTGTGAAATCCTGGTGTAGCTTTATTTTCAGACCTGTGACTTTCTTTCAAGCATCGTGCTATAGTTAGGGGGTGTTGGGACATTATTAATTCTGAAAATATTCTTTGTAAACTGAAAAAAGGGTGAGTTCTTGCCTTAACTAAAACAACTCTCAGCTGAGCACTTAAAAATGCTTCAAAAACTGGAGATGTTTTTACAGTTAAACCTTGTCTGGAGTTCATTTAAAATAATCATGTTTACATGGAGGTGAATTAGTGCGCTGAGCTCTGCCAATGCCTCACTGTAGCTAAGAGCGCACAGCCAAGAACTATAACGGTGGTGGTTCTGTCTCTGTGTGTTGCCCTGCAGGGTGGCTGCAGGAATCCAGGGGAAAAAAGCCCAGGTTTGGAGGGGGGTGGAAGCTGCAATTGGTTTAGTCAGTGATGATCCTCGTAGGAATATTTCAGGGGGATTAAGTGCTGGGTCCATGCTTTGCCTTTCTATTTTTTGTGTATGCAAAAGGCAGCCAGGACAGAGGTCCCACTGATGGGTGGGATTCAGTTTGCTGGGCAGTGAAGATTACAGAATCATAAATCATAGAATCACAGAATGGTTTGGCTTGGAAGGAAGCTTAAAGATCTCTAATTCCAACCAACTGCCATGGGTGGGGACACCTTCCACCAGACCAGGTTGTTCAAAGCCCCCATCCAACCTGGCTTTAAACACTTCCAGGGATAGGGCAATGTCCACACTTCTACCACCCCTCTACTTCTCATGGCTTTTGGAACAGGCCTTTTTGGACGTTAGCTCTGCTTTTGGAGACATCTCCAAGGTGGGTAAGATGGATCTTCCCCTTCAGTGGCTGGAAGGGAGCCGTGGTGGCAGGGAGCAGGGGGTGGTAGAGGTGAACCCACCCCCAGGGTCACTTTACAGTAGTGCCATTGGCCTGAAAGCCTCGTCTTCCAAGCTTTCTCTGTGGAGTGTTGGGTGTTATGTGTGTGTTTGGAGTTAGCAGGCACCCACATGGATCCCTGAGAATGTCTGGCCGTTCCACTCCTGCCCTTTGGTTCTGCTGCTCCTATTTTAGGGGCTGTCTGCTAGAGATTAAAGCATCCTTATGAAAAGAGTTATGTATCTGATACCTCGGGATGTCTCTGGCATGTCTGTTCTGTGTGGTCCTTCCAGGAGCCTGAGAAAGCATTTCTCTCTCTAAAATGTTCAGTGCCAAGATCATTTCCCAGCTAAGGTCTGTGAGCAATTGCAGAGACCAAAGCCTTTCGGTTTTGCTTTGATGGTTGAAAATGCAGTTGCCTTGAGTGTCACCTGATAGGAGAAGGAGTTTTATTTCAGGCAGCCTGTGCTGTTGTTTTCTGTTACTGAAGCTCATGGTGGTTGCAAGCCCCCTCCTGACCCTCAGCTCATCCCCTATCTCCATCTGCTGATACTGAGCTGTCACCAGAGATGCTGGTCCTGCTGGGCTCTCAGCCTGGTCCTGGCAGACTGCACCCATCGGTGCCAGGCCTCCTGGCAGCAGGGACACATGGACATGGGGACACATGGCCTGGCAGCTGCTGCCTGCTGGGGACTCGGCCGTCACTGCCTGCCGCACTGCTGAGCCCGTCGGCATCCCACAGCGCCCTGTGCACGTGCCTCAAAGAAATAGAGCTGTGAAAAAGGTGATATAAGGTAAAAGGGCAAGAAGCAGGGTTTTAATTTATAGCAAAGATAGAGAGGAGACAGAGACAAGCAGGGGATGTGTTTTGTCAGCAGAGTGGATCTGCTGTGGGTGCTCTTGGTCTGGGTCTGCATGACCATGGGAGGGGATTGTCCCCCTCTGCTCAATCCTTGTGAGACCCCACCTGGAGCCTTGCACCCAGCTCTGGGCCCCAGCACAAGGACAGGGACCTGTTGAGGGAGTCCAGAGGAGGCCACGAGGATGCTCAGAGGCTGGAGCCCCTCTGCTGTGGGGACAGGCAGAGGGAGCTGGGGGTGTTCAGCCTGGAGAAGGGAAGGCTCTGGGGAGACCTCACAGTGGCCTGGCAGTCTAAAGGGGGGCTAAAGGACAGCCAGGTAGTGATAGAACATGCAGTAATGACTTTAAACTAAATGAGAATCATAAAATTTTAGAATATCCTAAATTGGAAGGGACCCACAAGGATCATCAAGTCCAACTCCTGGCTCCACACAGGACCACCCAAAAATTGGAACATGTGTCTGAGAGTGGTATCCAAATGCTTCTTGAACTCCAGCAGTCTCAGTGCCATGCTCACATCCCTGGGCAGCCTGTCCCAGTGCCCGACCACCCTCTGGGTGCAGAACCTTTCCCTAACCCTCAGCCTGACCCTCCCCTGTCCCAGCTCCATGCTGTTCCCTCAGGTCCTGTCGCTGTCCCCAGAGAGCAGAGCTCAGCGCCTGCCCCTCCGCTCCCCTCGTGAGGGAGCTGCAGGCCGCCATGAAGCCTCCCCTCGGCCTGCTGTGCTCGGGGCTGAGCAAACCAAGGGACCTCAGCTGCTCCTCATACGTCTTGTGCACCAGGTTGCCCCATCCCAGGTGCTGAATTGCTCTTGCTCTTGTTAAACTTCATGGATGGGGCTTGGAGCAGCCTAATCTCACGGAAGTTTTCTCTGCCCGTGGCAGGGGGTTGGAGCTACATGCTCTTTAAGCCCTTCCAACCCAAACCGTTCTGTGATTCTATGGCTAGAGGAACCTCAACAAGATCAAAGGGAGATAATTTCATTACAGTGGCTGTGAGTTCCTTTTTTGTGGGTATTGTTGCCACTTAGTGTAGGGGACCAAATTATTAGCCGATATAAATCTGGATGTGGCTTCATTGACTTCTGCGGTGCCGCAGCCGTTTACAGCAGCTTGAGCCTTGCTGGGTTTGCATTAGCATCCCACTCGGACAGTTCCCAAGCTCTCATCTGCAGACAGCCACCACCATGGGTTCGTGGCTCTCAGCTGTAGGCAATCACCTCCAGAGCAATTTCTTTTAAAGACTTAATAAGGAGACTGCCTCAAATTCCATGATAAATTTTGTGTGTTGACAGTGGTCTGTGGTCCAAAAGCTATGGATGACACTGCTGTAAGCACTTCTTGCTAATTCATTAGCTTTAAATTCATGTAAATTTGTGTAAAGATTTTATTTTATTTTATTTTGTTTTATTTTATTTATTTATTTTGTCTTGTGTGACTGAGGAAGCTCTTTGCCAGTGCTGGCAGCTTTGCCCAGAGATTTGCTTCTTCAGATAACAAATCTTGGGACCGGCAGCTGAACCAGGACATGCTGCCACTTTAATGAACTGTAAATTCAGAGCATCTTAGCGTACTTGGAAAAAAACATAAATCAGAGGTTACTTCTGATTTTTTTTTCCTCATTTCAAAAGTGCACAAGCAGCCAACATTAGGTTTCTTTCAACTGTGGAGGCTAATTGTTTCAAAATGGGGCCGCGTCACCGTCAAGCGCTGCGATGCGGGATCAGCCTGAACATCTGTTCCACGGAGGAGCATCGCCTCCAAGCAGAGATAAGCCCCTTTGAACAGGATGTGAGGGAACCTTGCAAAGCTGAGAAAATTGCTGTCATGGCAGCTGTGAAACCCAAACCTCTTGGAGCTGCAGCCCGGGAACATCGGTCTTAAACAGGAGCACAGAAAGGCAGAGAGGGGAAGCATGGCAGGGAAGCACCGATCCCTTGAGAAACTCTTAGGGCCATTGCTTCTTCCAGTTCCTGGCTGCAAAGTCATTTTATGAACTACAGGATGGCTTAGAATGCAAATTTCAAGAGAGATAATGAGCTGGAAATTCAGATCATTTTCAGTAAATGCGATACAATTGTCATAGATTTCTTTTTCCTGCTGTGGGCATTTGCTGGTGGCTACGACCAGAAACACAAAGCAAAGTTCAGTGGATGCAGCACAGCTGTTAGGCTTCTCCAATCTGTTATTTTCATAGCTATTTCTGTGTCTTGTTAGGTATCTCTGGCAGGGAAAAGGATTTTCCCCCCCTTCCCCCCCCCTTTTTTTTCCCCAATACGCGTTAGGAGTAACAGGGATTTTTAGCTGTGGTACCTTGCTTTAGCATGGCAAATGAAACATCAGAAGAAAACAATGCTCAGAAATTGAATAGTTTAAGGGGTGCAAAGCTGAGCTCATGCAGCAAGGAATAAATCAGAACAAAGGTGATGCAGACATTTCTGACACAGTCCAAGTACCTAATCAAATATTGCTTTTCCCTTACTTTCTTCCTAGGAGTATTTGAGTTGCTGGGGCGGCTGCCGCTGCTTGTAAAACTGACACAGTATCCACACAAAATGGAAAATTTTCATGTGCAAAGATTTTGAGCAACTTGAAAGAATCTGTGAAAGGAGTCGAGCCTGGGACAAGCTCAGAAATGTGAGAGTATTTTGGATTACTGTGCCCAAGCCTCAAATTTATAAGATACTTAAAACACATGCCTGCATTTAAACATACAAATACTCACACTGGCTTCAAGGAGACCCTTTTCTAGGGTAAATTTAGGCATAGGCTCTCTAGCCTCACTGAAAGATAAACATAGAAGGAATCCACATGCTTCCTCCTCGGGTCCCACATAGTCACAGTGTGAATGTAGAGTAGATCCCAGCTGAGTACATGGAGCAGATGAGTGTGTAAACACTGTGATAAATCCTACACCAGTCTTTAAATCTCACTGACCACTAACATGATAACCTTCCTCTCTCTGTCAGGCTGATGTGCATAGGATTTTGGCTCTCAGCCTGCACACTGGCACACGCAGAGCATTTCTCCCAATCCTGCTGCTGCCCTGGCACAGCTCTGATGGGCTGAGATAGGTGCGAGCCCCCTCCCCGTGCACCTCCCATGGGCAGCAGTCAGAGCAGGTGCCTCAGGAGCTGCTGGAGCAAAGCCACTGCAAATAGGGAGCCCTGGTATGTGCAGCAGCACAGCCTGCTCCTCGCAAGGAGGATTTCAGAAAAGCCATGGCTCCAGTGCTGCGTTGGACCTGGGCACCTGCAGTTTCCAGAGCTCTCCCTAGCTGGGGGCTCCTCACAGACCCATATCAATCCACTCATGCATCCAGCAGGACTCATTTGGCTGCACTGGCACTGAGTATTTCGCTGATACCCGCATTAATCTGCCTGCACGCTCCTCTCCTGGCCGCTTTGCAGCTTTGCCCGGGGCAGGAACACATTTCTCATCTTCCTGCTGAATTTGCAGAGCTCCGGATGCCGCTCACTGCCCTGGCTGCAGCAGAGATGTTGTTACCTTTAGGTGGGAACCCAAGGCTGAATTGCTTTCTCTTGTTTGGCTGATGGGCTCGGTGCTGGGGCTGCTAGCTATTGCTTTTGTGCTGGACCTTGATGTCTCTGTCATGTTCCCACAAGACGCTGGGATCTCATGTTCTTGGTGCACGCCAGCAGCTCAGGGAGGGGTGAGTTGAACCAAGCAGATTTCCCACCTTCGGGAGCAGGGAAAATGCTGAACTGTTGCATAAATCATATTTATTGTGTTTATTTCTCTGAAGAGAGCTGGCAGAGAAAGGCTTCTGCCTCTGTCTTGCAGACCCAGGCACTTTGCTGGGTTCCCGGGGAGTTGTTTGGGAGGGGTTGTACTTGCCTTATGCTCTGCCAAAGTGCTCCTTGCTCCCGAACAAAGAAACCCCTGCTACTCCAAAAGAAATGTCTTTAAGCAGTTATGAGGCTATATAAAATAAATAAATAAAACGTTGGGGAAAAATTTTGCAGATCCTGCAGTGGCCAAGGATGGAAAAATGCTCTCCTGCAGCTTTTGCCAGTGGGTAGCTCATGGCACAGCCAGCAGTATATGGCTCAGGTACCTGTGACACCCGGACCTGCACACAGATCTCTGCTCCCGGCTCCTTCACAGAATGGGAACCAGAAATGTCCATTGTTTTTCTTTGTAGTTGCTTAATTTTTGGTGCAATTGCTTGTGTGCGTGCTGCTAAATTGAGCTTTTTTTTGACTCATCGTGCAGCAGGTCCTTGTCAAGAGGGGAGGTGGGGGCTGCACAGCCATGGCAGGGGCACGGTGAGGTTTTGGGGCAGGCGGAGATGAGGATGATGGAGCTGAGCGGGACCAGCACACCCCTAGTGCCAAGTCCCCATTTCAGCCTCTCCCCGAGCCCGGCTGCTCTCAGCCCCCAGCAGGGAGCGGGGAAGCGTCACCTTCTGCACCTGCCAGTTCCTCCCCTCGCTTTGCAGCAAGGGCTTTTTCCCCAAGACACAGCTGTAAAAAGCAGGGTTTAACAGCAGCCTCTTTATAACTTTTTATGCAGCCACATTCTAATTAAAAAAACAAAACTCACCAGCAATCGCTATCCAAAGGACTGACCCCAAGTGGGGACCGAGGGCTTTTGCCGTTCAGCAGCCAAAACTTTTTTAAATGCTGTTTTTTGGGAGTGCAACAATTTCAGCTCATGGGAATTGGCTATTCCCTGCCTGAGAGCACTGAACGGTGCTTTGCTGAGGACAAAAAAGTCTTGAACAAGTGAAAAAAAACACCCTTCAGCTCAAGGGTTCAGTGCGTGGTCATTCTGGAAGTGAAGCATCATCAGGGAAAGGTGCTCCTTGATGCTTTGGTTGGATGTCAGCGTTTTGGAAATTCACCCATCCACGTGGAGAACATCCCCGTTCCCAGGACAGGGCTGCTGGGCTCTGATTTTGCCACCCTTCACACAGCAGCACCAAACCCCGGGGCTCCATCCCGGGGCTCCTTCCAGCTCTCAGGGGGCTGCCACGCTGTGAAATGCCTGCAGCAAAGCTCCACGTCAGGGGCCTCAAAAGCTGGGGCTGCAGCCCCAAGCTGGGAACCCTGTTTGCAGCAAGCAGAGGAGGCAGTGGAGCAATTTAAGGGTTTATCCCCAAATTTCAGAAATGGTTTCTGATTCGGGGCAGGAGAGGGAGTGGGTTTGAGGTGGGGGGGTTATGTGGAACCATGCTCTTAGATACCCATGTTGCATGGAGTTTTAAGGTATCGCATACACACAAATACACACACACACATATATCTATACGTAATACATAGCAAACCAGCCTGCCTGCAGGCACTTTGTGAAATAGGCTGCCCATCTGTCCCTTGGGGGGGGAAAAAATTGAGCCAGGCTCTGCTGAAAAGAAAGAGAGAGGAATATTGAAGTTAGTTAAGAAAATTAAGAAAAGAAAAAAAAATTTAAAAAGGATTGATCTGTGGCTGGGGATGTGAGGGCACAAACTGCTTTGTTTTCCTCCTGGATCCTTGCCTGGGGCTCTTGCCCTGTCCCTTCTCCTGTGGCTGTGCCTCCTCCATGCCCAGGCTCCCTCCTGGCTCACCCCACACGGTGACCCTGTCCTACCTGCCTTGTCCCCCTCTTGCAGCCCCCTTCTCACTGTCCCTGTGCTCTTCTGCAGCCCCTTACACTTCCCCAGTGCTCGGGAACCCCTCGCGAAGCCTCTGCCCAGCCCTAGCAGGGCAGCAATGCGATCCATGGGGCTGCTGGCGGCCGGGGAGCCAGCATGGAAAAATCCAGTTGCAGACTTTGTTGAGCCCTGTAAGCCCTTCCTGCCTTCCCTCCCACGACTGTTCCCATAAATCATGCCTCCTGCTCACAGAGCCCCTGCCAGCACAGAAACGAGAGAGCATCGGCCATGAGCGTCGGCAGAAACGGCCCCAGCAGAGATGCTGGTGCTGCTCCGGGCAGGCTCGGGGCACGCAGAGCTGCTCTGACCCTCTCTAAAAGTGGGTGCTGAGATGGGGCAGGGAGAGGCATCAGCCAGGCTGCCAGCTCAGAGTCCCCTTGCTGGGGGCTTGAACTAAAATTTGTGTTTGAAACTTGTGTTTTCCTTGAAATAGAGGCATTTTGCCCAATAATAATAATAATAATAATAGTAATGGTAATAATAGTAATAATAATGGTAATAGTAATAGCAATAGTAATAGTAGTGGTAATAGTAATTATAGCAGTAATAATAATAATAGTAGTAATGATAATAATAATAACAACATCAACAATAATAAAATATGAAAACAGTGATATATGCCAACTGCCTTTTATTTTCTGTTCCCAGTCCAGCCCAGAAGAATTTTGACCAATTCCATCTCAAACATGAAACTGTGGGGAAATGCTGCGTCCAAGTGCTGCATGTGTGTTTTTAATGCAGCCAGCCCCTGGCCTGGCCTGCTCTGTGTGCCTGCACTGAGCTCACCCCAGGACTTAAGCCCACATGTTGGGCAAAACCCATCACTTTTAAAAAATTTGCACTTTGACAATGGCAGCATCTCTCCCGGTGGGTTCATTTTCAAACCAGGACCAGGCAGGGGCACAGCTGAGCCTGCAGGAACCTCGTCCTACTGCAGAATCATTCATTTCCTTCCCTAACTACTCATTACATTCCCTGTTTTTAGGGAATACAAACTGTCTCCCCATGCTATTGGCGTCATCAGGCCTGTCGGTACGACTGATGCCACGTTTTTGTTCCGGTCACCGAAATTTAATCTCGGGCTCGGAGGGAGCTTTAGCAGCCACCTGTGCGGGGACACACGCCGCTCATTTTATTGCGGAGCAGAGGGAAATGCCTCCCGTGCTGCTGGGCTGCGTGCTTCCCCCAGCCGATCTATTATTAATGATGCTCCTGCCACCGAGCTCATTAAGAAAGACTTTCCCCGGCTCTCTCTTGCCCGGTCCTGCCTCTTTTAAAATTGAACCTTTTAATTTGGATGAATCTTTAATTTGGCTCCGTCTCCTTTTGTGCCTCTCCCTACAAAGAGCTATTCCCCCAGCTGCTTGGGATGAGGAGCGATTTGATCAGGCTGAGATGGGGAGGTGTAGCCAGGGGACTGATCTGATTTTGTTGATGCGGCTGCGGGATTTCATTGCCCGCTCGTTGCGGGGATGTGCAGTCATAAAAGGGTGGCGGGGGGGGAAGTCCTGGGGTTTCTTTGTCTGCTCCACTCATCTCCGATGGATTTAGCACATGGAGCAGCACAGGGAAGGGCTCACTACTGTATTGCTTTCCTTGGTTTCTCTGGGGGATGCTTCATTTTCAGCTGTGCCTGGTTTGTGCTAGAGGCTCTCCATGCAACAGGATGCTGGGAGGAAGGGGAAAGGGGCGAGCAGGCTTAGCAAAGAAAATGGATCCACAGAGCTTTTTTTTTTTTTGGTGGGGGGGGGGTCTAAAGGCTACTTTTAGGTCCTGATCCTATTTCTGTGAAGCAAACAGCTGTAGGGTTTGGAACTTTGTCCTCGGAGGAATGACCGGAGCTGGGGAACAGAGCCAAGCTGGAGCGTGGCAGCGGCTCTGCGGGTTTGCACTACAGGTGGGATGTGTTTGGGATGTGACAGGCAAAGACCTGATCCGGGCACCCCCTGCCTGCTGTGGTGGGAAATAAATCCCTCCCCTGGGAGTATTTCTCCAGGAGCAACATCAGTCCTAGCTGCATTTGTACCAGGACCAACAGCATTTACAGTGCTGGGAGGAGGACAGGGGGGCACGAGGCAGTGTGGTGTTCCCAAGGGACAAGGACCATGCCTGCCCAGGGGGTTAAATCACCCCTAAACCCCAGGTGTGGCTTTGTGCATGAATCCCACGACAATCCTCATCTGCCAAAGAGCTTATTTTCCATTCGGGGTGGACAGTGCGGGGGAAAAAATGCAGCTTTTGTGCCGCCAGATCCCAATTGCCATCTGTGTTTAGGAGCTCAGTACTCGAAACACAGGTGGTGGGACCTGGTTAACCTGTGCCTGGGGTACCCGGCAGCACTGGCACCCACAATGTGCCAGGGTTTGGGCACGGGGAGGTCGAGATGCTTTGCTCTCATGTGAGATGCTGGTGATAGAGATAAAGCCACCGTTTGTGGCTGATGTAGCTGAAATCAGACCAGCGACATCGCTCCCAGCCTGGTTTTATGCCTCCTTTCCCCTCCCCCTTCAAATGTTTTATGGATTATGCAGCTCCTGCCAAAGGGTTTAAGTCTGAAACCATACCATAGCTTGGCCCGTAAAGATGTTGAATGAACGATTTAAAACTCTGAGTCATTAAAACTGTCCAGGAGAACCTAATGAATGTTATTTACTGTGCTTCCCAGCTCAGCTAAAATCTAGCCTTTTCTTCTCCTGCTTTCTTTGCTTTCCTTTTAAAACCAGCAGCCAAAATTGTCTGGAAAGCATTCCTTGCAAGAGACAAACTGGATCAGTAAGTGGAAATGTCAGTTTTTAAGAATCTCTGCTGCTGCTTTGAACTAACTTCATTTTTTGTTTGATTGCTCCGACTCAAAAGCTTTATCTCCTAGGCTATCTCTTAAAAAAGGAAATTTAGTGGCTGCAACCAGTATTAAAGAAATAAAAAGCAGCCAAATCCTGATCTTTTGATGGTTGTCTCTTCAGAGGGCTGCCTAGGTGGGCTGGCTCCCGGGCTCCACGCTCTCCGGGCAGCGCTGCTGGTTTGAGCGCTGCTGCTCCCGGCTCCTGCCATGCCGCGGAGGTGGGAATAGGACCCCCCGCTTTAATTTCTGTTTGTGTTGCTGAGCTTAGCCTTGGAAATGGAAATCTGACTTGAAAAGAAACTCCTTGCGATTAGAGGCTGCGAAAAAAAAATAATCTAATGAGTTGCTGCTTTTAATTCCACATCTGAAATGCAATCTATTACTGTCTTTTATCACTTCTGTCTCCTATTAGAGAAGCAATCTCATGCTGGGACTCTTTCAACACCCAGGCAGTTAATATACATTATAATTATTGCCTAATGTATGAATAGCCTGGTGTGCCCGAGCTCTCTGTTCATTCTTACTCGGCTCCTGGAAAGCTCGTGCAGTACGTAAGCGGGGCTGGAGTAAGGGGCTGGTGAGATTGATGAGGGGTTTATTTTAAATTATTTAGTTTTTTTGCAGCGAGCTGTCACCTCAGAGGCTCTGCTTGAGAGCAAATGCAGAATACACATGTGGCAAGAGATTGTTCCGAGGCTATGGAGAAATAGGTAGAAGAGGAAAAGGACGGGGAAAAGTCCCAAGGGATCGGCAGGGGATGGGGCTGAGCACATCCTCTGCTGTGAGCTTGGGAGGCCTGGGTTTGTGGGGAGGCTTCCCGCTGCTGTTATAAACTGAAAAGAAAAAGGAAAAAAAAAATATAAAGGAAAACATCTCAAATTTCACTTCAACCCAAGCAAAAATATTTTATTTAGTCCCTGATTGATAAATCTGTGCTCACGTTCAGGCTACGTAGCCTGAAAAGCAGAAGGAAAAAGCAGAAGGAAAAAGGCAAAAGGCTAGTACTTTCCAAGCAACATGCTCTGCGTGCAGATCAAAGCTAAGCCTCTCCCCCCACCTTCACAGGGGGTTGATTTCAGCCTCGTGCTCCAGCTGTGATCTTGGTGCCAAGAGGCGCTCAGGACCAGTGCAGGGCCACATTCGGTGCCCTGACCAGTGGGCGATGTGGCAATTCAACCCCAGCCCTGCTGTCACCGGGTGCCTGGGCTCTGGGACACGGCAGAGGGACATCTGCTGCTCTGCACCACGCTGGGTGGCTCCCTGGTGCTGCACGGGCAACATCTCCGTAACCCACCAGTAACCCACACAGCTTTAACCCTTGGGCTTTCATTGAACCCTCTCCCAAGTCCATTTGCAAACTCCCACTTGTCCCTTTTTCCCAGGGCAGTTTCCCTCAGGACCACCCACACCCAAGGACAACGTCAACCCCAGACCCGGTTGATAAACTGCCCCACAAACCACCACCACCAAGGCCTGGGCCCTTCCTTCCTACAGCAGGGGTCCTCGGCCCGTCCTTGCCAGCAGCCTGGTCACAGCACCAGGGCCAGCTGCAGCGGCCCAGCCCCACGGGATAACTCTTACCTCTTCCTAAAATTGCTCTCATAGCGCAGTTAATTATGGCCAAGCCTTGACACTTACAGACAAGCGGACCCAAGGATGGAAGGGCATTAAAATTCCACTTGATGCTCACCAGGCCTGACTAATAAAATAATGTCCAACAAGGACATCAATTAGCCGCCGATTCGCTAACGCTTTGCGAGGCTAATGACAGCTGGGGTGAGGAATTTGAAACCCGAGTCATTTCTCCAGCCTGCACCAGGGTGCCGGGGATAAAAGGTTACTCATGTGTACCAAATGCAGCGTGAGCTCCTCCATTATTTATGTGTGTCAAACAGACAAGGAGCGTTTCAGTGCCTGCAGTCGCTCTATGGTAATTTGTATTGTATAAACAGATATAATCTGGTCATTAATACACATAATTCTGAGGGAGCTGACAGTAATGAATCTGGAGTATATTATTGCTTTGACTCGCTCCCTTGCAACATAACAGTCGGTATTAATAAGAGCTGATGTCGCCAGCAGCACCCAGGAGCCTGGTGGGTTTCTTGGTGGACTCAAGCTCCGTGGCTTTGCTCTTTGCTTCTTGTCCTAAAGTTTTCAGCCAGGCCATGCTACAAACTGATGGGATTTGGCATCCTCTTTCATCAGGCCAGGTCTCTGCTGTTTCCTGGCTCGAGACTGCTCGCGTTGCATCAGTCACGGCTTGGCAACGCACGCCCCGCATCGCTGGCTGTGGTGAGCTGGGCTGGGCCCATCGGCTTTCCTGTTCTCTCCCACCTCTCGGGAGAATGTTTTTGTTCATCGTTAATAATTGAGGGTTCGTTGCCGTGGTGGTGTAACAGGCATTTTCTGGGAAAGTGGAGGTGGGTGGGTGTGGACATTGCTTCGAGTCTTGTCTGACCATGAACACGGCAGGTCTGTGCCACCGTGCGTGGTCCTCCTTCGCGCATGGTGCCCTGGAAGTGGAAGGCACCCACTGGTGCACACCTCCATGTGTGTGCCACAGCTATTGACTCAACCAACAGTGGGACACGTTTACTTGGGGTGATGTCCATGCAGCTGCAGTGGAATCAGGGACAGCATTTGGGGTCGGTAGCAAGGCGGCCACCACAACATAGCAGTGCCAAGGAGTATTAGTGTCCCCACCCTGACTAGGGGATCTGGCTGCCCTCCTGGGCTGGGAGGTGGACACCAGAGCGGTGGAAACGAGCTTGGCTGTGTACTCATTGAGCTGCCCTGGTCTCACCCTTCCTCTGGATCTGTCTCCATCAGTAAAAGGTTTATATGTGACTAACCTTCCTGGGTAGCTCTGAGGATGTTTGGGGAGCTCCCAGGAGGGCTGGAGTTCTGCTAAACAGCAGGGAAGAGGCCGAGGATTATGGAGTTTCCAAATTGGCTTTGCAATATGCAATCTCTGTTAACAAACCCGGATGAGGTGGGTGTGGGAGTGTCCAGCTGGAAAGGCGAGCACTTGATTCCCCAGTGAGCCCAAGCCCAGGATGTGTAGGGGAGTTTCAGCCAGATCCTGTCCCACCCACCACCCGGGACCTCCTTGCTGCTCCGAGGGGCTGTGGCTGTCGTGCCACGTAGCCAGCAGCAACACAGGCTCCTCATCATATTTAATCTGCTCTTTGTGAGGACAGAAAAAAGCTGTTGGCTAGTGCTGGTACAACTGGCTGATACCTACCAGTGGAGATACGGCAGAATTTTACTGTAAGGCTGCTCCCAGTGCCTTAGCAGTTGCATTATCTGCTCTTACCCAACAAGCTTCTTGGCGGTGCCCCTGCATGAAAGCTCCCAGCACTGCTCGTGTCAACAAAGCAGCGATGGAAATTTCAAGGCAAAAGCCTGGTATGGACACTTCTGCCTTTCTTCAGGTTGGATAAAGCCATTTATTTTAAAATATTAAGCCTCTGTCTAACGACCACCTTAGCTACCACCGGAGCGAAAAGTATGTCATCAGCCCCGTATGATGTCTCCAGGCCATCTGGCCACTCTCAAAAGACACACAACTAAAAACGGTGCTTGTCCCTGTGTGCCTTTTCTGCAGGGTTATTTTGCACCCTGCATGGAAAACAAGAAGTTCCCCTGTAATTAAAAAAAAAAATGCTGCAATTCCCCTAATTCTTTTGGCTGTCTCCTGCCTCCTGTGCCCCTTTGTTCATCATACAGATGATCTATAGGTCCTACCTTCTGATTTGTATTCACTGCTGTTGGCTCCTCTTTCCCCATTTGTTTCCTAAAGGGTACATGTATTCTCTGCTTGAGGAAGAAAGGCTTGTTGATTGAACCCATGCGATAGTCTGTCCCCGTTGTGGGACTGTAGCTTTTGGTCAGTACAGAGAAGTGTTCTTAAACACTCCCCAGTTATCATTCTTGTGTCTGTGTGTTTTTTTTTTCTTTGTTGTTTTGTTTTGTTTTCTGTTTAAGTTCCTTCTCTGATCTGATTTGGCTTGTGAGTGCTTTCAGGTTTGCAACAGCAGCCTGGGAGAGCAGCAAGGCAATCTTTCTGGGTTTGATTTTGTTCTGCCTTCACATAAATGTTTTCAAGTGGCAATCACTTCCTACCTAAGCTACTGTGCTTTTTTAGTCCTGTGATCAAATTCTCTGTATCTGCCAAGAAAAAAGGTCTAATATACAATTCCCCCCTGTTGGATGTGAGAGTTCCTTTGAGATAGGGAATAATCACCATCATCTTTACAAACACGGAGGCTGTTTCAGCGCTAGAGGCAGCTTTCCTGCAGAACTCACTCCATGTGAAGTTTCCCTGTGACAATCTGGCCCTTTTCCCCTCCCTGCCTTTGGCAGGCACTCAGGAGATGTTCAGCTGGTGCACAGGTTTGATTTTGTGCTCTGCTGCAGATACCAGTTGGTCTATTTTGTGCTTTCTGCTTTAGACGATTAAGCCATCAATTTTCAGATTAATTTACTACTGAGTCCAATGACCTGGATGTTCATGATCCTATTTCTAATGCTTCCCCTTCTTATCCCCACTTCAGCCTTCCTAAAAGCCTTGCTTTTAACACTTCAATCAGCTTCCCACTAGGTTTCCGTCATTCCAGCTATGCCAAATTTATGCCTGTACAAGAGCGATTCCCTCTGTTTATTAGCCAGGACCTACCTTTGGTGGGCAGGGGATGAAAGAATTTCTCTGCACTTCCTTCAGTGCTTTGATTAATTTTATTCTCAGCACCTTCATTATGTGCTAAATGAGTTTCCATTTGTTCCCTCTTTGCACCTTTCCCTTTTGTTGTTTGTCTAACACCTCCTTGCCTGAAGCAGCCTGTCTTTCCCTCAGAAAATCATTTTCCAGTTTGGGAAAGATGCTTCCAAAATCCTCCAAAACCCTCTCATGGAGAGGTGAGATAAATACTTTGCAAATGACATCCACCTTGCCACTTCTATGGTCAGCCTTACCACCAAAAACCTGTATTTTATTTTATTTTATTTTATTTTGGTTTGGTTTTTTTTTTTTTTTTTTTTTTTTTTTTTTTTTACACTTACAGGAGAAGCAGGATCTTTTAAAGCTCTTTGGGAGACTGTGATGAGGCCTAGAAAACAAAAGAGAGGCTGTGATTTAGGGGCATTGGAGCAGGTATCCAGCTGCAGCTGGGCTCCTGGATTCCCATCTCAGTGGTGTACCTGCCTGGAGCCATCACAAGGTAGCTATGGCTTTCTTGAATGGATCTGCCCCCTTGGAAAACAGATTCAACTTGTTAAAACAGTAGAAAATTGACTGAGGGAAACAAAAAAATAAATAAATAAGGAAGCCCAGCCAGAAACAAGTCTTCCTGCAGCACCCAGACATCCTCCTGGGGCTGCCATCTTCACTAGCAAGCCAGATTTACTTCATTTCAGTTTATATTTGAAATGCAATTAATTTCACTGGGTTTATCTCATTGATTTTGACTCCCATTCAGAAAAATGTTTCCCTTCCCTCCCAGACTATACACATCTGCAAGCATCCTATTCACCAAGCACTCCAGCAGATGCAAATCATCCCTTGGAAACCACAGTGAGAGCTACACACACACTTTGGTGTTCCATGGAACTGGGGCCTCTCTAAATGAGAAGAGGCCATTAGTTTTGGCTCATTAGCTTAACAGAGATGACTATTAAATCCCACTCCTCCCGCCACTTTCTGTAAAATAAACTTAGAAATGAGCCATCTTTGCAGCTGCGACTGGTAATAAATCCAATTAATTTCCATGTCTTTAGTGTTAATATATGCGTTAGACGTGTCAGCTCTGCCTTCCTGTTTCCTTCACGGAAAAGCTTGTCTCAGAGATGTTCTATTAATTAGAGTGGGAATTTGCTGCTTTCTGGATTTATTCCTCCAGGAAGCCACATACTGAGAGGCAGCATCTCCAGTCTCAGGGAGTGGTGTTACTTTTTAAAAAATAAAAAATAAATGTGTATGACAGCTAGCATCACAACAAATTCATACTTCCCCTGCTAATTTAAGGGTTAAGGAAAAAGCTCCGCTTTGTCCTGTGAAGGTGCGAGCAAACAAACAAAGCAGAACCCAAACACACAGATGCGCCTCTCTTTGAAATCTGCATAGTAATTAGTGTTTACAGTCCTTCCCCCTTTATTGATGGCTCCGGTACAAAGGGTACAGTAAACAGCTGGGTGGGATTCGTGGTCAGATCCATTAGCAGAATCACCTCTTGCAGTGGCAGGGAGTCTCACGCCAGTCCTTTGAGACTGGATAACAAGCCAAGAGGAAAACCACACAGGCCACCACTCCGAATTGAAGTCTTCTAGGAAGTGTTGCCCGCAGTGCTTTTAGTGATTGCAGGGAGATCAGAGACCCACGCTGACAGAGGGTCAAAGTGCACAGGCTCCAGCCAAGCCTTTGAACGTTTGTCAGCCCTTGTACTCCAGACCTGCCCGTAGGTGCCTTGTAGCTGTGTGTCCTGCAGGTTGAAGCTGGAACTCGAGGCCTGTAAAGAAGCAGCTTTGAATTGTAACATACCCAACAGAAAATCAGCCCAGAAGCCAAGTTTACAAACTCCAACCTCCTTTCCTCCTCCTGCTGCCCCATGACTAACCTTTCTTCTCCACCCTTCCAAACAACGCAAGCTCCCATCCTCCGAGCTTCCCCAGAGCACTGCGGATGCTTGCTTTCTCTCTCGTGTTACACCCAGGAGTGGCTATTTCTCCTCGCAGAGGTTATCTGTGCTTGAAGCCTCCTCCCCACGGACAGAATCATGAGGTCTCTGCTGACGAACAGCAGGTCTTTGTTCACCCCTGACGCACTGGGCCGTAAATCCTCCGAGGGCGACCGGGGAAACCAAGAGCTCGCTGCCCTCATAAATCAGCCAGGCATCCCCTGCTTGCCATGATCTCTGCGATTGCAGGGTAGAAAATATGCCAGTGGAAAAGGGAGGAAGGAGGGAACGATGTTTTAGGTCAGTGTAGGGATAAAGTCCCCTGGAGGAGCTACTGGGGATGATTGGGAAAGACAAGGGAGTGTAACGGCCTGTGGCGCCTCTCCCCTGCTTCTTGGCTAAGCCAGAGATGATCATCCATGTTCCTCGTGGCCTTGTTTGCGTGAGCTAGCTGGTAAGATGCGTGCTGTGGTAAAATTAGGGGCTGCACCCACATTTGGGGTTGGTGCATCCCTGTGGGAATGGGCTGTGAGCTGGGGAGTGGCGGGGAAGGCCTGGGCGGATCAGTGCAGCCCAGGCAGCACACTGTGCTCGGGATGCAGCCCTGGGGCCAAGTCCATCTGCTCGCCACCCTAGCTTTGGAGCAGGACAGGGGAGGACAGGGGATGATATCCAGGGTGGCAAGTGACACCCAGGAACCCAGCCCTTGTTATTGCACCAGCACTTGGCACCCAGGCCCTCTCAGGCATGCCGTGGTCAGTGCCTGCATCCATCTACCCAGGCAAGATAAAACTCTTGCCTCATCACGGCGGTGTGCTGTTTGTCTCTTGCAAGGCAGTGGGGTAATTTTGAAAGCTGGTTGCGCCAGGACATCGCCTGTTTGTAAAGGCAGGGAAATGTGTGGCCACATCACACCTGGCTGTGCAGAGGTGACAGCCCCACACCCAGGCTGAGCCCAGCTGAGTGTGACAGGCTCCAGGAGTGCTGCTGGGCTGCAAGGGTTTGCTGTTAATTTTTATTTTCCTTCGAGTTTTCCAAGCCTGATTGATTTGTCCCAGGAAGAATCTCTGTTTGACTGTGTCATGCAGTGCTGCCAAGGAGCCTGGTCTGGTGGCATTAGCACCAGATGGTGACAAGTGAGACTCATGTGCATGGCCAGCTCTGTCCTCATCACGGTGATGTAGCTGGGAAGGATGACTCGTCTCCCTGCTTCTGATTCCTCCTCCGTAAAATGGGGCATTAGCTGCAGTCTCTGCTGCCCAAATGCAGGATGCTCGTTGTTCCCAGTGCCCAGGCTTTAGTTCAGAGCATCCATAGGGCTAAGCCAACTAACAGGGCAGGTTTAAGGCAAGGCTTTGTCTTTCTGATACTGCCCACAAGGCCATTGTCATGCCAGTCAATCCTCATTACTGGTCTCATGCTCAGTCTTTGTTCCAGCCTCCCCTTGCATCTCGCTGCCTGGCGAGGACAAGTGAGCCTGAGTGAGCCTGTCCTGCTCTGCCTTTCCTGGTGTTCCCATGACCAGGAGGGAGCTGCCCACTCTGGGCCTCTTGTTTCCCAAAGTGGCAGCCTCTTATTGCCCTTGGCTGGGTGCTCTTCCTCTTCTCACCCTTTTGGAAATGATTTAATAACCAGACCCTCCTGTGATGCCCTTCCAGGAAGATCCCTGATGCAACTGCTTGCACTCTTTTCTTTTAAACTGGGTTTGTTTTCTTCCTCCTCCAGGCACTGGATGATGTCTCTGGGAGGGCTCACATCCCCTTGCTGCCTCAGATGGCTGAGTACCACTTCCCCTGCTCACACAGACAACTGGCTGTCTATTTGTTTTCAGTCTCCCTGGAACAAGTCTGGCCTTTTATGCCGCAGCTTTATTCTGCCCTGCCAGCAGCCCTGAAGCTCCCTCGCCAAAGCAAAAGCAAAGAGCGGAGCTCCGAGATGCGACTGGCACTTGGGAAGCAAGCTCGGATTTGGCCACGTGGCCCAGATGTTTTTATTTGGGTTTCTTTGTTTGTTTGCTACTTTACCCGATGCCTGCTGCGTCACTCTGGAGGATGTAAGCTTTTGTTATAAACAAACAAAATGCAAAAAGAAAAAAAGAAAAGAAGAAAAGGTGTTGGAGGAAGCAGTGACATTTGGAAATGTGTGCAAAGCAATGTGGTGATGCTTGCTGCAGTCTGCCGAAAGCCTGAAACAGCAGCTGGGAGGCTCTCGCTGCGGGGCTGGGCGCTTTCTCTTGGCTGCCAGCCCCCTGCCTCGGCTGCAGCCCCCGGGCGTGCAGCGGGCCTTGCTCGCTCCCTCTGCGCTCTCGCACTGCAGCGCTAAGGGAATGCTACATGGGATTTTAATAATAACTAAAGTCTGAGGATTTCACGTGACTCTGGGCTACAGAACTGTGCTGCGGTGGGGTTAGATTTCTGAAAGAGGAGCCAAACGAGGAGCTCTGCAAATCCCGCATGCTGCTAGCTTGAGCATCTGCACAATGCGCACAAAGGTGGTGGCTCAGGTTTGCTTCTCGTTAGGCGGAGTGGTGGAAAGTCTCATCAATCTTGTCTGTTTAAACCTTGCACAGAAACACTGTTTAACAGCTCCCTGCCTGCAGTTCAATCTCTTTAATGAACATGAGCACAGATGAGTGAGGTGCAAGCTGAAAAATTCAGATCCCAGGCCAAAGCATGAATGTGCCAGCGTTTGGGTGTGTAGGTCTGGGGATGGAGTCTGACTCACTTGCAAATAGGGACCCTCTGCAAAACATGGAGCAAGGTTCAAATTCCTGTCTCTCCTCTAAAATTAAATAAAGTCTGAAGAAATTCTGAGAACTCGGTGTTTTGGTTCTGGGCCATCTAAGAAGGGTGAAGTATGTGCTTAAGTGCTTTGTTGAATAGGAAGAGACTTGAGCATGTGCTTAATGTTATTAAGTGCTTAGCTGTTTTTGTTGAATCAGGGCCCCTGGCTTTTAAAGTCAATACTAACCCCTTAGGCTGCATCTGAAAGGATTTGGAAAAGAAGTGGCATCCAGATACTGCTGGATGTTTGACTGCTGAGCTCTGCATTCCTGCTTTGAAGGCTTGTTCCTCTAAATCTGCTCCCATTGCTATTCCTAGTCATCTAAATGACTTGTCCCTGGCCACCAGGTGATTATGCAAGTGAGCCCAGGGAGTTATGGATATTCAACACATGCCCCAGCTCAGCTCCTGGAGAAGTTCAACTGTCCTGCAGTTTGCATCGGAGATCTCAAGGCAGCTTGGTAACACTGGGATGCTGATGTGTGATGCTAGTTCGCTGGCCCAGATGAGGCCTCCTGAAGTACTCTTCTGCTGGCCACCTTCTGTCCCTGGGAACCAGCTTTTCCTTGTTGAACAGCCCCTGCACCCAGTTTGTTTAAGAGGAGAGGGTAAGCGTGGGCTAATCCTGCTCCCCATGGGTGGGTGATGTGGACTGGAGAGCGAGGCTGGTCTGTAACCAACCGCAGGGAGCAGAGAGTAGATGCAGGCAGTGAACTCCTTAGCTGCTGGAAAGGAGGTCTCCCCAAAAATCTGCAACAAGAGGGTGAATACAAACCTCGTCCACTGAAATAATGTTTTATGGTATGAGAGCTGGAACCAGTGAGCAGCGTTTGAGAGCAATGAGAATGAAGAAATAGGGAAAAAAGCAACTTCTGGTGCTTTACAGGTAGAAGAGTGGCTGAGTCCAGGATGGAAATAGATGGAAAACTTATGCACAGATGAAAGGCTTGAAATGAAATACATTATGCATGAGACTAACAGTTGGAATCTGAGAGCCACTTGGAGGTAATCATCTGAAAAGCAGGAACGGTTCCGGGCAACAATTTCAGCCTATTGCAGAGGCACTAAAATGGTTACCAGAAATGTGATTTCCCTTTAAAGTGAAGACAAAGTTATAATCATAGGACCGGAGCAGCATTCAGCAAGCACACCAGACCCTGTGCTCCCTGCCCTTGGTGCTCTCTTGGGCCTGGGCAGAGGCACGCTGACTGCTGAGCCTGCCCTGGGACAGGGCTGTGGTCCTGCAGGGGCTGGCAGGGCTGTCCCATGACCATGAGAGACAGGCTTTGATATGCCATGCCAGCCTCTTTTGGAACAAAATAAATTCTCAGAGCTGCCGTGCTGTTGCCGGCTATTTTTCTAAAAATTGTTCCCGTCTGCACATCTGATGCTCATACCGCAAATGGTAATGCACAGAAGCAGCATGCCCTGAGTCAACGGCTCAGCTGTGAGACTCACATTTTACTTTTGGGCCAATCTTTTCAGGAAATTGAAATGCCATTCTTTTCTCTTGCATGTTTGCAGATAGCTGGGTTGATAGAAAATGTGTTCTTCCAGGGCAAAGCCTTCATTAAAGAAGATTAGAAATGATATTTCCTCCTAAGCCAACACTGATAACAGGATTAATACTCAGAAGATGATGGAACAATGAAAACAACAGAGATTCAGGTTGTGCAGCAGGTCAGCTTGCACCTGAAGTCAAAGCCAGCCTTTTGTATGCGGCAGGTTGTTGGCTCAGGTTCACCGTGAGGATCAGAGACTGACAGCAATTCCCTCCTGAGCGCTGTCTGTTCCGATTCAGATCACGCCGTGCACGTGTAGCAGGCTCCGTGACTGCACACCTGACCTTCCAAGTTTTATGGGACTCGCTGATGCAAAGCCGGAGCCAGTGACACCTCCCTCCCTCCAGGCACGTGCCTCAAGCAGCAGCAAGAAGTCTGTGTTTGTTCTCCCCAGCACAGTGGAAAGGGGATTTATTTCAGGCAAAGAGATTTATGGTTTTTTTTTTTTTTTTTTCATGCTTTTTTTTTTCAGTGGTTCCTTGTCCTGTTGTTGCTGCACACAAAATGAGACTCGCTCCTGTTAACCCTCTGAGCATGCAAAAGCAGCAGGGAGATGATGCGTGGAGAAGAAGATGAGAATTTTAGGCTAATTCTTCAGTGCAAAGTTAAATTCCTGGACACAAAAAAGGGAGGAGGGTGAGACAGTGGGAGTGGAGTGATGTACTCAGGACTGCCTAGCAGATCAGTACTGCAACAGTGTCCTTTGAGCTCTCTCCCTTTATACCTGGGACATCTCCTGGTTTAAAGGGAGATCCCAAATGATGGGGGGTGCCACACCTTACCTCTTCAGCCTCTGGCACTGAGGCCTGGTGACCTTGTTTGAGTTATTTAGCCCACCTCGGCTTGCCCATACCAAAAAGAAAGTTAAAAGCATTGGCCAGCCCATAAGGCGTGCTGTTTGGTGCACGGCACATACAGGCAGGTGGCCTCAGGTACATGCTCACTGTGTGCTGAAAGGGGAGCTGTGATGGGGCCTTGTCCAAGTGAGCATCAGCTGGGGCTGAATGAACTCCTTTAAAGGCTTTAGGGTTGGAGTTTGCCAAGACAACAAAGATAATAATAATAAAAAAAAAATAGGGAAGGTCTTACTGCTCCAGCAGGAACCCCTCTGGTGCTGGGTTGAATGCTGAGCCGTGGCTGTTACAGAAGCACTGAGGTGGGTGCAGTGTTTCAGGTAGCAGGGAAAGCACAAAGATCACCTTGGGACAAAGCATTTGGGCTGTGCTGCTGTCACTATCACTATATCCTCACCATTCTATACCATAGCTGGCTTGGTCAGCCCCCTGAGGGGACCTTTCCTGCCCTGCTGTGTTTTGGTTCTGATGTGGGAGGAGAGGGGAAGGCCCCTGAAGAGTTGTTGTCCCTGGAAGAGTTTTATCAGTCCTGAAAAATCCACATTTAACCTTTTATCTAAGACATCCCATGATGGAGAAGCTTTCTATTCCTCAGACAGTGCCAGTTCCTTCTCCTGGGAAATCTTCCCAGGCTGTCTAAATCCTAAACTGTAATTTAAGCCCATCATTTCTCTTCTTCCACTCCTAGTGGCTGATTATTCATAGTTTAGCAGGTATTTCTCCACAGAGACCATACTGGTGAAGGCTGTTGCCAGCCTGATGTGCTGAGATGAACACTGGCAGCAAGGGAACAAGAAGGCATTAACCTGGCAGATGTCCGTGTCACCAAAGGTTAGGCATCCTCAGATGTAAATATGAGACCCAGGCCAGGAGAAGGAAAGGAATCAGAGCACAAGAACATCAAACAAGAGACTGGGAAGGGTGTATCAAAATTCATCGTGGCAGAACTCAGTTGACATCATCTGCTTGGCCATGAGGGAGAAAAAGAAGAAAAAGAGTGAGATTGAATGTGTCACTGGAGCAACTCAGCACTGACTGCATTTGAGCAGTGTTCATAAGCCCAGGGAGGGAATGCAGCTGGTAAAGTTTCTTTATAGTGAACAAGAGGGCGGCTTCAAGCTCTGCTTCTTGTCACTTGTGCACACTGTGAGTGATTCTGGTTTGTTAGCCCCATGTTCCTCTTCCCCACGTTGTCCTTATCAGACTCTCCCTTATCCTTAAAAAAAAGAGATAAAAAAGGAGCTGATCTTGCCTTTCCATCCTTTCCATCCATTTCTCTTGCACATCTTCCTTAATCTAGTGATGAGAAGCAAGTGATGCATCCTCTTGGCCAGTCTGGGAGCAGCCTCAGCCCAGAGGCACTGCTGGAGGAGCACAGCGGCACCTCGCTGGGCTTGGGGCTCACCAGTTCCCCAGAGGTTCTGCACTGCTCGGCCTCCTTCGTGAAGCAGAACCGGGGGTTTCATCACCTTGGGAAGCACCACACCATTTGAGGCAGCAATGGGCGATTCAAAGTCAGCCCTTTTCCTGGCTATGCAGATGGGCTGCTACCTCTGGAAAGGAAATGGATGCCTTTGCATGGCTCACGGCCTGACAGGGACGTCTGGAGGAGCTCTTATGTCACTTCCCCAGCAGCAGCTGTCTTCTGCATCCTCTCCCGTGGCCTCCTGGGTGACTTCTTGTTTTTGCAAACAGTCCATCCTTCCTTCCATGTTCCCTCTGGAAGGAGCTTTTTGCTGGAGGGTTTCCTGCTCTTTTCCTTTCATTCGTACATAGAGCTCTGCCTCAAACATGCCAGCGCAACTGCTCATGTTGAAATCACCAAAATATATGGGTTAAAAAAATGAAAGAAGAGGCAATTTTTTAAGCTCATATAGGGGCAATGAGCTGTTTTCCAGCCATGGTCCCTGCACAGCTGGTGGGACATTGGCAGAACAATAGCCCAATGTAGGAAATGCCCAACCAGGTGGAGTCACTGTCCTTGTTCCTACACATTGTCACTGCCCTGGTTCCAGCACGTCTTCCCCTTTCTTGCATTAGATCAGGGTGCATGTGAGGGTCTCAGATCGCTGCCGTGACCCTATGAAAGGTGTCTGTCCCTCCACCTGATACACAAGTGGTGCCATTGGGGGTGAGGGAAAGCAGGATTGCTTCTTTTCAAGGGAGACTAAAGGCAGATCAGGTTAGAGTAAGGGGAAACCAGACCCTCAAGGGACCTAATCGAGTTGTTGGTGGTTCCTGATGTAGCAGTCATTAGCAGCTTTTGCCACAACAGTACAAATGTGGGAATGTTCTGACAGGCTGGGGGGTAGCATTATCAACTGAATATTGTGAGTTTTGTGTTAAGGAGCCTATTCCACAATTAAGGCCTGTGCATCTTGTTGACAGCATGGACATGTTTCAGCACTGTACAAAAGCAAGGAAATAAATGTAGGCTGAAGGAGCCTGAAAAGAGTAAAATGAATCCGAGGTATGCAGCAGTTACCTATCACCCACAGAAATTGTTTTCGTTTGACAAAAAATGGAAACGCTGCCAGGATATTTTGCTTCAGTTTAGGTTATTTGCTAGAATTGTTTGTGGTTAGTAACAAGCGCAAGGTTCACTTGTAATAATAATGTAACCATGGAAATATGATAACTCAAGCTGATGTCAGTCTGATTTGCTGGTAAGATTTATACCCCATTATATTATCCAATGCAATTAAGAAATGATTAGAAAATTAACATTAGAATAGATTAAAATAAAGTATTAGAGGAATAATGTTGGCTGTGGGTCTTTAGCATGGTCCCCAAGTGGATGTTTCTGGATAACGTATCGCCCTGCCTCAGATGTGTTGTTACAATAAGCAAAGAAAGCAATTGCCTTTGTTTTACAAACAGGGAATTGTAATGTTCCTCTTAATTTCTGCAATTTCCTGCACGCGTTTTAGTGTGGCTGGTCAGAAATTAACCTAGAAAAAGTAACAAGTGTGAACTGGCCTCATTTCATCGAAACTGGATTCAATGATCAGCAGGGGTGGAGGATGGAAAATCAACTGCGTGCATCTGGATGTAGGGGTTTGGTCCCACAGGGAAGGAAATCAGTGGTGAGATGGGGGATCAAAACTCTTCCCCCTTGCTGCCTTGGTTTCTCAGCTGGCAAAATTCATGGTGATGACTTCACTGGCTTGTGGCTACTCAGGGCTGCTGCAGTCTTGGAGACTTTGGATGTAAAATTTTCCTCTGCCCAATCCTGCAGTGCCAGCAGTGTACACAGACTTGGTGCTTGAACCTCTTCATCTCTCTCTGTGGTGGCTCTGAAAAACTTTTCTGGAGCTGAACCTCTGTGTTTGGATTTACTGATCATGCAGCCCCTACCTTCTCAGGGCTCCTCTCGTATTACCAGTGGCTGCTTCTTGTCTTGTAAGCTCTGTGGGGCAGAGATCATCTCTTTACTCCCTATGTACGAAATGCCAGGTGCAAAGGGAGCACATCATTGCTACCACCTAATAATGTAATCCTGAGGGATGAGCCAGGATAATCAAAGAAGATGAGCCATTTCATAACCGCCTCTGTACCAGACACAATTACACCTCATAACATCCTAGCAACAGAGCTCCTCAATCGCAGCCTCTTCTCCTTCCTTGCAAATACCTCACTGACTCCTTGCAGCTTCTGTGTTCAAGTTTAGGATGGGGAACCTGGGATTATTTGTTTTTGGAGATTTTGAACTGATTAATCCAGTGAAGGAACAGCAACTCTCCAAAGGAGTGTAAGAGCAAGTCCTACAGGTGTTTCTGCACACCAGGAGAGGAATGGAAGACACTTTCAAGACTTTTTGTTGTTTTCTGAACAGTATTTTGTTGCTTTCTGAACAGTATCTTCCTAAGCAAATGAAAGGGGCTATTTCGTGCTCATTCTCCTTGATCTTTCTTAAAACTCTGTCTTTATGGGTTCTCCCTCTGCTCCTCTCCATTACCTATGCTCAGCTGAGCTTCATCCTAGTTCTTGCACAGTCTTTTCTGACCCTTCCCTCACTCCTGGTGTCTTAGGTCATTTCTTGCTTTCTTTGTGGTACTCACATCATGTTGGCATTTCTTTCTGGCGGCTCACTCGCACATCTCTCATGCTGCCCAGCCTCCTAACTCCCAGTGCTTCGCTGGCACCTTCTTATTGCTCTGTCCATGGGGTGAAACCCTTGCTCCTTTTCTTCACATTCCTCTGTCCATGGGGTGAAACCCGTGCTCCTTTTCTTCACATTCCCCTTCCCTTCCTCTTTGCTGTTCCCAGCCATGCAGTGAGCTTGGTTCAGCTGAACCAAATTGCATTCTCCTCTGGTGTGACGGACACGGACAACAAACAGTTTTGGCAGTTCTTATGCTGCTTTTCCCTCCTGTAGCTGATGCACTGCAAAGGATGAACATGGAAATGAAAGCAGGGAGCACAGGAGATTGGCAGCAGCTGATACTTGTCACAGTGGAAGAGGTGCCTTGGGAGGGAGGAATTGAACAGTAATGTACAAAATGATAAGTGGCAAATAAATACATCTGAACATTAAGGCAGGAGCTACCTACCACTGTATTTTTTATCTGAAGCTACGTGTACATTGCATGCTGCACAATAGCACAGAAATAGTTGAAATAGCTCTGCATAAATATTGCATGAAGCCTTGTGTACGAACACCTGCAAAGCACAGAGCTACATGCAAAATTTGGCTAAAAAGGGTGAAGGGAAATGTATGAGATCTGTGTTTCCATAGCTGGAGAGCTTCTGGTACCTGCTTGGGAAAGTAACTGGCATTGCAACACAGCTTGCAGCATAAACACGCTCAGAGGGTGCTGCAGGCCCAGCTCCATGCAGGAGACGGAGCCATGGAGCAGGTTTTTCAGTCAGCAGTGGTGGTCTATAGGTTGTGGGCAGGGTCCGAGTCCAGTTCTGGTCCTTTTACGGGCAGAGAGAGAGAAAATAAGTGGAGGGGCAGTGGTCCAGTACAGGACTTGCCTTTTTTTTTCCAGCTTTGCTTAGCAACCTCAGTCACTCCTTTGCCCTTGGGGTATCCCTTGTCCTTTCAGTGTCTGTCAGTTCTTTCTGTGGCTGCAATTTCATGGTCTTATGGATCTGGCAGCACTGACACTGCTCCCCAAAGAAGTGGCCCTGCCTTCTCTGGCTGCTTGCTCCCGCACCGCCTCGCCTCCCTGCTTTTGCTGGCACACACGGCTACGTCTACATTAGCAGCCAGGACAGGATTTACCAGGCCGTACCGCCGTACTGAGGGCCTGCCGTCCATGCTGTGTGGATTTCAAGGGTGCTTCTAGTTGTGTTCTCATCCCACAGCCTGAATGCCCATTAATGAACACCCATTAGTGGCTGCAGCACTTTGGGTGTGCTCCCTCCTCCTGCTTCTCTTTTACCCCAAACCAGCTCAGTGCATTTGCTCTCAGATCAGCCCGAGATGTGAATCGAAGCATGGCAAGCCGGAACGATCTCCAGGGCTGGCTCAAAAAGGCACTCCTAATCCAAACTGAAATATTAATGTAGATGCACTCTGTTGACACGGCTGTGTGGTGAACCAGACCTGGGAGCAGATCAAAAGCGAAAAGAATGGAGCTGGCTTTAGCTTCAGCCATTCTCTGAGGTGATGTATTCGGCCTCAAAAATTTGGGAGGGACCAAGGGCTGGTTATAAATTCCCTTTTTAGAAAACACTTTAAATTGGCTTGAAACAACTGTAAAATAGCGATTTGTGTGAGCTGCAGGCTCTTTGCAACAAGGACCAGCACCTACAGGGCACAAAGCAGGCGGATGGCACCCCGCAACCCATCGCCTTCTGCAGACAGCATGGGAGAGGGACACTAACCTTGTGTGAGACCTCTCAGTACCAGTGTACCACAGACAGCCTAATCTTCTGCGGAGCAGAGGGAGAGCAGGAAAGAGCAGTTCATTATGTCTGGGAGAGCTGCTGTACCGCGGCCTCGTGTGTTTCCAAACAAACCCCGTATTGTGAAGGGTTCCCTGAATGCTTTCTTCTCTCCTCTTCCATTCTCTCCCCTCAGAACACATCCGGAACTCAGTTTTTGCTCTATTTTCATTCTAACTTTTTTTTTTTTTTTTTTTTTTTTTTTTTTTTTCCCTTCAGCATCTGCACTTCCCCCACCCCCTCTTTCCACCGCCTACCCATTGTAAACCTAATTGCATGTCCCAGGCTGCAATTAGTCCACATGCTGCATGAAGTTCACTTCATTATGGCTTTTTCGGCCAGTCCACTCCAACGGGCTTTGCAGCAACACCTCGCCGGTGCTTTGATCCTCGTGCCCATGCTGCAGCCTGGCACAAGAATGATAAAATCCTAGAATCACTGAGGTTGGAAGAGACCTCTAGGCTCATCTGGTCCAGCCATCCCCCTACCACCAATGTCACCACTAAACCATGTCCCTAAGCACCACGTCCAACCTTTCCTTGAACACCCTCAGGGACGGTGACTCCACTACCTCCCTGGGCAACCCGTCCCAACTCCTGACTGCTCTTTCTGAGAAGAAATGTCTCCTCATTTCCAACCTGAACCTCCCCAGCACAACTTGAGGCCATCTCCCCTGCGCTCCCCACCTTCCCCGCGCTCTCCCTGCCACCCTGGGCTGCTCTCTCCCCATTTATTTTCCTCTTCCAGGAGGAAAGGGATGCCCAGCACCCCGACGTGCCGCTGAGGGGCTTTTCGGAGACCTCACCCATCCCCAAGCCGCCCCCAGCTCCTTCCACCGGGGCACGGCGGCGGCCACCACCGGCCCCGGCGGCCCCGCAGGGAGGCGGAGCTGAGGAAGAGGAGGAGGAGGACGAAGAGAAGAAGGAGGAGGAGAAGGGCGGAGCGGCGGTGGGCGGGCGCGGGGCGGCGGCAGCAGCCGGGCTCCCCGCGGCCCATTCGCCACCGGCACCGGCGGCCCCGGAGGCAGCGGCGGCCCCGGCAGCGCGGAGCTCGGCGGCCCCCCGAGGGCAGGGCCCGGCAGCGGCGGAGCCCCCTCCCCTGCGGCGATGAAGGCCAGCCCCGGGGCCGCCGCCTCGGCGGGACCCGGACCGGCACCGGGATCGGGTCCGGTCCCGGGAGTGGGGCCGTCGGGGGGAGCCGATGCTCGCTGGAGGGAGAAGGGCGAAGCGGAGGCGGAGAGGCAGCGGACCCGGGAGCGGCTGGAAGCCACGCTGGCCGGGCTGGGCGAGCTGGACTACCTGAGGCAGAGGCAGGAGCTGCTGGTGAAGAGCCTCCTGCTGCGGCGACCCCCGGGGGCGCAGGGGGGCCGCGGGGAGCAGCAGCCGGGCGAGGGGCCGCCGCCGCGGAGCCTGGAGGAGAAGTTCCTGGAGGAGAACATCCTCCTCCTGCGGCGGCAGCTGGTGAGCCCCCGGGACCTCGGGGTGCTGGGGGTGGCGGCTGGGCGGGGGGGCACCCCGGCACCTCAGCCCGTCACCCAGTCCCGTCGGGGCTGGAGGTCCCGGTGATGCCCCGTTCTCCCCGCGGCTCCCTGCCCTCGTCCCGGGGGAGCCGGGGGGCGGCTCTCGGGGACTGGCTGGAATGGGGAGCCCCGACGGGGGCCACCGCCTCCCGCAGCCCCGGCGGCGTTTTGCTGGTGGCAGCCCGGCTCGACTGCCATTCAAGGCAAGGGATGCGCTCCCCTTGCCTTGAATGGAAGTGGGAAGCGAGCTCCTGGCTCGGCGAGCCCCAAAGGAGGCGCCGGGAGCTGCGGCGCGCTTGGGATCGGGCCCCGCGCGATAAGGGGGTGCTTTTGTTGGAAGAGCGCTCGGGGGCTCGTGCGGGAAGGGACGGCAGGCGGCACGAAGCGGCAGATCGGTTTGCAATGAAAATAGCCTACAGCTGTGCCCGGCCTTCTTTGTGCGCGGCTCAGCATTTGCTTTCACCGGGGGAGAAGTTGGACGGCGTGATTTATTTCCAGCCGCCCCCCACCCCCCCCCCTTTTTTTTTTTTTCATCTTATGCTTTTGGTGCACCTAATGTAGGTTGATTCCCTTCCTTGAGAGATAAAATGATCTCGTTGCTCGGCAAGAGCCGTAGCCAAGTACCAGGGCACCACCACCCGAAGAGGGGCTTTGTGGCAGCGCTCCCATTTGTGCACTTGACGTTGCAGGCACGGTGCTGGCTGGGCTGGGGGGACACCGGGGGCAGTAGGTGGCGCCCTCAGGCACCGCTCGAACCCCAGCCCGGCTTCTAGCCTGCTCCCGGCTCCGGCCAGAAAGGTGGGAGAAGACTTGGGTCACCCCTTCGGTTCTCCAGGGATGGTGATCAAAGCCAGCGCGGCTTCAAACGGCCTCGTTCGTGCTGTTGGCGGTCGCTTTCCCTTTGCCCGAGGACTGGCCCACCCCAGGGAAAGGTTGTCCTTGATTTAATGGGTTTAGAGTGAGCTATGAGCATCCAAACTCTTTGCGATGAGCGTATTGGAGCACCGCTGGGCACAGATCAAACGATGCACTTAGGAAAAAAGAGATAAACCTTCCCCTGCTTCCCCCACTTTCCCCAAAGCCAGAACAATTAGAGAGTATGAAGCAGAACAGATGATGGATAAGCAACATTATAATACACACAGGGAAACTGATTGCATTGACCGTGGGTTAATGAGTGCCTTACAAAAGCATTTCTTATTGCTTATTTTATGCCATCAAATTACCTTCATAAATAGCCTTAAAATTCACCTCACAGCAATTTTGTACAATTATAACGGGAGAAGAGGAAGAATTTCTCTTCCTTCCTGCTGCACTGCAAAACTAATAAAAGGGCGGTGATCCCAGCTCTGGGAATCTTGCTGCCTCCGTGGTGGAATATGGGCTTCTACCATGCAGCAGAACGAGGCGGTTCCCACACTACAGACACTTGTTGGCAGAGCCGTTCGTCCCATTGTGTGAACAGATGTGATCTCTGACTAGCATCACACTGCAGTGGTGAACGTCCCCTGTTACACTGGCAAAGCTGTATTTTCACTGAAGTAACCCATTTCATATGTGCAGGTCTGGTTTTACCATATCATACAAAACAGCTTTGTTGTTACAGCTGTGTTCTTGCAAAAGAGCGCTTTGCCAACACAGTGTATTGTGGGGCACGCTCCTTATGTAGAGCTGGCTGGAAAAGGCTGGAATGAAGTGCCTGCATAATTCTTCAGTTAAGTATTTATCCAGAGCATGTATCTAGAATTTCAGGACTTTGTCCTGTTTGTAATTTTTTATTTTTTGAAGAATGTTGACATGATGCTCAGAGGGAAGAGGCCGACAGTCTGTGGAATCCCTTCATGTCTGCCCCACTTAAGGAGCTGACGTTTGTCATCTTGTTTTCCAGAACTGCTTGAGGAGGAGGGATGCCGGCCTATTAAATCAGTTGCAAGAGCTAGATAAGCAAATAAGTGACCTCCGTCTGGACGTGGAAAAAACGACAGATGAACACCTTGAGACAGACAGTCGTCCAAGTTCAGGTAAGGCCAATGTGCAGCAGGACAGAGACTCTCAGAGTACCTGGAATTAAGCAGCCTGTGGTTTTCAGTACTACAACAGAAAATGTCTATATATAATGTCACATTCACACTCTGATAATTAGTGCCAACTAGAAAAGTTCACCTACTACTAGAAAGGTTGCTGTTTGTAGACAAGATATTCAGAGGAACGTTTCAAGCTTAATTAGGCTTTTAGTGTCTGGGCCACGTTTTTTTTTCTCAAGGCCACCCACAAAACATTTCAATCCTCTTGTGTATTAGGAAGGAGGTTGCAGGAAAAATGGTAAAAGCAAGCAGTGAGAGCAGGAAAAAGATGTCAAAGTTAATCTTGCATCCAGATGGAACAGTGAATCTTAATATCTGCTCCCCGATGTATTGAATTTCATTCCATTCTAATTGTGTTGGAGCCAATAAATGGTATTTAACTATGGGGAACCTTCCTTAGCGGCTTCTAGACTTCTGATGGCACTAAGAAGTGGAAAACCCACCAACCAATCACTTGTACTGCTAAAACCATTGCTTATTTCTAATTTGAACTTGACTTGCTCCCATACTGATTTATTTTCAAATGCTTTACTCCAATTGAGTAAGGTCTTTTCTAGTGCACAGCTTTTTCTCCTCTTGGAGGTGCTATACATATTAATTCCCAGTTTTTTTTGATGAGCTAAACAGGTCAAGTTCATTAAGTCATTTGTTTCAAGGCATTTTTCCAAGCTCTTAAATAGCTTTATGGCCCTTTTCCAATTTTTTAGCTTTGTTTTAAGCGTGCTGGATTTGAGGACTAGGCACACCGTTCCAATGTCTTTCTTTACCAGTGCCATATAGACTGGTGAAGTCATTTCCCAACTGCTATTCATTAGTCTCTTTGTACATCCAGCAATCTCATTAGCTTTTTTCTTTTTGCCTTTTTTTTTTTTTTTCATATCATTAAGCTTGATTGAGCTGCTTTTCCATGCTGACTAAGTCCTTTTCAAGAGAATTGTTTTCCAGGATGCATCCTCGTTCTGTAGACATGATCTGCATTCCTTTTTCCTAAATGTACAATTTAAATCTTGATTATAGTGTGTTGTATTTTTCTTGGGTAGACCCTGTTTACCAAGAAATAAAATTTTCTGTGACTGCACATTTTTTACTATTCTTCTTTCATGTCATCCTAGATATTATATCTTTGTCCAGAACTTTTTGAAAATAATGGATTGCATAGGGCCCAACACTTCTGTAAAAATTGTGCAGTCAAGTGATAGCTGGGGAGTCTGTGTTGGAATATGCTATTAAATGAGTGGGCTGGCAAACACAGCCTGGAGCCTTTTAGCTAAATTCCATAAGCCTGTGTAAAGATTAAAACCCCAGCTCCTATAAAGGTTTAAAAAAATAAAGTTAAAAAATCATATGCTGAATAAAGTTGTGCTCTTTTACTTTTAAGTGCCTTACTATTAAACTGAATTCTTTGTAGCAGTGAGGATATTACTAAATTGTGCACTGCTTTTTTGGATGACTGAATGAAATCCCATAACTAATTGCAATAGAGTAAGCCAACATAAACACAAGCATGACTGCCTTTCTAGGGACACAAATGGTAACTTTGTGTAGACATAACTAATATAAATCCAAACTCTTATTTTTATAGGGTTTTATGAGCTGAGTGATGGAGCTTCTGGATCGCTCTCGAATTCGTCTAACTCTGTCTTCAGTGAGTGTTTATCCAGTTGCCATTCTAGCACTTGCTTTTGCAGCCCTTTGGAGGCAACACTGAATATCTCAGATGGACGCCCTAAATCTGCAGGTATAGTAAAAGCAGGTCGAATACATCAAACTCCAGGAGGTGGCTTTGGCTTTGGAAATACTGCCTCAGGAGTATCTGGGTTGGATTAACCCTTCTTCTTTTCATTTGACGTGCTGTGCTCTGAAAAGATTCCAGTGCCTATCATGTACATGTGTCATGAGGCAGGACCATTTCCCTTCCACTACTCCAGCCTTACATGTGAATCTGTCGCCCTAAACGTATGAAAAAAAATGTGAAAATATGACAGCTGGTCTACCCAGTAGAGGGCAGTGGTACATACACACAAACACATTAGTCGGCTATTTTCTCATGATTTCTTTTGGAAAAGTATTTTTACTAAACAGCAGTAATTAGAAGTACCTCCACAGCCATGCAATATAGCCACGCTGTTGTCCTTATTAAAAGTGACAGAGTAAGGAGCTAGCTGCAGGTCACAGGTTGGTCTGTTTGTAGCAGTCATTTTGCCAGTTCTGAAGGTCCGTAACACGCAGGTGATGATGCTGAGGTGTGTTCTCCATTTAGGTATTACAGTCAAATAGATATCACGAACAGGGAAAATGTATTTTATCTGGCAGAGAGTTGTTGAGTTTCCTTTGATGGTAGGCTGAAGTTGCAATCCTTAATGTGTATGATGGTAAAATAGGAAGGCCTCCTGTGTCCTACTCTGTCCTACTTCAGTAGGACTTGTGTGATTGAGCATTACTGGTTGAAGCTGCAGCCATAATCATTCAAAATCCTTAAAAAATCATTCAAAAATCATTAACTTTGACATCATTCAATAGCCTTAAGTCCATTCTGGGTTGTGGAGGATGCTCGTAACCATAGTATTTCTAATTTCCATTCTGCTCTTTAAGGTTAACTTATAGTGAATTTTTGTGAATCGAGGACAAAATAATTCACATTCTTCTGACTCAGAAGTGGGAAAATTCAGCCTGGGATACATTCTTTCTGAGATGCTGAGAACTCCTCTAAGTTATCCTTTGAGCAGCTTGAGGTAATTTAATGTTCCCTGTTGAAAGGTATATGTGATTTTCAGCAGCCATACATAAAAAAAACACGCATAAGGCTTTCCAGCAGACTGCTTTGCTGTTTCCCCCCCCCCCTTTTTTTTTTTTTTCTGTGTACAACATGAAATCTAAAACTCTCATTAATCATACCGTCTCACTTTTAGGGATGAAATTTCTCAAACTGGCACGTTTCAAAGAAGTCTTTTTTGGCAACATTTCATGACTCTGACATAGAATTTAGGAAATGTGGGAAAACTGTGAGGTGATCTGGAGGAAGTGCCTGTTCCTACCTTCCCTGTTCTCCCTCTCCTGCCCACACAGGAACATCATGTCTATCAGCTAATTTCATCAAAGTATGTGAGACCTCTTTTGAAATACGCCTTAGATAAGTGGCAAGCACTGAGCATTCAGATTTGACATCCCTGGCTGAAGTTTCTAGCCCAAGGGTAGAAAACAAAACTGACAGTGATCTGCAAGGATCATTTAGGTTGTCCCCCTACCCAAGAAGACAAAATGAACTAAACCTTAAGAAAAAAAAATAATCTTAGGTGCTTGGATTGAAGTCTTGCTTGTAAGGATGCTAGTTTCCTATGTAAGTGCCTTAGCCATTAAATCTGACTCATGCATCTTGAAACGCACTGGATTTCTCTTCCACAACTCTCTTTGCAGAGCCAAGGTTAGGTTGTTGGCTGTATTGACCTGCAATCCTTGTACTTGTGTGGAAAGATGAGCCTGTTTACCATTCTTTCACCTCTTATTATTCAAAATGTACACCTATTATTATTATTTACATTACTGAAATTATAAATAGTTATTATGCTAATAGTAATTATAATTAAAATAATAACAACATAATAAAATTAAATCTGGATTTCCTTTTTTGGCCCAAGACATACTTGAAAAAATCTGGAAGTGAAATTTGTCAGTAAGCTAGAAGCAATTCATTGGTCCCTTGTCTATGTTTTTCCTTTCTCTCCGGGCAAAATAAAGTAAGAATTATATATTTGAGGCCCACAGTGAGTTATACAGGTGACAGTGTAACACACAAACATGAGAGACCCTTACAGACTTCTGGGTGGCTTGGATATTAAAACAGGAAGCTCTTAGCAGTCGAGGCACAAGTATGAAATCAATGTAAATATTCTCATCAGGGCCGAGATTTTTATTTTCCCAACAATTTAGTCATGTTGGCGCAAACCCTCCCTAGATGTAGGTGGGAAGAGACCCACAGAAGAATAGTGCTGCTTTTGTAGCTGTTGAGCAGCATCCCTGATAGAGAGATTTCTCCTGTTTGAACAGCACTGCCATAGTGAAAACGTTACACCGCTTGTGTAGATGAGACCAGAGCCCCTGACAGTGTGTGAAAAACAGCAGAACTGTCACTGGCAGGCTCTCTAAACTCTTCTAAAATGCCTTTCAGATCTCATAGGCTGGATGGATTATAATAAGGAAGGCCAGCATGAGGACCAGACCGCAGGCTCTGTCTGTCGCTCTTTGTCCACACCGCACTCAAATTCCCTCGATGTCGTTGCAGATGTCCATCCAAAGTACCAGTGCGATCTGGTGTCTAAAAACGGGAGTGACGTCTACCGGTACCCCAGCCCTCTCCACGCGGTCGCTGTGCAGAGTCCCATGTTTCTTCTCCCTGTGACTGAGAACCCCCAGCGAGAAGAGGAGAGACTTGGCTGCGATATTACCGACGTTTGTGCTGGATCTGAAATAGACTCAGGAAAAGCAGCTGATGCCTTTCTCCCGCCGGGCTCCTGGCCTGCGTCGTGCCCGTCCGCCAGCAAGAGAATAGATGGCTACATCTTAAGCCTGGTGCAGAGAAAGACCCACTCTGTAAGGACTAACAAACCAAGGACAAGTCTCAACGCTGATCCCACCAAAGGGATCTTGCGACACGGCAGCATGTGCGTCAGGCAGGCTGCTGGGGCGGTTTCGCACAGCAACGTTGTGAACCTGAAGAGCACGAAGCAAGCATGCTTGCCGCCCAGTGGGACGGCCGCTTTAGACAACACAGTGTCCTCCCCGCTCAAGCAGAGGTCGAGGGAGGTGGGTGGTGAGCAGGTGGAGAGTAGAAAGGTGCCTTTGCCACTGGCTTTTCCACCCGGTGCGGTGAGCGAAGGCCAGAGCAAGCATCTGCCACGGGGGGCCAAGCCAGCGCCTTCAGAGCTAAATCGGCACGTGGTGGCTACGACGGGGGATGTTCCCAAGGAAAGCGGCCAGCTCTTCGCTGCATCTCCCAAAGAGAGCCCGGGGAAGCCGGTGGTGCTGCAGCCAGAGACCAGGGTGAGCCAGCCTCCCAAAAAGGTTCTGCTGAAGAGCAGCTTGCAGGTGGGTCACTCCTCCTCGCCTCCTGTGGAGGAGAGGCCCACTCTGGATTTCAAAAGTGAGGGCTCTTCTTCTCAGAGCCTCGACGATGGGTTGCTGGTGAATGCCCAGTACATACCGGCCCAGCAGCAAAGCGTTAAGCTCCACAAAGGCACCCGAAACGTCAAGATTTTGAAAAGCTCCGCGCTGAAACACAGGGCACACCTCGCCAATGGGCTGGAAAACGGCACGCAAACATTGCGGGAGAAAGGCAAGCCGGTCGGCAAGAAGTGCCGCTTTCCTGAGGAATTGGATACAAATAAGAAACTGAAAAAGCCCTCCTCAAGGGTGAAGAGGAGCAGCGGCTTGCAGCCAGAGTCTGGCCTCCAGGGCCGGCCGGCTGGCCTCCATAAATCGGTAATCAGATCCCACGGACATGGCCGGGAGGTGGTGGTGGCCAAACCGAAACACAAGCGGGCCGACTACCGCCGGTGGAAGTCGTCAGCAGAGATTTCCTACGAGGAGGCCCTGCGGAGGGCAAGGAGGAACCGGCGGGACGGCGTAGGAGTCTACTCGCAAGTTCCCCTGCCGTATGTCAGCCCCTACGCCTACGTGGCCAGCGACTCGGAGTACTCGGCGGAGTGCGAGTCTTTGTTTCACTCCACCGTGGTGGACACGAGTGAGGATGAGCAGAGCAACTATACGACGAACTGCTTCGGAGATAGCGAGTCCAGCCTGAGCGAGGTGGAGTTCGTCGGGGAGAGCACCACCACCAGCGACTCTGATGAAAGTGGGGGCCTCATTTGGTCTCAGTTTGTCCAGACACTCCCCATCCAGACGGTCACGGCTCCAGAGCTGCATGAAAATGCAGCAAAGGCCTTTGTCAAAATCAAAGCCTCCCATAACCTCAAGAAGAAAATCCTGCGCTTTCGGTCAGGCTCCCTGAAGCTCATGACGACCGTCTAGTGAAGGGACTTGGTGGAATGTATCTGTTTCTGCTTTCGGAAGCAAGGTGCTTTTGTGTACATATTTCCACAGATTCTTTTTTTTTTATACAAATATTTAAAACTTAAGGTAAATTATGTCACTTGTCTTCAGAACTTGGGTGGATACTAGTGCCTTTAAGTGGAAATAAAAACCATTATACTTGTTTAAAAAAAAAAAACACAACACTGCCATTTCAGTGGTGAACAGCCTCCAGTGCATAGTATCAGAAGGCTTTGAAAAAAAGGCTAATGTTTCCAGGAATGGATCTTTTTTGCCTATTTTTTTTTTCAGTTCTGGGTCTTACACAGGATATCAGCAGCTTAAGGTCATAAGGTTTTAGGGGTGAGGGGGAGGGAGTATGGGTGGTCTTCATGTTTTTGCTTGTCCCTTTCTGCTACTCCTCTTGCCACATCTTGAACTTGTTCCTCTTGATAGTCCAGCCTGATTTTTTTTGGCTTTTTTTTTCCCTTGTTGATTCTCTTCTTGAAGCTGGCCTCTGTCCTCCCCCAACCTTCTCCCATAAGGAAAGGGCTCCTGTTAAATCTATCTCCAAGGTCAAGTTGCCTTCTCTGGAGTGCACTCTGCTCTGATTTCCTGGGAGTCCCAGTGTGGACTGTGGTGGTGTTCAGAATAAACTGTTGGAGCAGCTGATCAAGGCTTAGTAGCTTCAGTATATTGTGTAAAACTGCTTTTGAAAAAAAAAAAAAAACATATGCATGTCACGTGCATGAGTATCAGTAGTTTTAATATTCCCGTTGATGTCCAATTTACTGTACATCATCAATGGCTGTTTTTATATATATATCATTGTGTAAATTAATATAACACATCATATGCTGTAATAAACAGTCTGTTTTAATACTTTTTTAAAGTTTGTTACGTTGGGGCAGACCCAGTCAATGGTTTTGTATTAGCGTTGTCACCACCTCAGTGTCTCTTTAATGTGGCCTGTTAACATTCTCTGGAATTCGTCATGCAGGAAATGGAGCAACTTTAAAATGTTGCTGTGTATGTGATTTGTGCTTTGAGGGAACTGGATTGTCGTGGCTCCTCTTGTTCTTGCAGTAACTTGCGTTTTTTAAGGGCGAGATGGGATTGAGGAGCTTGGAGATGTCTTCAGGATGTTGCTTATGGGCAGCTCATATTGCGGAGCAGATGGAAATGTAATATTAATCCTTCTTGCTTCAGGGTGCTTGCAGACTTTGGTTAGTACAACTGAGGGGCAGATGGTAGGTTTCTGTAACCAAATGGATCTGTGTAATGCAACGGGTGTCTCTCTTAAGTGACCAGTAAAAGAATAGTCAAAAGCTGCGTGCTCGCTCAGGTGCTGGGCTGGGTAGAGGAGACTGCAGGCTTGGTGTCCCTTGTGCCCTCTTTAGGCATGGAAACTGGCTGTGGCACAATGCTGACAAAGTTAGGAGAAAAAAAAGTGATGTTTGTGTCACCCACTGGACTCAGTTCTCAGTTTTTTTCTTCCTGTAGGACTGGAGGTGAGTTTGTGCCAGCAAAGGAGAAAGGAGCTAACTGCAGACAACGCTGCTTCCCTTTGCAGCAACAGCTTTGCAGGTTGCCTGTGGGATGGCTGGAGGTTTATGGCAGGCATGTCAGATGTAGCTGGGCCACAGAATGGGCCACTTTCTGCAGGTTCATCTTCTGCTTGGGGATCTGTGAAGCAGTGGGCATACAGCTGGCATGGATGCTGTGATGGGTAGGAATTTCAGGGATATGTGTGCAGCCCATCTGGTCCGTAGCAAGCCAGGCTGGACAGAGGCCTTCCTTTGTTGTTTCTCTGTGTCCTTCCTGCTGTCACCCACCTGTAAAGAAGAATGGTATTATCTCAGGTTTCCTTGCATTGCAAATGTGGGAAGGAGAGATCCACCAAGAATTAAATGTCTCTGGGAACAGCTTCTGAGATAGTGGTAACACTTTGTCTAAGTGGTGGATTTCATCTTTTAATTTGCAGAGTGTAGTGAATCCCTACCTATCTGTGATGTCTCTCATATTATTTTTTTCCTGTTTTTTTTTTTTTTTTTTTTTTTTTTTTTCTACTAGAGGAATATCACTTTCTGTGTGGGGTCATGCAATATTGTCCTAAGTTTCTAGATGCAGTGACCCACAAAGTCCTTACGTGTCCATCTCCCATGAAAAGGAGAAGCTGTAACTCACCTTAGCTGGTCTTAAATCTCCTGTTGCTTTAAAATGGAAGGGTAACTTGTGTGTGTATATATAAGTATATACATTATATACATTTTGTATATATTATATAAAATATTAATATAGAATAATTATTCCAGAAATTGCTGGACAATGGCTGCTGCTACAGAGAGGGGAGAAAAGAAATGTTTGTTATGAAACACGGCATTACTGAAGCTGATCAGCAGCTCAACACATCCCTGTTAATAACTGACGGGTGTTATATCAAACAAAGGGGATGTCAAGAAGCTTGTCAAAGCTCGTGGTTTCTTTCCTAAAATCTCTCTTAATCATGCCACATCATTTCTCTTTGAGCGAGAAAAACACATGCAAATCCCTGTAAATCTCCTCAAAGGTGTAGCAGAGTAAAAGAGAGGATCTGCAGATGTGCACTGTCTGTGGCTGTAAAGGAGCTGCTGGTGGGAAGAAAACTGACCAGTGGTTTTGGAAAGATGAGTTCTTAATTCAGTCCTATAGCATTTTGTCTCTTACCAGGTGAAGGAGGTTGGTTTCCAAAAGTGAGTTGCTGAATAGTTTCAGTTTAGGTAATTGAGCAAAATAATAAATTAACCACCTATATATACCTAAAACTGCATCAGCTGCAACCACTGCATTCTGCAGCACGCTCCTAGGGTAGCTTAATACTAGATGGGGAAATGCACCGATGCTATCTCTGTTTTAATTGCATCTGAGTCATTTCAGTTTGGAAAAGGAATTTTCCTTTTCCTACATGATTTAGGTAAGCATCCAGAATCCTTTAAACAGGCCTCTCTCTTTCCCCTCTCCCCTCCCCCCCTGTTTTTTTTTTTTTTTAAATAAAAATCTTACAGTGCTGGAAAAGTACTTGATATTGTCCCAAAACACAGCACACATTCTTTTCTCTGGTTCTGATTTAGGAAACACATATATGTGAGTAAGTTTTTGCAATGTTAGGTTGAAAAACATCTGCAAAACTTGGAGACCAGTTAAATATCTGGCACTTCTTGAAGCTACCTGGCTTTCCAGCTCCACAGCCTTGAGTCCTTGCCAATGTACTTTTCATAATGTTCGTGTTTTAATTATCCACAGTGTTTATGGTAGTCTCTGGAAGTTTGAAGCTGCGAGGTTTGTCTTCAGTGCACTGGGGCCTATTTCAAGGTGAGGAGAGGTTATGGTGAGGAGGTTTGGGTTTATACCCCTGTGCTGCATGTATAACCGAGTGCAGCAAAGCACAGAAGCACACGTTTAACATAAGGAACATAGCTGGAGTGCTTCTGATTTAGGTTATGGAGCGTCCCTATGCATCTCTGAAGTACCTTCTCCTCTAGTGCAGGGTTCAGCATCACATACGCTTCGAGGTGCTATGATTCACAAGGGATATGTGTGTCACTGCAGGCTTTTGGGGTCTGTCTTATGCTCCATAAGCCCAGTCACAGCTGTGGGTCAGTGGATCACAAAGCAAGCTGGCTCTGGTGTGTGTGGGGTCAGAGAGAAGCCCTGGCTTTGTGCCTAGATGTCCCAACTGTGCAGGACTTTGTGTGGGCCTTGTGCTTGTCCCAAGAGATTCAATCCACTGGTGTCACAAGTGTTTGGAACAGCTGGGTCTGAAGGAAGGTGGCAACAGAGAGCCCATAAATGCAGTGGTCTGATTTGGGTTTATCTATATTTCCAGGAAAGGCTGGAAGAAGGAGGTGTTTCAGTCTAATGCCTGGCTTGGTAAGATGGACTGAGCTAGGCTGAATCCTCTGAGGGATTGTGCTTCATTTTTTCCACTGCTCTTGAAATGATTAAGGCCACTTTCAGCAGTGGCAGTGGATGAGGTGCTTTAACTGTCTGGTCAAGTCCTGTAACAGCCTTACTGGGACAAGTGATAAGCTCTACCGGGTCTGTTTATTTCCTTCTGTAGCCCAACTCCCTCTTGCAGAGAGGCTTCAGCTGACAGCCTTTGCAGCTTTCTTTGTTCTGGGGCTTCAGAGAGACTCTGTCCATCCCTTAAAAGGCTTCTAGTTTTTCTCCAGGTGTGGGATTCATCCTAGATAAGGACTGACAACTGATTTCCCCCAACAGAGTCCTTTACCTTCATTAATCCCAAATCTATCTGTTTGTTGGCTCAGAGAAAGGTCAGGAGCTCCTCAGGTGGCAGCCAGCAAAGCCATCCCTCAGGGACCTGCATCCTTTTCTGACACAAAGAGCAGAGAAGGCTTTTATTAGCTGTGATTGCCATTCGGCAGATGATTCACGACACAGGGCATGGCTCTCCCTCAACATGCTTTTTCTCGCAGGAGGGAACAAGGACATGAAAATTGTGAGGAAGAAGAAATGGCTAAAGATGTTTTTAATAGCTAAATTCAGCATTCAGCTGTACCTTTGGAGCAGCCAACAATCATACATAGAACTGTACTGCTAGCAAAACAAATCAAAACAAAACATTCTCAACTCTTTCCAAAATAATACTCAACATTACAGTTCCTGTGCCCAGTACACGGAGGATGCAGAGACTACAAACCAGTGGAAACAATCTGCAAAACCCAGACCTATCTACTTTTCCTGTGAATTTCCCTGAAACTCCAAGGAATTGAACTGAGGCTCCTTGCATGGCATGATTTTTATTTATTGTTTTTAAAAGTGAGATATCAGTTAAATGGGAAAACAGAAAGTGCTTTTTTTTTTTTTTTTTTTCAGAGCAAGGAATGTGCTGCCACAGGCAATAGAGGCACAGCTACCATGTCAGTAAGTTCAAGGAGGATAGACAAGGTATTACAGAAAGGAGGAAGGGATGTGTGCTCTACCACCCCCAGTTAAAGACTGGAAAATGGAAGGAGAGTGAGAATGGACTGCAGATAGTGGCCAGGCTTGCATGTTTTCCCTAAAGATTGTTGCAACTGTTGAAGCACTGTTAGCTGGAGAGGTGGGACATTGTGCTGGCTGAGAAGGCCTGTGATCCTGAGAAGGCCAAGATCCCTGTGATCTTGGTTTAGTTGAAGGAAGTTGTCTATGCAACTGAAATCCCTCAGTCTTTATTATTCTTTTGTCACCCCAACTGCTGCTGAAGATGTGGTTTGCGTTGCTTTGCAAGGAAGTTTGCTTTGCACAGTCGGCTGATGGTGGCGTACATTTCTTCAAACAATGGACAAGTGTTTCTGGTCACTCATGTCCCATGGCAAAACAATTTCATTCCACCTTTTCACGTGGCCAGTCTGTACTGAAGTCCTGTGTGACAACACCAAGTTAGGCACAACTGTTGATCTGCTTGGGGGCAGGAAGGCTTTGGAGAGGGCTCTGGGCGGGTTAGGTTGATAGGCCAAGTCTATTCATGTGGCATTCAACAAGGCTAAAGACTGAGTGCTGCACTTGTGTTGTAACCACCCTATGCAGAGGAATGGCCCCAGGGAAGAGTGGCTGGAAATCTGCCTGGTAGAAAAGGACTGGGGAGCTTGCTGAACATGAGCCTGCAGTGTGCCCAGGTGGCCAAGAAGGCCAGTGGCCTCCTGGCCTACTTCAGAAACAGTGTGGCCGGCAGGACTGGGGAAGTGACTGTCCCCTTGTATGCAGCACTGGCACTTCAAATATTGTGTTCAGTTTTGGGGCCCTCCCTACAGGAAGGACATGGAGTAGCTCAAAGGTGTGCAGAGAAGAGCAAGGAAGCTGGTGAAGGGACTAAAGAACAAGACTTAGGAGGACCAGTTGAGGGAACTGGGGCTGTTTTGTCTGGAGAAGGGGAGGCTCGGGGAGGCCTCCTTGCTCTCTACAGCTACCTGAAAGGAGGCTGCAATGAGGGGGCATGGGGGGATCAGTCTCTTTTCTCAGGTGACAAGTGATAGGATGTGAGAAAATGGCCTCATGTTGCACCAAGGGAGGTTTACATTGGATAATAGAAAGAATTTCTTCATGAAGAGGGTGATTGAGCATTGGGATGGGCTGCCCAGGGAAGTGTTGGAGTCCCCATCTCTGGATGCATTTAAGAGATATATGGATGTGATGTTAAGGGACATGGTTTAGTGATGGGACTTAATAGGTCAGGTTGTTGGTTTGACTATTTTGAAGGTTTTTTTCCAGCCTAGATGATTCTATAATTCTGTTATGCTGAACATCCTTCCCTTGTAATGCAAACACAGTTAGGGACATAGTTCATTCACTAGCCTACCATGGGAATCACTGGACAGCAAATATTCTTCCTGAAGTTGCTTCTAAACTGCAGAAAATGTTGATGACCTCCAACCCAAGCAAAATGTAGTAGTGGCAGAGCACTGGACATTTACTGCACCTTGCCTTGGGATTTTGCTGTCCTTGGAGTTTTTCTCTTTCACTGTTTGTATCTACATCTGTGCCTTTTTGGTTTGGACAGCAGAGAAGTTTTGGTGCATGCTAGCTAGATGCCTTTAAGCCTCTAACATAGATACTCCACTCCAGGGGCTCAGGAAATGTGCTCCTACCTGGGCAGGAGCATGGGGTTTGAACCAGTGATGGCTCCCTAGAACAGCTTCCAGTCCAAAAATGTGGATAAATTTAGTCCAAAAATGTGGACAAATTTGGTCCAAATGACTCTGGGGACCAGAGTAAATCTAGGCTGAAGTAAACACATGAACTGTATATATTGTACCTGTGGGGCACTCAGTTTGGATCTGCTCCTTCTATGTGGAATGCCTTGCTAATGTAAGCAGAGCCTCTCTCTATTAATGGCCTTTGTTTCCATGCTGTATTCCTTTAAGATCAATAAAATATATTAACATTAATAACTTGATGTCACTGAGCCAAGCTCTAAAAATCTGGCTTTTGTTCTTTTTAAAGGAGTTGGAGTTGAAAGTCCAGAAAACTAAGGTTTTCATGACATTACTGAAGGAAAATGTATATGATCTGGACTCTTACCTCATGATGTAATGGCTTTGCAAGCAGATTAAGTGTTTTCCCCCCAGAAAGGTTCAAGTCTTTTGTGGTCAAGGGCAGGAAGCTGGAAAATTTGCAACCTGTTGAAAAATATGTTCCCTGGGTCTCCTTGCACTGTGTAAGCCTTACATTTTAAGAAGTGGGCTTTTCTGCAGGGGAAGCTTGAGGTACAGGGGGGACAAGGACCCAATCAATCTTAATCTCTGAAGTACTCATGCAGTAAGTGTTTAAGCATCTGATTAAGCCCATTCTGACTCAATGAAGCATTTCAGCACATACTCTGGGTACTTCACGGGTAGGGGTGAATTAAGCACGTGCTCAGGAGTGCTGGTGGATCGAGGTCTCTAAGCTTGACTTTACAAGCATCCCGATGAAACGTATCTGTTTCTGCAGGCTGTCCTGGTGATTGCTCTTGGATAATGTTGGAGGGGCTCCCTGGTGGATCCCTGCTCTCCCTTCAGAGCCAGATCCTGTATGGTAAAACTTGATTCAAACCATTCACCTGTACTTGGGAGGAGCAGTATCTTGAGTATGGATTTTAACCAGTAATGGAAAGAAGGTCTTTTAAAGCAAGAGATGCATTTGTTGGTTGTTGTATTTGAGGTGACTGAGCTAAAACACTTAGAGATACGTAAGAGGGAATGTGCTTGTGCTCTGTGTTGGTAGCAGGACTTTCTGTAAGCCCTGGGAATGGCACTTAGGGGAGGAGGCAAAATGACCCTTTCTGCATGTGCTCATTTCCCTCAGGTGTCCAGGTGGAGGCAGGAGATTGATCTGGGCAGAGAGGGCCAGCACACACACACACAAGCCTTCTGAGACCCACCACCCATTCTTGTGCCTGGACTTGAGTCTCAGGTGGTGAATTAGCAAAACAGAGGGGTGTTGGGGTTACCAGGACTGGAGAACGGAGCCTGGAAGCATGGAGCGGTTGACTTAGCACAGCTTCAAGGAAAGCTGCACCTTGACTGAGCAAGCAGTAATGGTTAGGGAAGGGTTAAAAGTTTGTCTTCTCTTCCCAGACACATTATTTACAGTGGGTTGGTTTCCTCTTGGAAGGGCCCACTGTAAAATGAGACATTCCCAGTGTTTCAGTGGGTTAGATCTGTATCACATTACAGTTTTCTTTCCTGGACTCTTGACTGACACCATTTCCAGAGGCTGCTCTTCTCTTGGGAAGGCAAACCTGGGAAAGAGTAGGAGTTTTCTGAAAATCCAGAGCCTTGGAAGGCAAAAACGCAGCGATGTCCTTCTGTTTCTAGACATAAGGTCAGTCCTCTATGCTGTGTCACGCTCTCTATCTCCTGGTGCGAGGCAAGGGCTGGGAAAGGAGTGGGAGAGGAAATCCATCAGGTTTGATAAGAGAGCAGTCTGTGAATCCAGTCGGAGCAGCTTGCAAAGGCCATGGCACCAACCTCGGGAGCTGCACCTGACTGTGTCACGCGAGCAGCCGTCTCACCTGGTGGCCAATGAGGTCAAGGGCAGTGCCGGGTACTGACCTGGATATCCAAACCACTGCTAGCGCTTACGCCACCTTCATGCCTCCAGGCTACTGCAGACACCACGTTCATGCTGGTAAGTGTTTCCTTCGCTGTTTTTCTTTTCTTCTTAATGATATAAATTGTGGCTTGGCATTAATGCACAAACGCTGTATGAAACTGAATTTCTGCCTTGTTTCTCCTGACAAACAGCTCATGATAGGGTTTTCCTTGATGTTCAGTTGCTCAGAAGAAAAGGAAGCCATCCCCTCCTCATCTGCAACATGTCCTTTTTTTTTTTTTTTTTTTTTTTTTAACAGGCATCTTCTGAGAGCCAAGCATGGAACAAGTCCAGTTAACACACCTGTCCTATGGTGCTGCACAGGACAAAGCAACCCTGTATCTGCACAATCCCCAGATATCCCAAGATATTTTTCTGACAGGGATATCAAGACTGGGAGGTTTGGATATGACTCTCCCTACCCAAAGCCCACCAGCACTTAGGGGGAAGATGCTCCTGTAGGGATGTCTGGTGACCACGTGTGAGACTGACAAGGGGAACACAAGTGCTGTTCAAAGGCTGCCTCTCCGTGGAGAGTAAATGATGGGGCTGGCGGCTGGCGCTTCCAAGCACCTTTGGTGTCTCCTGTCTTCTCCTTGTCTCTTCTTCCTAATTACCAGTTCCCATTTTGGTTCTGTCTAAGCTCTGTGATTTGTTCCTCGCCGCTATGGAGGCCCTGGGTGCTGCCCAAGGAGAGCGGGTGCTGGCGTAAGGAAGCCCATGGGCAGAGAGAGAGCCTGGAGCGAGAGGATCAGGAGGGGATCTGCTGGGGAGAGTGGAGCCAAGCTGCTCCCCCTCTCCTCCCTCTGTAATTTGTGCACTCAGCCATGGAATTTGGGGCTAAATCATGGCTATATATATGCAAGCAGGAAGGAGGAGGGCCACGAGGATAATCAGAGGGCTGGAGCATTACTTCTATGAAGAGAAGCTGGGAAAGTTGGGGTTTTTCAGCCTGGAGAAGAGAAGGCTCCAGGCAGACTTTACAGGGGTCTGTCAGTGCCTAAAGGGGGCTGCAGGACAGCTGGGGAGGGGCTCTGTGTCAGGGGGTCCAGTGACAGGACAAGGGGCGATGGCTTTAACCTGAAAAAGGGGAGATTTAGATTAGATGTTTCACCAGGGTTAATGGCCAGGCAGAGGGCTTCAGATTTGTATTTCACATCTGCGGAAAACCCCAAATTTGCCTTTAGAGGACTTTCATCAGCTCAGCCCTATCTACTGCCACTCTGCCTGAGCAGCCTGCAGGATACCACTTCTCTGTTCTGGTTTACCGTCTTTGGGACCAAGCACCGCAGGAGCCTTGAGAGGAAACACACTCAGAAATGTTTATTATTGCTGTTAAATGATAAGTTCCTTCCCCTCCCCTCCCTTGCCTTTAGGTCTGCCATGGAGATAGTGATCTCTGCTGTAGTCCCCACTGCTTTCTTTTTCCTGTCTTGATTTCTGACTCATCTCTTGAAGGATGGTCTTAGCCATGGGAGAGGCTTTTATTGCTGCATCACTGATGCTTTATTCCAAGCATGTGGCTGCTCTCTGGGCTGTTACAGAGGCCCACTATCACCCTAGGTAGGTCACTCAGGCTCATGCAGTACTGTGGGTGCTCTGAGCCTTCCTCCTTTCCCTCCTCTCTGCCAGAAAAGCAGGATTGTTTAACTTTCCTCCTCTGTCCTCTCACTCTTGTCTGAAATCACTCAGCTGAGGGAGTGTTCTTCATGACTTCAGCGCACAGCACTTGTGTGGTCTAAGTGAACTCTGTGGATCCATTACAAATGATCAATGGATTTTGGATTGGAAAAAAGATTAGCAGATTATTTATTTATTTATTTATTCATTCATTCATTCTTCTCTCATGTGTTTTCTCCACCCTTTTTTATCTTCTTAACAAAAGCATCACGGTGTGGGCAGGAAAGACAGCAAAGTAAGTGAAAATAATAATAATAATAAAATCTCTACAGTTTAGCACAGTCAATGCTTTAACACGGGGATGGAAACAAAAGGCCCTTTCTCCTGCCAGAGGATACTCATTGGTGTTAATCTAAATCCCCAAATAATTTACTGATCTGCAGTCAGTGGGGGTAGCAAAATGGAGGAGTGGGAGCTGTGAGGCTGGGCAACATGTAGCTGGTCCTTGTGCTAGAAACCAATTTCCCTGGCTGCTGGCTCCACTCTTGTTGACTGACTCCGCAGGACCGTTTTCTTGGTGGTCAGGGCTGCATTCAGAAACCGCTTATGGTGCAGCGATGAAAAGGCCAATTTTGTGAGTAAACACCCTAATAAGCAGGTCTTGACAGATGGTTTGTTGCTCAAGCCCCACGTAACCCTGCAGCTGGTGTCAGTGTCTCCCGCAGATGTTTCCCAGGAGGATGTCCCCACGGCATGCTCAGGAGCTCTCGGCTTTCACAGCATGCCCGGCTGCAGCCCCAGGAGGAGCCCCGGTGCTTGCTTGAAACGTCGCAGGGATGTCTTTGGGAGCAACACAGACGTCTGAAGACTTTTTTCTCATGGTGTTGATAAAATCAAGCTCCTGGTGGAGCCTGTTGGTGGCTGAACAGGGTAAGCAAAGGAGGCCATGCATGGCAGATGCTGCTATCTCTTGGTCCATGACCAGGGAGAAATGTCCAGCACCACATGAAGCAGAACAAGAAACCTTTCAGATACCTTAAGTAACCTTCAGTCCCTTTTGTCTTGGCATTATCTAATTTCAGTCTTTCAAAAGTCTGTCCTCTTTCCCCATGTTTTCTAGCAAATCAGAGGAAAAAAAACAAAACTCAAAACTATTTAGCTAGTGATTTTTCTCATTGAATCTTTTATTTTTCCCCCATTTTCTCTGTGAGTCTGATTAGGTGGTCTGAACCCCGGGGTCAGGCCCAGGACCTTATGGTTGCTCCTAACATCAGATGTGCACTCCTCCACGGACAAAGTATTTCCACTGAAAGCTGGTGGAGAAAATTCAGATTTCACCTTGCTCTGCTGCCTTGGGGAGCTTGTGGGACTGTAAGGTGGTTTGTATCATCTGCCCTCCAGATCAGGCAATTCAAATTTGACTGATTTGTACATCCCTGCAGTGTTACATCCCTGCTTCTGACACCTTCCCTGAGTTGCAGAGGCTGTTGATGAGGGGCAAATGTCTACGGCTGCCCTGATGAGGCTGTTGGAAATGGGCTTAAAATGATGGTTCTGGATTGAGTATGCTCAATTCCTTCCAAAGTGGAGCAAAACACAACCGGGTAGGAATTACACAGAAGGAAACCGTGTATCACCTTGCTCTGTGGGTTGCCTCACTGCGGGCTGATCTCTTGGAGCACCGAGCCTCTCAGGTTGGTTTCATGGGCTTTCCACCTGTGGATGCTCTTGTGTTTGCCCCTGAGGTAGTCTAACACCTGGGACACCCAAATGGAGAGGTGTGGGAGCACTGCAGTCCCCTCTTGCGAAGCAGCCTGCATTGCAGCAGGCTGCCCTAGGGCCCTGGAAACCTGAATGGTGGAGGAACCAGATGGGTGACCAGGCAGGAAACTCAGCAGGTTTCTGACGTTTGGAGCCCTGTGCAAGTTTCATGGGAACCTGGGCAAAATTGACTCACCTTGTTGAGATTTTGCTGAATTGGTGAATTCCTCTCAAATGCTGTTTTGCCTGAAACCTTCTGAGCAGGTGCAGTATCTCCAGCTATCTTTTGAAGATGAAGACAATGCATTCCCCTGCACTGTGCTGCATGGGTCTTCTGGGAGTCACAGAAATACTTGCCTTTGCTCCTGAGGCCTCCGCCAGCATTCACACTCCTGAAGTGGTGTTGAGGAAGGAGAACACAGGAACTTGGCAGAGGTGAGCGGAGGATGCTGGCAGGCTATTCTGATCCTTAGAAAATCATTGTGTTCTCCTCATTACCCTACACCTCATCCACCTACTCTTTCTTGTCCTATAGACTATAAATTCTCCATATTAAATTAATTCCCTGAGTTCTCTATTTGTTTTCACAGCCTCTAGCTGAGTTTCCTACGTGCTACCCTAATATAAACATCAATAAAGACAGCTCTGTCCTGCTGCAAACCACTTCTGAGGATGTTCCCTCTAATTCTCTTCCTTGTTGCGCGTTGTATCATTAAAAGGCATGAGGTGGTTAATTGGAGGCTTACAGCCTTTGTGACTGATGCAAACCAGTGTGTGTGCAGTTGCTTGCTGCAAACGCTCAGGTGAAGGCTTTACAAGAAAAGGACGCAGATGGCCACGAGCAGAAGGCTCCCTGCAAAAGGTCAGAGGAAAAGGTTAGTGACAGGGCTGCCCCGAAGCTGGGAAAAAGAACCTAATACCTGGCCAACTGGTGAAGAGCCTGGCTAGACCGAGGCTTTGTTCCCTAAAGGGGGCTGCTGCCGCGGCAGAGACTCCTACTTCAAAGCTCTGCTAACAAAACACAGCAGAGATCGGTATCGCCCAGCCTGTGGCACTGGGGAAATGGATTGGTTGACAACTCAGAGGCCCTTTCTGGGCAGATGGCTGGGTAGGAGTCACTGGCTGCTTGCAAAATCTCCGAATGAGCCTTTAATCTGCGTGTGATACTGTATGTTTTAGCGAGCATCGAGATGTTTATCTCAGCTGCATTAGTCACCAGAAGAGTCTGCTCTCAACCTTCTCTCTTCCGTACCTTAGCTGCAGGCTTCTTCCTCCAGTTTTGCAGTTTTGGGACAGCTGTGGGCTAGACACTGTAGGATTCTTTTATTCTTTTATTTTTATTTATTTATTTTTTTAAATTTGATGGAGAAGTAACACTCTGCAGAACAAATTTAGCACCGTGAGTGTGTTGTGGTAGGTTTTCAGGGACTTGCCCAGGGAGCCAGTGGTCTGAAAACTCTTATCGTGCTCCTAAACAAATACTCCTGTCTTGAAGCCCATTAGAATAACAACTACAAAGCTGTGATTCTCCCAAACTGATGTTAAGTGCTTTGCAGTGCCAAAGGTAAACAGGATCAATCAGTCATCCTCCCAGGGATGTTCTAAAGGCAGTCCATGAATCAAGCTTGGCTTTTGAGGTCATGTTTATCTGCCTTGAGTTGTACAAGCTGACCAGATTGGGGTCTTGCTCTGCATGTGCAAGCTGAAGGCTGCAAGGTTGGGTCTGGCAGGGTGCATTAATTAGGTGGAGGCAGTGTAAATATATCTGTTTTGGTGCGCTCTGCAAATGATGAAGCCTGACTGTGCAGGCTCTGGCCATCTCTGCTCTCCTACAAAGCCAATATTGCCATACTGTTTCTGCTGGCTTGGCCAAAAACCAGCTTGATGCTGCTTTTACTTCTGTGCTTTTGTACCTATGTTATATTGCTAGTATTGACTGTGACAAATAAAAGCTTACTTTGGTGAGGAAACCGAACTCCCAGCAATGCCTGAAGAATACAGACAATTTAATAGTCTGAAGTTTTGCTAATCCAGACAGTAACATGAGCTCGGGGTGTTCAGCTGAGGTCCCACTGTAACTTTGCACATCATCCAGAGAGATTTAGAGCCGACCAGGTCACGGGCTGTGCACGCAATTAAAAAGCCCCTTTCCCCAAGGAGTTCACAACACAGAGACAACATATTATCCTTCCAATTAGGTTATTGCAGCAGACTGAGGCACAGAAGTCAGATTATCCGGGGGCATGCTAAGAGCATTCATGTGCCGTTGAACTTGGAAAAGCCATTTTTCACAACATCTGGATTCAATCAATTTGTCGTCGGTTCGGAGTGCCAGACCCATTTTCTGGGGCCATTAAAGCACAGAGCACTTGTGCGTGGCTGTGGCTGTAATCCAGACGTGGGTATCCACAGTAAGAGTCCTGCTGCCTCTCACTAGAACGGGAACCTGGTGGCCCTGGTCTGCTGCATGCAGCTCCTGTTTCCATCCGAGAAAGCCTCAGACTGGATTGTCACCTCCAGCTGTGCCCTGTGCAGCTTGGCCATATGTGTGATGCCTGGACAGACCTTAGGAGGGAAGAGATCTGCTGCCAGGCATTATGGAAGCCTTCGCAAAGCCTCTCACTGACGTGAAACATCCTTCTCCCCCTGTCTACCTCTGCATTTTTCTTTTAGCACTCCAACCTCCGTCTTGTGCAAGCAGCCCGCTGCGGCTGCGGTTCTGCCAAGATGGGAACACGCTGAGAGGAGCCTGGTTCATTCAAATGTGTGCAACCACAGTTCATGCTTTTACAGCATATATTCAATGAAGCAGTGCCTTTATCTGCAATACTTAGTCTTTATCTACCATCTTTTCAGTCTAAAGCTTTTCTTGAAACGCAGATTAAGTAATAACAACGTAGGATAATTGAGTGCATTTTTTCACGGTGACATAATGATACTTATCTGTAGCTACTGAAAAGCAAGGATAACACACTATGTGAGCGCTGTATTATCTCGCTTCTGAAACAGACCAAGTTTGGCATTAGGGCTTAAGTAATTGAAATACGGGTCCTTGTACCAAAGCCTGTTTGTTTATAATAAAGCCTAATACATCTTTCTAATGGACATTGCAATGTCAGGAGCACTGACGTGCCTGCTGACTGTGCAACCTGTGAGACTGGTGGTGCACTGAGTGTGGAGGTCACACCGTGTTTGAGCTACATCAGATGTGTCTCCTGCTAGGTGAGAACAAAATGCATCTCGTTGCGAGAGGAGCTGACCTTGGGGATCGGCGTTTGTAATGGGCGGTCGTTTTCTGGACGGCAGGTGAGATGCGGTTCTGAGCATGCTCCGCTTAGCATCACCTTGGCTTTTGTCTCTAATTAGTTCCAGCACTGCTGTGAGCAGACCTTACAAACCCACTGGGTGATTTTATTTGCATAGGAGTCCTGGTGGAATAAAGCGATGGGATGACATGGGGAAGGAAGCTGGATTGCTGTTGAATCCTACCAAGCAAGGAGGAAAAGGCACATTACAACGCACTAAAAAAATAACGTGCGTTACAACCCCTAAATCCTCAAACATGCGGGTCTCTTCCACAGAAGAAAAGCCGGCGTATCTTCCAGAAAAAAAAGACCTGGAAGATCAATGGGAAAGCTGTTAGATTTAAATTGACTTACTGCCCAACATGGTATTTTTGTCCCTCTTGCATTTGTTCAGGCGGAACATGATGGTGTGTCTCTGGATAATTTTCCACCTGCCTGTTTTGAATATCAGATGGAAGCATTTAGCTAGCGAACTGGAATGGTGCCAGATTTCGCAGGAGCCTTTTCTCCCGAGTTCTGCTGTTTTTGTAACTACTTAGATGGAATTATCCAAGCATGCTCCGGGCTGGCACAGGGTAAACGCTGAGCAACACAACATGAGTCGGCTGTTCATATGTCAACACAATTCCATAGTTAATGTCAAGGAACAAGCTACTAGGGCTTACTTAGCTGTAATTCTTGGATTTTCAAAGGGACAAAAGGGTATTTGGTATTGTATGACCCTGCGGAATGACCCTGGCCCACCAGCAAAGTCATTTCAGAAGCTGAAAAAAATATAGTTTACACCATTTTGCTGCTCAGTTGAGGTGTAGTGTGTATGAATGTGCACGAAAAGTGTCTTGCTGAACACGACTGAAAGCTTCTTGTTCTCTTAAGCATCTTCTACCAGGGTGGAAGTAGGATAATTCAGCCAGGTAACGTAGAGCTTTGAAGTTAAGGAATCTATTTGGTGTTTAGTTGTTTATTTATATATATTCACGGTGGATAATTGGAATAATGATGCTAGGACTCCAGTTTGACTCGCCTATTCCTTCCTTGTGTTGTTTAGCTGGGGCTAATCATGAGAGAAGAGGTAGTGGTGCCGGCTGCTGTTTTCCCTAGCAGAAAATGAACCCAACCATCCCCTTCTCACATGTGGTCAGTATCTCCAGAGTGCAGGAATTTGTTAGCTTAAAGCTTTTCTCTAAATGGGTGACAACTTTTCTCTGATAAGCTGTGGCTGCCCTGCATGTGAGACCTCAGACACCAAATAAACAGTGCTGGCATCAGATAATTCTGTTTAGAATGCCGAAGCCTCAGAAGTACCCTATCTTTTGAAATGCAATGTTTTTTTCATGGGTTGTTTACATCTTCCTGCAGTGACTTCATGTCATCTCGTAGTTCTTCAGTGTCTATGAAAGCTTAAACCACTGATCCTAGAAAGTATTTGCAGGATAGGATTTCTTTTTCTTGGGCTTTTGGGGAATGACTTCTCTATAATTCTTCCTCCTGCTCCTAAAAAATCTGCTGGAGTGCTGCTGGGCAAAACAAATCTTGCAGTCATTAGAGATGTAGCATTTCTGGAAGAGGCTTCACTTGGTGTGCTCTAAGGGGAAACGCTGAAGTTGCTGAGATAACACTGGGAAAAGACACAGATGTTCTCATATTCACAGCACAAAGCCTTAGGTCTGCTGGCCTCAAAGTGTTCTGGAGATTTCTGTTTGTTCCCTTTAAAATCTAGGGTGAAAACTGCCATTGTGAAGATCCCAACCTTTTGAAATTTGAGGGAAGACCTGTTACTTGGGCTGGCAACTTCTAATGCTTTGGAAGTTATGAACAAACAAGACTGAAGCTGGCCATGTGCAATCAATGACTACGCCAAGTGTAGAAGAGAAGGCACCAAAAAGCTGAGGGTTTTGAAACAGTTTATCTATGTTTCTTCCATGGCCCCTCTTATCTCAGCATCACTGCACCTCCCAGATGGTAATACGTTTATCTTCTTGCCAACACCCTCGCAGGGTTCCTATCCCTATTTTACAGTTAGGAGACCCGAGTGCAGGCGCTGAGTGATATGCCCAGTGGCACTTGGGGTTTCTGTGGCAGATCAAGGAATGAAGATCAACTTTCCCATGCCCCGGGCTAATTCCTTAACCCCGTGGGATCCTCCTAGAAATGAGCAGGATGGCTTGGCAGAACACAGCAGCATGTGGAAATAATGCTCCAGTGCGGTATGGGGGAGCCCATCTTTGACTCCAGAAATGTGAGAGTTGGCATTGAAGTCTCGGCCTTTTGGAGCAAGTTGATGCTGTGTGGTGGGGAGCTGAAGTTGGCTCTGGGATGAGCAGAATACAGCTGCACGGGGCAAAGTTTATTGGTGTGGGTATAGCACTGTGCTGGCCAGGCTGTGCCACGTTGGGGGCCAGCTCTACACAGTGCTGGGTGCGTGGATCTTGCTGTCCGTGCAGAGCAGCTGGGATTTCAGGCTCCTTTATCACCCCAGGCCAGAACTGGATTGCCTTGATGCCAGCAGACCAGTGGATCCTCCAGTTCGCCTTTGCAAGGGTACTATCCTGGGTTTTGCAAAATTTCCCTTCCAAAATGGGTCTGGCAGTTTCAGCCTTTGATCTGCCAGTTGCTCCTGAGTTACCACAAGCTCTTCCTCCTCCCTTGCTACCACCTCCTCCATCTCCCGATCCCTGCTCTTCCCATCACTACAGAAGCAGAATACTCTCATCTTAACAAAGTGCTTTAAAATCACAAAGCGATGGGGTGGGGGGAATGAATAACAGGAGAGACTGAATATTTATGGTGTCCAGGTTTCCTAATAACTGCTTGCTTCATTCATTGATAATGTTTAAACTATTCCAAATTGCAGCATCTAATAAATGCTACTAAGTAGTGCCATGCCCATAACTCGATTGCAGTAATCCATCAGGGACACGTTTCAAAGTGTCAACATTTCTCAGCAGTTAGCTGGAAAAGTAGTTCTTAGCGTGAGCGTTGGGAAAAGCCGGAGTTTCAGATGCTGCTGGGTGTGGTAGATGCTGGTTCTGAAGTGGCGTCTGCACGTTCCTTCTTACTCCGTGCTAGTGTCCAAAGCCCCTTTTAGGAGGCCAGAGCAATAACGTACAAACAGGCAGGCAGCCCCAAAGCAGACAGCTCAGTCAGAAGGGTGGTGAGGTTGCAGGACAAAGGGAAGGTGAAGACAAGCACAGAAGGCAGCGATCTCCGTTGGCTGCCTGCCTGCTCCTCGCTGCCATTCACGGCGGTTTTGCTGAACAGGCGAACTGGTGTGCTGTCAGTCGGGAATGCTGTCAGCTCCTCGAAACCTTGGTTTCTGAGGGCTTGCTCTGCTGTGCACACTCAGCAGTCTCTAATAGAAGCAAAAAAAAAACCTCTTCCGTTGTCATCGTAAGGTAGGCAACACATCATGAAGTCCTCATCTAAGAAGATCCGAGATGAGTGTCTCATTTGCATGTCTAACAAAGCCTTGGGTAATCACCAAGAGGACGCTGGACTCAGTTAAAAGACTTGGATGATAGCACCGGGTGTTTGGAAAGAGGCATCTATGCACAACGATTCCTTGATCTGCCTCAGATTTGAGTTTGTGCGCTCACCTTGGAAAAGGATGCTGCAGCAGCTTCGCAGTGCATCTGGAAATTCCAGATTTTTGTGGAAGGTATGGAATCAGGAGGTGGGAAGTCAGGACACCCGATGGCTCGGTTTACCTAAGCACTCTTCTGCAGCAAAAATAACATGGAAAAGAAGTGGAAGACCTTCCCTGGGCAGCCAGCAGAAGGGAGGAATAACCAGGGCTGCTCGCACAGCAGAGCTCACGGGGGAGATCCCGAGCCCAGATCTGGCTTATTGCAGCACATTAGCTATGACATTACACAAAGTCCTTTGAAGATTTCCTCTTGGCACAGCCTGCTACATCATCACGGAGGTAAAGCAGGGAACGATCTAAATCTTGCCAGGAGCTGTAAAGTAGTCAGAATGGCTGGCTGCAACATTAGCCCCTTCCCAGAAGAAGGAAGCGAGGTGGCTGTAGGCCTGGAAGAGTGCGAGGTGTGAGTGGTACACCAGAGGACTGTATCAGGCTGGTTCTGGCCTTGAGATGCAAATTAAAATAAGTGAAGGTGAGTCAAGGTCTGGAGAAAGGGGAGATGAGTGCAGTGAAGTCATTATACAGAAAGACCCCGGTTTTGAAGTTTCACAAAGCTTGTATTTACCCAAAGCACAATAATCTATATATCCTCCTAATCTCCCCCTTCACCCTCCCTCCTCTCCTCACCCCCCTTTTTTAACAGCACAAGCCTCAGGGATGGTTTTGCTTTTAGCTGCTGCTGTGTACTGCTTGTAACTCGTGGCGTTATCCCAAGGTGACTGCCCACATCTAGGTCTGATCGTGCTCTGACTGTGGAGGTGACAGTGGCATGGCCAGGATACTTTCTGGGCTTAATTTCCTGCCATTTCCTCTCACTGGTGAGTGTCACATCCTCCAGAGTGATCAATGGCCCCTGTACAGAGGTTCTTAGCTTCACAGAGATGTCTTTCACACCTCAGGCCATCCACTTCCCCACCATATGCTTCTCGTGCTTGCCTTTCCTGATAAAGTCTGTCCCCAGTCTCTCTGTCCACATTTGCTCTCTCTCTGTCTTTAACGAGACAAATTTTAAAGTTCAGGAAAGAAAGCCTCATTGTTGACCTTTGGGGATTTCTTGTGGGAGAAACCCCATGGGTGGCTGAAATACTCCAGCATTCCCCTTTTAAATTTTGATTTACACAGTGCAGAATCGGTAGCGTTCCCTGGAAACAGCACCACTCCTCCCCCAGCACCCCAGCCCTTTTAAAACCAAACTGAAAGACCAAAATGCTTTGGGCAACTCTGTGTGTCTTGCATTTTCTTTCTGCCATACACTAAAATATTAACGTTTTCTGTACTGACATTTTATGACCTCCCCTTGCAAGTTTTCCAGACGCTGCCACGTTTTGCTGTGAGCTCTGCATCTTGCTGTCTGTGCTCAGCCTCTCCTCACTAACTCAAACAGCTTCCACAAAGCAGAGATGCTGACTGCACTGGTAATCCCCCTCTGCTCACAAAAACTCCCATTCTTTCATCACCTCTCAGGGATATTTCGAAGGGATTGCTCTGACTTGAGCTGTGCCCTTCTTGTATTGGGAACCCTTCATTTTCATCGTGGGCTAAGTGACCATTTCTAAGGGGATTGATCTGAAACAGGCACTGAATCCTCTTCCTTCCTGAACCAGCTTTAATAAATAGCAGGGTGAAAACACAAATTGCTTAGAGGTTGCTGAAAGGCAGCTGAACAAAGGGCTTTGAAAAGCTGAGCCTCCACCACGAGCGTCTAGCTCCTGGAGGTCCCATTGAGCGGCACTGGGAGCTTAGCAGAGAGCGGGTGCGGGTTTGTCACGAGGTGGTTTGCCTGGGACACACTTCAAAAGCATTAAGGCTGATGATTTATCTTGCTGATTGAACAAGCTGAGCTGCCAGCGCGTGTGCTAGTTGTGGCTGGACGGAGAGAAAGGGGCTGCACAGTGGCCACGAGCACCTCTCCCTCTCGCCCCTTGGAGGAGAGGATTTCATCCTTTCGGAGTCAGCCCATGCCTAAAGTGTGTAGCTTGGAGTGAAAATGTGGCAGTTTGGGACTTTTATAGCTATTGCCATGCACTCGTGTAACATTATGCTCTTTTTGTAATCAAACCTTGGAACCTTGGGCTGCTTTTTGCCACCATTCCCTGAGAATAATCATAGGTCGGTGTTCAAAATTGCATGAACTCGGTTCTGGGCTGGTGCCCCATCCTGAGCGACTGCTGATTCTGTGGGTTTGCTGCACACACACCACAGGGGCCTAATAGACGGCTCTTTGTGGCAGGCTGGCAGCGCTCGGCTGTGCCAAGTGCTCTGTTTTTAACATTTAACAACGGTAGTGGGTTTATTTTATTTTATTTTATTTTATTTTATTTTATTTTATTTTATTTTATTTTATTTTACTTTATTTTATTTTCAAGAGGAATGACTGAATTAGCTCATAACCTGTAATCGGTATTAATTCTTTTGACTGCTCTTGGTTGAGTTATAGATGATCATTGTTGTCTGACCCTAGCTAAGGCCATTTCTAGAAAATGCTTTGTGTGACTCTGTGTATATAGCAGAAAGGAATGCGGCTTTCCCCTAATTATATACTGGTAATGCAGGAGGAGACATTTCTAGTTCTGCTTCTGAAACTATTTCCTTTGAGTGCTGATTAGCCAGTGATAGCAGTAACCTCTGAGACCGTTTTGAAAAGGAGAGACAAGGCAGGAACAAATACAGTTTCATCACTTGAAGCCTTGCATAGATTGTAGCAGCAATTGAGCCATCAGTAAGTCACTGGGGATAATATAGTTAAACTGCTCTGTATTTTAATAAGATTAAATCGATTCAGTTCTTTGCCAGTCTTTTCAAAGCCAAGTGCTGTATAGTGGTCAGTAGCTCAGCCATCTCTATGTTGGGAAACAAAGAACCGAAGTTTCATGTATTTGAACAAAAGAATTGAAGAAGATGTGAAGAATGGTATCTTTACATGCAGTTTTCTGCAGAAGATGTATAGAAAAAATATCCCAGTATAAGCAAGTCACATTTCCCAATCAGCTATGCCTATCTGATTTGCCTTTGTTCTCAGTTCTTGAATTTTATTTAGATCTCCTGACAGGCGTGTGAAGGCATTTCTTACTGTAAGTGCTGCAAGTACAAAGAATTTCTTACAGAAGTGAGTTCAATTGTCAATACCATTTATTACAGTATTAGTTAAGGCGCTGTGAATAAATCAAAGGATTAACGTTATCTCTTGGGTAGAATAGAGGAACAGAACATGATATTGCTCATGTATCACTGATGCTCAATATTTTTTCAACCTTTCATTTGTAAAAATGTAAGGGGTTTCCCTAAAGTGGGTTCTTTTTTTTGTGAGTCTGAGCTGGTAACACAGCTTTTACCATTTAATTGTTAAAAACCGTGTTTACGTCACCATTAATTGTATAGGTAGGTATTGCTATATTTAAATATATTTGGGCTGCTGTGTCAATGCATTCATTTAATGCTTCTTGAGCTGAATGCTTCATTCATGAATTGTTCCATCCAAAACAGACGAAAGTGAAAGAAAGCACATAAATTCATGGCTGCTCCTGAGCTGGGCAATAGACACAACGATAACCCTGCATTAGCTCTGGGTGAAGGGCATTCATGTGGACATTTACTGATCCTCAGTTGACCTGTGGCAACTGCTGCTCATTGAAGAGCAGCTCATTAAAGAGCAGCAGCATCACTGCATGTGCAGACCTACAGTGGTGAATACAGGATTAGATGTTAGCCCCTCTGGTTTAGCTGATCAGAGAGGTTAAGAGATGACTTGGCTGTGGTCGTGGAGCACCTGCGTATAGGGGATGTTTCTAATAGGAGGCAGTGCTTCATTGCAGCAGAAAAAGTTACAATGGAAATGAGAGTCAGCTTAATTAGAGCTGGAGGAAGGAAGGCAGCTAACCTTGCCAACAGCGTTCCAAGGACAAGCTGGGTTTTCCATCATCCAAGTCTTTATGTTGAGTCTGCATATCTCCTGGAGGGTGGGTCATAGCTCAGTCAGGAGTTATGGGCTTGAGGCAGGAATTGGGTTATTTGCTATGCAGAAGGTCAGGACACAGTCGTTAAGGCCTCTCTGGGCCCTAAAGTCTATGAATTCCAGCAAGAATTATTACAAGGTCACCATGGCCAGCCTTGAACTTGTGGCAAATATTAATTGCCAAATAACACATGTCAAAGATGCCTTATAAATGAAAAAAAGGAGACAGTAGTGTTGCCCTATGGGTCATTTATCCTGTGGCATATGATACCAAAATCTGATTCATTAGTCTATATCGAGTTAGAGCATGACTTTGAGGTTCAGCCATGGTGGGACTCAGAAGATCCTCGTTCTGCCACAGGCTTTCTGTTTGATCTGAGCTAAGCTTTCACCTTTGCTCCATGTGAGTATTTATTTTTCCAGTATCCAACATGAAGTACCCAGGTGTCTTGCAACATATACCGACCGTCTACGGACCACACCTGAAACCATTTGCAACCTTTGCATCCCCAGAGATCCTGCAAGGCAGTCGAAGTTCACAGAGATTTATTTTCAAAGCTTCTGATTCTGAGCAACACAGAAGCTGGGCAGTCTTTGTGGAATCTGGATTTCATTTGCATAATCCCCCCAGTACAATTCAGTGATATTTCAGTCCCTACAACAGCAACATGAATGGCACACAAAATGTGCTTATTTCTTTGGACTGCCATTTAAAAATAACTTGTTGTTAGGAGTGTGTCCAAAAAACACAGGATTTAAAAATAACTCCGCTAATGAGAGCGGATTGGCAGTAGCAGCGCTATAGGTTAGAGCCTGTGCGTGTGTCTGCGCCTGCCCTCCCCGATCATCTGCCCTGGCTCTCTGCAGCTGAAGAAGAGATGCAGTGCTGCCCATCCTGCCTTGTTTTCTCTATGGTTTGGAAACCCAAAGGTCTCTGGGGATATCTTTGAAAGCTGCCTCTGTACAAGGCCCTGAAAACCCTGCACCCCAGAAAAATCCCCCAAGCAGGGGCTCCGTGCACTGAAGACAAATGGGGAAGGCTTTTTTCTTCCAAAAGGGGTCCTGCTGTGTGTGGAAATATGAAAGATGCCCTCAAAAAAAATCAGCCCTTCACGTAGATGGAGTGAGGCTGAAAATGAATTTCAGCTTTCAAGCGACTTTATGCTGTCTCCTTGATTGACTTGCCAGTTTTAATACTGTAAATTGAGGGATTGCGTGTAATGCATTCATGCCGTTCTTGTCTGGAATGAAGCAAGAACATAATTTATGGGGATATTCTCATCTCAGCCTTTGAGGAATTAGCTTCAATTAACTCTGTTGGGAATTGCATGTGTCGGGTGTCAGAAAGCCATCAAGTTTTCTTTAGAAATGCCTGCTGCTGCACGCATTTCATTCTTGGGCTGTCTGAAGGGTTTTAGCAGTGGATAAGGATTCAAAGCTGGGGAAACACAGATCTGGGTGACCAAGTTTCACAGGGTTAATACCGCACACAGATGATGGACAGGACCGTAGCTGAGTGCACTGCAGTCCGTTATAATTTATAGCCACCCAGCTTGGTTGGGAGAGGGTTTGGGGAGGGTTGAGCGGCTTGTGAACCCGGAGTGCAGAAAAAGCAAACACACCAGAGGGCACGGGTTGTAAAATAGGATCTCTCCAGATAAATCTTTCTGACGTCCATGAGAATTAGAAAGGACATCGACTCGAGGCTGAGAGTGGCCAGTGATTGCGGCTCTGACATCCTTCGGCTGCAGTCTGTGTCCCAGGTTTGAGGGCAACCCTAAGGAAATTGGGGTGGTGAGGGTGAGGGATTGGGGTCCCAGTGCATCGCAGTGCTGGGGTGCAGCAGCAGAGTCACCCCGTGGCATGTCGGGGAGCATTTCCCTTCATCAGGCACTGTGGAATCAGATGAGAGCAGCTCGATGGGAGCAGCTTGCCATTGTGTTGGACCCCAGAGCCTCAGCATGATGCCGCCCACCAGCCTCACCGAGATGGAAGGGATGCATGGCCTGCCAGACTTCATTAGGCTACCATATCAAAATACAGCACAGGAGAGCCGTGAGCTTCAGACAGCCCGAGCGATGCTCCCTGTGTCTTGGCTTGCCAGCGATGGCTCCGTAATTACTCTATCAAGCATCGTCTTGAATCTGAGAAGAGTGGAGGGTGCTTATTTTCACTCTTAGCGCACATTCTTCAGCTCTCTCTTAATTTCTGTGCTAGTGGGGACAGAATCAGGCAAAGATGTCTGATGCTCCTTGAAAGCCAAAATCCCCCCCTGTCCCCTTGATTAGCACTTCATTATCAGCTGCCACCCTCTGCGACAGGCACCAAAGTCATTTTGTTGGCGGACTGCCTCCCAGCGATGCCCTTACACCTAAACAGCCAATTCTCTATCCACAGCTTATCCCAAAGATTAAAAACCCGAGCAAGCTCGATCTGAGCAAATCCAAACCAGTAATCCTGATCAGTTCTGTCGCTAAAAGTGTGTTAATATGGCACAAGAGCGAGCGTGGCTTTCTTCCAGCAGATACAACACTCACAGCTCGTCTGGGCGGGGAGTTTTTCTGCTGCTGTGTATTGACACAAAGGAGCACTTAGCTTGATAATGCCTCCTGGCTGCTGCCACGATGCAAATATTAAGAACAAATTAAGGTGTAAGATTAAACTCTGGAAGTTGTTACCTGTTCACGGTGATGTAGCAGTTGCTTCTTTAGCTTTTTTTTTTCACACCAAAACATTGGCTGTCAGCACCTGGGCGTTTAAAAATAAAATTCAGCTCCTTCCTTATTCAGGAAACAATTAGAATCTGAAATCTCCTGTAATATTTCTGCTACAGCATTTCTAATCTGCAATTAAATCTGTCATGGGCTGCAATATGACTGGCTGCAAGCCCCACGAACGCTGGCTTGTCGGGGTGGCTTGCTCGTGGAGCCGGTTCAAAGCGACACGGACACGGCAGCTTGCATAAATTGAAAGTCAGCTCAAAGTTTGTTATGGCCACAGAAATCCCAAGGCTGGCGAGGCTGAGGCTGGTGTCAGGGTGAGGTGGGGATTGCTGTGCACCGGGGCTGTGCAGCCCAGGCTCTGGGTGGCCCCAGTGCCTTGCCATGCAGACTCCCACCGTTGTGGGACATAGGAAAGGTGGCAGCAATTGCTGAAATTCCCCAAAGGGCAAGCCATGTCGGGTCTGAGTGAGCAGTGAGCAAATCTGTTTGCCGACACGTACCCTTGACACCAGTATTGACAGCAGTAATTGCAGGAGGACGTGTGGTTGGGATGAAAGAGGTGTCTCCCAGGTGACAGACGGTGCTAGTGGCAAAGCTGGCCCAAAACGCTGCCTTCCTAAGTGATCTCAGTGCTAAACGCGGCGTAGCCAAACCTGCAGTCACTATGGAACTGGGAGGAACCGAGAGAAATGAGCAACAGAAGAAAGCAAGGCTTGCTTTGGAAATGCTTAAGCTGAGTAAACATAGCTAAAAATAACCTGCTCCTTAATGAGATGGGGAAGCTGGAAAAAGCGTGGAGAAATTCTTGCGAACAGTCGTACGAAGGATGAGTTCAAGGAGATGGCAGCAAAACCGCTGGGTGGAGGGCAGGGTTGTACCTCCAGGTGCCCAGGGCTGGGGAGATCACGGGCTGTGAGTCCTCAGCTTGTCTGAGCCCACCCAGCCGGACTCTGTCCCCTCCTCGGCACCCACCTGCAGGGCGCTGGTGACGAGTGGCAGGAATTCAGGGAATAGCACCGGCAGCGTGCTGGGGCTGCAGAGGCTGATTTATACAGCAATGCTGACAGCGAGCTATGTGCATGGCTTAGCTAAGCACCCCTTGACATGGGATGAGAGTAGGAGAGAGATTAGGTAAGAGCACGCAGTCCTCTGAAAGCCTGAAGTGCTGGGGAGGAAGGAGGGGTATTTTAGGTGGTGAGCGAGATAGTGAAGAACACAATGGGGTGGCAAGTGAAAATGAAAACTGTAACGAGGACATCTATTAGAGCATTAAACAGCTTTCCAAAGGCAGTGACTGAAGTCCCGTAGTGTGAAATCTGGGCATTGCAGTGCAAGTGTAGCATCCCGTGATGAGAGTTGTCCCATGATGAGGACTGAGACTAATTAAGGAGTTTTCTCCCCTCTGCTTTGAAAGAGTGCCCTGCCCTGTCCTGTCCTGCCTGGCGGTGCCAGAGCATTGCTTGTTCTTAGCAGCCCCCTTATAATGCTGAACGAAACCTCTTCCTTCCAAAAACACAGAGGTGACTCGGAAAGAGATTGTCCCTAGGTGAACACCACAGTAAATATTTATTTCAGTTCCAAGGGAGTTTCCAGGCTGGAGCACTTGTGAATTTAGCTTCCCCAGTGGCACAGTATTCAGAAGAAATAAATTTTCTTCCCAAACTCCATTTGGAAACCCAAATGTTTTGCTCGGTAATGGGCAAGAGCTGCTGCAGATGCTGCCATCTCCACAGTAGCTCCGCGTTTCTCCTGATTCACCCAGAGATACAGATTTGCTGAGGCTACTGGAAATGAGCAGCTTGATTGGGAAATGCAGGAAATGTATTAACATGTGGCCAGGCAGCAGCTTAGCAAATCTTGCCAAAAATCTCTCTGGCTGCCTGCGCTTTCCCTCTGCATTTACTGTCCTTTCATCTTCATTAACCTTTTATAGCTCTGTCTGATTGCTGCAGATTTCCCACCATTTCCTACCAAAATGTCACTCTAACAGCTTTGTTATGGGCAGCCAATATCGATGTTGGACATCACAGGGCTGTTAACATCTAAGAGAGTGATTGAGATGGGATGGAGCTGTTTGTGAGCGATGCCAACGATGACGGTCCGACCGCCTCCAAAGCTGCAAGGAATGCATGTAAGAGGGGAGCGGGAACTCTATGCCCTACAAAAGGCACCTCGGTGGCTCTCCCAGATGACTGATAGTGTTGTGAGAAATTCAGCAGCTTCTGCAGCTCATTGACCCATTGAATAAATGGGTCTTTGAATAAATAAATAAAATTAAATTCAATAAATTGAATAAATGCTCTTTTTCAACCGTTTTTTTGGGGCCAAGTTTAAAATGACAGCAACAGCAACAACAAAAAAAAAAAAAAAAAATTCCTTTTTAAGAGTTTGCAAAAGATGCTTGTCAGCTGCTGCAGTCTTTGTGAGTCTGGGTGTGGCTTTTTTTGGGTATAACTCAGAGATTTCCATTGTCTAGCAGCTAGCTGGGGCATTAAATTGTCATGGATCACATCTTTTTCATCACACATGCACAAACCTGGAAGATTAATTACACTCCCTTTTGTAAAACGCAGCATCCCAAGTGATTAGGAAAGAAATGAATCAAGAATATGAATTTAAGTACCTAAAAGCAACACAGCCATAGCTTGGCTTGAAAGAAAACAGCTGCCAAGAAAATAGTGAGGCAAAAATGTGGAGCAGTGTCTCTGAGGCTGGAGGAGGGAAAAGGGCTCGGGATGCTCCCAGAAGTGTTTGGTCTGACCTGGGGCCCTGACATCTTGAAGATCGGATTGCATCAGCTCTCCTACACTGAGCCGGGCAAAACTCATGCAGGGTTTTTTGTAAGGGACAAGCAGGCTAAACTGGAGGTTTTCCAGTGGATGGTGTTTTCCTTCCAGTTAGGACACAAGAATTTTTCACGTATTGGCAAAATCAGCTTTACTCTTAAGGCTCAAAGAGCCGTTGCTGGTGTTAAAGGGAAAAGTGGGCATCAGCGTGGCACACCCAGGAATTCAGGCAGCATATTTTGTCTTCTGCCCTCCCCACCGCATGGCTTCTTGCTTACTTTTGTTCTTCCCTTGCATTTTAGGTGCTGAGAGGAGGAGAGGTGATAGTGCAAACGGCTGGTGGGGCAGGTCTGTGCTGTGGGGCGGATGCACGCTGCTGTCCGCAGCTGCCGTGGTCACCTCCAGCAGAGGAGCTGCAGCTACGTGGGTGGAAAATGTGCTTTGTTTTGTGGAGGTGAGTCATGCCACAGGGTGCTGCCCTGCGCTGAGGCCACGCTCCGTGTCGGAGGTGGGAGTGTTGCATGGGGATAGCAACAAATGCCATATTCAGGTTGTGGTTTCAGGCTGATGCAGTACATGCCTTTGGTCCAGCATGTTCTTCATCTGCTTTTATAACTCTGTCTCTCTTTCTGACCCCTCCTTTGCTTCCTCCAGCACTGTCCCCACTATTTTTCCCCCAGACTGCCACTGCCTGCCTAGAAAAGAGATGCAAACGTAGCAGAGCCAGAGTGGGAGACGTAACCTTCTCCAGATGTGTGCTGTAAGTGGGCTGGGAAAGAGCTGTTCCCTGGGCTTTGATGGCAGAGAGGGACATGCAAGTCCAGGAAAAGCCTTGGAGGGTGAAAAGGAGAGAGTCAAGAGAAGCAGTTGCCCAGGAAGACTGGAATTTCAGCCAGTGGGTATTTTTAGCACAGACCCGGGCAATAAGCTGTAACTTGACCCTGCGCTGGGGGATGAACTGGGAGACCACTCAAGGTGCTGCACAGCACCATTTGCTGTGTTTTAGTTATTTACTTGTGCTTATGTAAGATTTAAAACTCTTTTTTTTTTGGCTCGTGGGTGTCTGTTTCTGTGCGTACACATACGGAGCAAGGGGCAGGGAGTTCACAATGTGACCAGACATATATCAGGGTGTTTATCTGTCAGTATATGCAGATAAGGGAGTTATAAAGTTCCCATTTTAGAGATGAAAATGGTTTTAAACATGTTTCCTTGAGAAGTAGTGAGGGGGAAGAAGGACTGCACGAAGTCCCACGCTCCCTCCCCTCTCCCCTTCTCATTCTCCCAGGGCTTTTCTCACTGCGGCTCCAGGACTAGCGGGACCCCTCCGAGGGCTGATTGAACTCCTGAGGATGCGAGGATGCCAGCCAGCAAGAGCTGGTGCAGCTTCGGAAAGGGGCTAGTGAGCATCAGGACCGGAGGAGGGAGGAGCTGGGTGGCCAGATCGGCTGGAGGATGTTGGGGAGCTCTTGCGAAGCACCTCGGGATGGAAATCACAGCCTACAATCGTAACACATCAGCCTTCTTAAATAGAGAGGAAAAAAAAAAGAAAAGGGAAGAAAGGGATCTTTTTTCTTCCTCCTGGGAGGAGCTCTTATCTGATTCCTGAAGATTGTTTTAGTGTCTGTGCTATTTTTGTAGCTGGAAGTGCACTCTGTGAAAGAGCAAGCAATGCTGAGAACCTCTGAGAAATTCATTAAGAAAGGAGAAGGCCAAAAGTTGAGCTGGGACACGGGAAGCAAACAACCACGTGCTCTGCAGCCTCCAAATTTGATCTCCCTCTCTGATGCCCTACTGGCCGTATGGCTCCGAGACAGCTGGGCTGGAACAAACAGCCTTGAGGCCACCCGGAGGTCTGCTGGGCAGGATAAAGTTACTCGAGCATCCTCACCCTGCCGCTAACGTGTCACATTTGCAGCCCACTATTGATTTCTGCGACTTAGGATCCCTACGGCCACCAACAAGTGGACCAGAATGAACTCCAGACCTTTGGGAATTGACAGGGCTGAGATGCAGAGTGCAGTCTTTCACCGCTTTGCTGCTCCTGCTCTCCAGGTCATCCATCTGTATGCAGCCACCACCACTCCCCTGCAATGCCAGGGGGCAATAGCTCAGAAAATGGACCCCTTTGCTGTTTTCCCTGGGTGCAGTGATAAGTGTGGGATGCTGGCCTGTTTCACTCTTGCTCACTCAGAGAAACAGGATAGAGCTGCCATTTTTAAAATTTAAATTATTATTATTATTATTATTATTTTTCACAGTGCTGAGAATCACATGTTTGAAAATCTTGCAGAAGTTTTTTTCTTATTTTTTTTTTTTTTTTTTTTTTTGTAGTGCACCATCCAAAGCAACGATCTCTTGATGTATGGCTGCTGACAGGTGCCCATCTGCTCCCCTGGAAGCCCATCTTTCATGCCTCATCTCCTCCAGCATGTGAGATGGGGCGAAGCGGCGTGCCCGTCTGCAGCCGAAGGGGATGCTGCATGCAGGACCGCATGGCTCCGCAAGCGGCTGTCATGCAATGCAGCCTGCTCAGCCTTCCAGTGTCAGAAGCATTGCTGGCTGTGCATGCAGGGCAAGGGAAAGGAGAAATGCTGCTGCTGCAAAGATAAGCATGTGTTTGCTGTGTTCCTGAATGCTGTGGAACTTTTTTTTCAGGGGAACGGGAGACCTGCCTGCTGGTGGCAGGGAAGAGGTTAAATTTTGATAGCATCTTTGTTAAGCCAGGAAAACTTTGACCTCTGCCTCTTCTTTACTTCCAACCAAATTCGGGAGATTATGACAAAGCCTGTGTGGGCGTGTTCCCAGCGTTCGGTTTCCAAAAGATGGAAATACCATCTTCCTCCCCTCCGGAGATTTCAGCAGCGGGAGCTGGAGCTGGAGAGCTGCTGCCGAGACCCCCCCAGCACCCTCACCCTCACCCTCTGCTCGTGGCCAGGAGGAGAGCAGCCAGGGCAGGAGGCATCCTGCTGTCCCGAGGAGGGTGATTTATGGTGTTCGGGGGGTCATTGGGGAGCCAAAGTCTGCACACACATCCTCCCTCCCTCTTTGTGAGCATATAAATAGGTTGTAGTGCCTGCTACTGCTGGCTTCTGGATGCATGGATAGATGTTTAGCCCTGGGTTCATCCCACCCTGAATTTGCCTGAGATGCCTGAGCGTGGAGCACAGACATCCTCGGGCTCCCTCTGTTGTCGATGGAGCGAAGCACCTGCAGAAGGTGACCCAGCTCAGGTGAGCGATTCCCTTAATTGTCTTCTGGCTAATTCTGCACCAGCCGGGTGCCCGCAGGCAGGATGATGGTACCGGGGAGAGCAGCAGGCAGGGGTCTCGTTGCACCCCGTGTCTGTCTGCCCTCGTGTTTCCCTGTGGTTTTAAGCATGGAGGGTCCATAGTGCCCGCGGGTTCCAGCTCACCACTCACCAACTCCTCCAGCCCTCTGCAGCCAGCCAAAGTCCTAAAATCAACCACCCCACACTCCACGTGCACCCACACCCCGTGACACCCCTTCGTCCTTCGCTCCACCGTGAGGATTTGGAAGGAGGGCAGCAAAATGCCTTTGCTCATCTCACCTCCAGCTGGCATCTCGGGAGCGAGGAGAGACGAAACAAGGAGGAGAGATGAGAGATAGGGCACGGCACACCTTGAGATGAAAGACGTGTGGTTGGTGTTTGAAGAGCTGTGACGTTCCTTGGAGAGGAGGATTTATTTCTTCATTAACTTGGTGCCTGAACAAGTTTATCTTGAAGCACTGAACAAGTGTCATTCATGTTTCCTTTGAGCAAACAAGGCTCTTTGATAGTGCCTACCCTCTTTTGACCTTTATTTTAATTTTGAATGCTACTAATTAACACCGATCGTTCATTCAACCACGAAACTGGTTGTTCCTGCTGAATGCAAAGCAAATGCTTTGTGGTCAGGAGAAAAATGGGGGCAGGTTTCTGTAGGAAAACTCCAAGGTTGAGGGATGCCCTATGCAAACAGGGGGCTGTTGTGCTCAAACTGGGGAATTTCCTCTGGTCCTGTGGAAATAGGAATTTCCTCTCTGGTCCTGGGAATATTACACCCCATAGGAAAGGAGAAGGTGCTCTCAACAGATGGCTTGTGGAGGCAGTGCCAGGACTCACTCAGGACCATTTAAACCCTGTTTTTTTTTTTTTTTTCTTTTTTTTCTTTTTTTTCTTTTTTTCCTTATTTTTCTTCTGAAGTGTCTGGTTTACAGCTACCTTGGCAACTGCTTTTGTGGGCTGCTGAAGAGCACAGCTTTGCTCTGCTCCCAACCCACTTTCCAGTGTTGCTGGGGTTACCTGCTAGCAGGAACCCTTGGGGAGATGACACCAAGTGCTGCCCCAGGAAGCACGTCCCTTTGTCCAGGGCAATGATTCTCCATGCTCAGAGGAAGGCAGGAGGGTTCATCTGCCTTGTGCACCAGCCTCAGCCTCTCCAGAGCAGCTCTGCCCACCAATGTCACCAGAAATCCTCAGTCCTGTGCTTGGAGGTTGCCTTCCTTTAAACTGCCAAAATGTGTAGCAGAGAGATTGGGTTCAGTTGGTGTCTGAAGGCTGCTGCGGCCAGAAGAGCTGGGCTGGCTTTTGGGAAGGAGAAAGTTTTTTCAAGGGTGGACCAAGGGCTGAGGGTTCCTTTCTCCGCACAAGTCCTACCTGGTGTTTTATCACCTGGAAAACATACAAACCAAGATCTCTCGACGTGAGACGAGCTCCCTGGTGCACCCATAACGGAGCTGCTGGTGTTGTGAAGGAGGAACTGGGCAGTTGTCCACATTTTCTACACAGGCTTCATGGAAAAAAACAGGATTCTGGGCTCTAGCTTGAAACCCTTCCTGTTTCACAAGCATGAGTAACCACTGAGACAATGCAGACAGTCGCAAAGAGAGGCTGGAGGGCTCGGATGCCAAATTCTTCCTTCAGTTACCGCAGCAAGACCTTTGGTGCATCACAGCTGCTGGGATAAGGGGGGTTGGTATCTGGAGACGGGGCTGAAGCCACACCATAAGCTTCCTGTGGGACTGGGAGCAACCCTAGCAGGGCTTTAAATTTCCCTTCTGAGGGGCTACAGGTCTTTAAATTTCCCCTCTGAGGGGCTCCAGGACTTCCCCATCTCACCAAGAGAAGGATAACAAGAATCATTAGGGCTACAAAGGGGTCAGGTACCATCGTAGGAGAGAGCTGTCTGGGCAAGTGTCACAGGTTTCCTTGGGACGGGGATGTCATGGGGACTAGCACATCACATAGCATGCCTGAGATGCTGACAGAAAATACCAGCTCTCATGCAGACAGTCCTGCAACTCGGCCACCAAAGTGCTTTTCAGCTCAGTCTCAGGGAGCCGTGTGGGCTCCGCTGACCTTCCACGAAGCATGTCCACAGCTCTCACATGAAGTGCTTTAACGGCGTTACCAGCCCTGGCCCATTTCCTGGGATTAAAAAAAAAAAAATAAGCACATGTGATTGATAACTTAGTTCCATCAGCAGCACTACTGAATGACAGGCACCGTCTATTTTGGTCTAATAATGAATTCACTATCTAGCAGCCTGCCATCATTGTGGTCCCATGATATTTCTAGCACAAGCATGGGAAGATAAAGCATCCACTGGCAAGGAAAGTTGAGCCTGTAACAGCTTCCAGAGCAGGCCAACAGATCTAAATATGATTTCCTTGTCTCCACACACCGACAGCACAATGCAGCTAAACAAAACCTCTTTTCTAGCCCCCATGAGAGTTTTTAGCACCCGTGGAGCAATCCGTTCTGCACAACCCTGTGTCTGCTGGAAACCCAGGCTGCCTCTTGCCACACTGCCTCAGCCTGCAAGTCCTATGAATCTGATTTTAAGCAGCATAATCTAGCAGAATAGTTTAAACGTTTCACTCAAGGGCTCCACCACATCTGAGGGCAGGGAATGAATCATGTTCATTCCTTTATCTGATGGTGTGTTAGTGTAAAAGGAGCGAGTTGCAGTGAGGAACTTGCTGTTGCAGGGAATTTGTGTTTACATAAATCCCCAACCCACAGAATTTACTTATTTATTTATTTTGCCGTGCCATTCCCTGTTTGTAAAATCCTCATTGGGCGCTATTTAAAAACCATCAGCATTCAAATAGTTTAGAGGCTGGAGCTGGGAAGGGGGAGGAAATGCATGACTGCAAAGGGAAACATTGTCCAGGGAGCTGGTCTAGTGGTTCTGTAAGAGATTTAAGAAATTTTCTGAAATTGCTTTTTTTTTTTTTTTTTTTTTTTTAATGTAGAAAGGAGGGTGTATGTTAAAAGTTCATGAAGTTACCCAAACCTAGGGATATTAATATCATATTATTTCTACTCTTTGCAATAATTAATCAATTTTATTATGTGTCAGGGAAATGCTACTGGCCCTGGACTGAGCAAGGGGTCTGAATCAGGGTGGGTCCCACATCTGCAAACAGCACATAGGTCCCACCAAAAGCCTTGAGATCAGGCTCTGAAATCCCAATGATTTATGTGATCTGGCTGACCCCTTTGGCTTGACAAGGCAAGCCAAGCACCACAAAGATGGGGAAGACCAAAAGTGAGTTTGCTTAAGCAGCCCAATTTTTCTCCCCTTGACCCTGCTTTTCCCTTTGGTTTGTCTGGGGTGATCTGTCTCCTGCTCATGGTTTCCTTGCGTGGTCCTGTCATTGAACCCTTCCCACATTCAGGTTTTCCTTTCCTCCTTATGCTTATGGTCTCCTGAACACAAATAAGATGGTCATTGGGTATGGGCAGAAGGCTGATTCTTGCAGCCAAAGCTCACTCATTTCCCACTCCTTGCACCCTGCAATGGGGAAGACCAAAGAAAAGCTCACCAGAGTGCTTTCAGATGGGCCACACCAGGTAGGTTTTCCATTCCTGTGGATGAAGCAGGTGAATCATTGCCTGCAATAACCAACGCTTTTCATCCCTTTGTCAAGCAGATGCCCCATGCAGGGAGTACCAGCCAAAACAGCCAGGGCTTCAGGGCACGTGAAAGCAGAGCCTGTGACTAGGAGGTGCCTGGCAGCCTTACGGATCGGCACCCTAACGCCACAGCTCCACTCATGGCACAGATTATCTCAGCGATGCCCATGTCTGGCTTTGTAAAGGTTATAGATACAAGTTCTCCTGGTGAGCACCAGGTCTGCTGTCTAACCACAGAGGGACCTGTGCCAGGTGGCGTGGCAGCAATCCAGAGCCCCTGTGTGGTGGGAACATTGCAGGGAAGGCTGTCCTTGGGCACCCCCTTGGCCACTGACCAGCACTTTGTGACACTTTTCCTCCACATGAACACATCAGCAGCGGGAAGCCTCCAGCCCCAGGCCTGCCTCCATCCCGGGTGAGGCTGACTGTGGGGCTGTGACTGATGCTGTGGAAAATCCCCTTCAGTGGAGCAACCTCTACACCCCACAATGAAAGCATTTTCACTGCAGGGAGCCTCTGCTCCTGCATTACCGCTGGAGAATGGTGCCAGACCCATGCCCCTTTCCCAGTGGTGCCCCACACACTTGTGTGGAGGGCAGCCCAGCAATAAGGAGCAATTCCCTTCTCAAGCCTTGTGCCAGACTCAGCCTTGTTCTGGGAAAACCCTTTGGCTCACACGTTGCTCTGTGCTGGCCTGGAGCCTTTGTTTGTAGGATGCTGAATACATCTGGCGCTGCCTGCATGCGTAGGTTTCGATTATGGCAGGGATAGTTTGTCATTAGCTGCTTAACCCTCCCGTGGACTAACGCACAGTGCTGCCCCCAGGACACTCAGTTCCCTGGGGTTTCTGCAGGGAATCACACCTCGTGCATGAAGGCATCATGAATGGCAATCGTGTGCGGGCGGCAACGTGCAGTGGCTAGGTTGCACTAAGTGGCTGTGCCTATTAGTATTGCGGTGAACTGGACGATCTTTGTAGGTCCCTGCCAACTGAAGTATCCTATTTTATTGCTAATATGACACCACTGCTCGAGGCTCCACCTGGATTGGTATGCATGGTGCTGTGCGGGTACTTTAGAAAGAAGTGTTGCTGCAATGTAAGCAGTAAGTGGTTTGCAGCGAGGTTTTGTGAGGGTCTTGTGGTGTGGGTGTCTGAGCCTGTCACCATCATGCAGAGATTTGGCTCAAGTTTTTTTTTGTGCTGATGAATACCTGAGTTGGCAGCAGCACAGTGTCTCTGCCTGCTCCCATGGCAGGGGTCCTGGCTTTCCTCAGTGGGCTGGGCAAGAGGGAGAAAGCAGAGATACCAGGGGACATGTACTGGTGGGGGAGAGATCTTTTTGGTAGCAGAGCAGTAGGGTGATTGTTGGGCAGAATGGCTCAGTCAACACCTCTCAGGCTTCACCGCTCTGAAGCTGGGCTGCAGGTTTGAAGGGGGATCAAATAGAAGGGAGCAGCAGGCAGCCTGTCCTGCAGGGGCTGCAGAGGAGGTGGGGAGCGGAACAGAAGTGAGGAGAAAATGGGGAACCAGTGAAAATGGGAAAGATAAAGCCAAGTTATTCCTGTGGACTGTCTGGGGGCACTAGTCTGAGTGAATATCCTCATCCCAGATGCTCTGTAACGTGCTCTCTGGCCAGTCTCGGCAAGATCTCCTGCAAGCCCTAGAGCAGAGACCTTCCCTCAGCCCCAGCAACAGGTGATTCATCTCTCAAGCAGGCTCCTTGCGTGCCTCCCAGCCACCCCACCAGGAGTGTGGATTCAGCAGGACCAGGGGTCAGCCCAGCCTCCTCCAAAGCCAAGTCAGCCTTTGGGTTGAGCCGGGAACACGAGAAGTGTTGCAACAGCCTGAGAGCAATTAGGGATGAGGATGCCAAGGAATGTGCTCCACACTGGATTGCTCTATGCTGTGGCAGGGGAGGTGTTGATAAAATATAAAAACATCTTGGACAAGAGCCCTTTGCTTGCAGCAGGAGGGGAGGGTGGTCTTGGAATATTGAAGAATATCATAGATTTACTATTTGCCTCGCAAAACAAAAACAACCCTCTCCTACAGTGTTTCCACAGCTACGCAGAGATAAACATACAAATTCCAAGGTTATTTCCGGTGGATTTCTTCAGGGCTCAAAACAAGCTCTTTCCAGAGTTGAAACATTACTAGGGAAGGCTCGTTCCAGCAGGAGTGCCCTTAACAGTGCTATTTATTGAGGTCTTTATTTTGTGGTGAGCTGTACCGAGCTGGAAAACATGGGGGTTTGTGATTTCAGGGACTAATCTGCTTGTTCAAACTGTAGTAGGGAAAGCAGATATTTAGGGCGGTTTTAATGGCTGGAGCAGCTGGCTCATAAATAACCCATGTAGAATTGAGTCTAAATTTTCCCTGAACAGGATGCTCCCGCAGATGTGACAATTAATCACAGTGATCAGCATTTCTGTACAAGCGTTTCCAGATAAATTGAAATGATGGGTTCTTGCTCTTTTGAGGGGTGGAATCAGAAATTCAGTCTGGAGGCTTAACACTTAGTCAGTACTTCCCTATGAGCAGAGGATACTGGAAGGGAGAAATTATGATGTGGGAAATGTCTCCCAGATTTACGGTCTGAAGGCTACAGCTGGGATTTCTTGGAAATATCTTTGCAGTTGTCATGGCATTTATTATGCCTAGAAAAGGTCTTCCAGGTGATACTCTTCACTGATGCTAGGAGTACTAAGTACAATGGGAAACAGGTTAAATGAGTTTCTTTGAAGTCAAAACACAAGACAATCTACACTGATAAGGAATTGTAATATTTCCACAAAGAATTTGCCAGCTGTGCATCTCAAAACTCACTCATACCACATATGCCTTTGTGTACCTTTACCTGAGCACTGAATTCCCAATTTGCTGTTTGCAGGCAGAGAGAAAAGAAAAAATGCTGCAGAAGTATTTCTCTTTCTCTGCATATCTCCAGGAAAATTATCTCAGAGGGAAATGGTGGACCCTTCCGAGGATGGTTAGAGCAGATCTGAGGCTAAGCAGGCAGGAATGCTGCACTGCAGGGGTAAGAAGTTTTCTGTAAGGACAGCTTTGTGCCTTTTTGTATTCACCACTGTAATGAGTTGATCAATGTTGCTGTACTGTGTGGTGCTTGGGATGTCTTTTTTTATTATTATTATTTTTTTTTCCTGCTTTTGGGATGCTCCTCCTGATTGCACTGAAGTTGTTTGGCTTTCAGGTGTGAGCTTGTGTCTGGAGAAATCTCCTTCGCTTTGAGTGAGCAAGTTGCACTCATTGCTTCAGCCTCCTCTGTTGAACACTAGCCTGCTCTGAGAGCATGGGCAGCACGCTTGGGCCATTGCTGGGGAGCGTCCACGTCCTTCCCATCTGCTGCAGCACATTAGTTTGGTCTTGTCAGGCAGAGATTGCCTCCCTCCGGGACTGATCATATCGTGCATCCATGCATCACCCTGGCAGGTTAGGATTTATTAGCGTGCTGGTCTCAGAGAGGCTGTATTTTACCAGCCCAAGTCAGGGGAAGGGAAGGAGAAGTTTCTTTTCTCCCTAGTTGTAAGGCCACCCACAGGAACCAGCAGCAGGGGAGCTGCATCCCACGTCAAAGGTACCTCCTCAGTTGGGCCCCATCCCCTGTAATGGCATCAGAATCTGAGGAAAGGAAATTTGTGCCCAAGGTGCCTGCATCATCTTCAACCTCTGGGCCACATCTGCACCCTCACCCACTGTTAAGTTCCACTGTTGCAGGGAATGGGTGTGCAGGCCTCATGGAAACCTATTTGGGTTGCAGATGTGGTGTTTTGGCCTGGCTGTGAACGTCTGAGTAGCAGAAGAGCTGTGGTTAATAGCATGAGAAAAGGGGAGGTATTACCATTCACACCTGCGCTACATCCCTCCTCCACTCTAGGATGGAACAGATGAAGTTATGTGTGCCTGGATAAACCAAGTGTGAAACAGAACAATGTGGGTGAATAAGCACTTAGAGTGAAGACAGCAGTAAATAATCCCTCTACAAATATGTTTTTTTTTTCTTTTCTTTTTTTTTTTTTTTTTTTCTTTACATGCCAGCATTTCTCTCTAGAAGCCCAATAACCACATCTATGCTTGGGATTTTCTATCCTGCTGAGAAGCCATCAGGTTTGATTAGCACATTAAGTGCCTGTTAGAATTAAAATTATCAGCAGTTAAAAGATGACCTGAACGATAAGATACAATGTTCTAAGCAAAAAAAAAAAAAAAAAAAAAAAAAAAAAAAAAATCTGAATGAGATGAGATGGAGAAAGGTCTTGTTTTTTTCCCCAGTCTGTTTTTCTTCCCATCATTCACTGTTCTGCCAGTCACCGAGAGGAGACACAGATATTTCCAGATTCATGCCAGTGCCCAAACAGCCAAATGTGCCACCAGGAGTGTGGTGAGTGGTCTCCAAACTGACTCGAGGATATAGGGACTGGGCTGCCTGCCTGACGTTGCATGTGGATAATGAAAGAAGCTGTCTTCAGACTGGTCTGGAGATGAGAAATCTCTGCACAAGTATTAGGAAATGAGATAAAAAGGCAAAAATCAAAGGACTGAATGACAGAAATATCATGGAGTTAGAGCTTAAAAGGGCTGAAAGCATCACTGTCCCTGGTGCCTCTACTTGTACTTCTTGCTTCTTCCTTTTGCATGTCTCCCTGTGGTGACCTGCATGTTGCTCAGCCCCTGACGGCCATTTTCACAGCCATTAATTGAATATCGACGTGTGGCAAACGCTTCGCGGTGAGGCCATCCCGCCGTGACTCTCGGCCTGGCTCAGAGGAGAGAAGCGCGAGACGTGAAATAACTCATTACCCGAGCAAAGGCAAAGCCTTCGCACAGGCTGAGACGGGCCTCGCCAGCAACCTGTGAGGGCAGGGCCTCTACTGCTGCCGGAGGCCTGGGAGGCCCCGCTGTGGCTTCTCCTGAGGCCAAAATGCCGAAAAGGGGCAATTACACCCAATTGCTCCAGCCCGCCTTGGCCAGGTTGGGCCTGGGGGCGATGCTCTGGAGCCAGCAGGTCACGTCACCGCTTGCTCTCCGCTGGCCTTGGTTTTAACTTGTTAAATTCCCGTGGCCGGGAGCAAGATGGAGGTTTTGTGGGCATGGCGTGTACCCAAGCTGCACCACCTCTGCCCGGCCCTGCGGAGCATGGCGATGCCTGCCAGGCCCTTCCACCTGCCAGAGGGGCTGCCGTTCTATTAATGCAGTTCCCCATTTCCAGGCTGAACATCTTTAGCCCAAGCCTGCACCCACACGGTGTCTTTGCTGCTGTGATGCTGGAAATGCAATTCTTATAGACCTCGGCATCGGCACCCTTGAACTGTGCTTGATTCAGTGGAACAGATCGACTTTCTAATCTGTCACTCAAGATAAGTTTTCCCCCCTATTAGAACTCTTTCCTGAACTGTTTACAGTTTTTCAACTTTCTTTTTGAAGTGAGAACCCCAGGCATGGGCATGTTTTTCCAGCAGCAAATGGTGAATGTGCCATTTTTCTTCCTGCCTCCCCTGCAGATACCCACATCTTGGGGCCCTGCTTGATCTCTGGACTTCAGCAACAACAGCTCGGGGGTCACCGCCAGTCACCAGCCAGGCTCACATCTTGTGGTCCAGTGGAAATTAAGCGCTATTTAATTTTGGGTCTGGAGCTATGCATTTTTTGGGTGATGTTCAAGGCTACAGTCCACCAATTTGTAGAGATTACCTCTATTCCTAGATCTTTGATGCTGCCTTTGAATTGAGCCATATCAAAAGAAAAACCTCCTACTGATTTCAGTGGGAGAAGAGCCCAGCTGATACATTTGCTTTTGACAGGTAGGTTCAGCAATTCTACATTACAGTATGACCCTAAAGTGTCTCCCTTGGCTTATGGGCAATGATATGGACTAAGCTGAGTCTGAAGCTTGATTAATGAGAACATAGTCTACAGGAAAACAGCTTCAGCATTTGCAAGAAGACAGACAGCCTCAGGCATTTTGTGGCTTTTGACAGCTGGGAGCCATGAATGTCTGTTGTCTTATTTAAAAAAAAAAAAAATCCTCCGTAGAACGAACACATTCAGCAAATGGAAAAAAAAAAGGAAAGAAAACATTACTCCCAGCTGGGGTGAGAAAAATCAAGTCTATCAGCGAGATTCTCTTGGTGGCTAAAAGGCAGCTTCCTGGGTTTTCATCTTGGTGGATTCATTCCTTGCATTCCTCCCCTCTTTCTATAGATAGATGGTTAAATTCTTTTTTTTTGGTGGTGGGGTCTTCTTTCAGGAACAAATTTTGAGCTATGCTGCAGATGGAGCATTTCCAGCCAAAGTCCCCTCTGAGCAGGGAGCATGCACTGGGATGCTTGCAGGACACTCTGAAAAACCCAGAGCAATTGGTATGGGGAAGATCCTCACTTTGAGATCCAAAGGATGCAGGTCTGGAGAAGATAATGAGGGGCATAGCAGGAATTTGGGAGCGCTGATTTAGATTCACTGCATAGCATGGGAAGAATGACTTCTCGCTTCCATCTGAAGGAAGTGGTCTTTGGTATTTGCCCTTTAGAGTCATTGCTGGTTGTCCACAGAGCCAGACAGATGCTGCTGCACTGGTTGTATCAGGAATACAAGAATAATGATTTATAGGATGCAAATATAGTTCTGGAGAATCTGAATATGACGCAGAGCGCATGGTGAATGTATTGTGCAGGTTGGGTCTGGCCAACAGACCATGTGTTTGGCGTGTGTGCTCTGAAATTAATCATGTGTTTGAGTGATAGCCTGATTGGGGATGCTTTCCTGAGTTTGGGATGTAAAATGCAACTTTAGGGAAGACTTTCTGAATCCAACAAATAAATCTGTTGCAGACGTACGAGTGTTTTCTGTTGTTTTTCATGGAGCTCTTTATAGCTTTCAGATGGGACACTCCCTGCTTCCTCCAGAAATTTCACTTGCAGTGAGTTGAACTTTTGGTCAGCACTGAAAATCCATGAAGAATATCAAGACGTGCAGGGCCCCAGATATAAAAGCCAAGAAGGACTAGTGATCCTTAGTAGTGATTACATTCGCTTCCTTTCCATAGGAAGGGATGGATTTCTGTGTTAAAAGGAGTGCATTTCTTGCAGAGCAGGCAGCATGACAGATTACCTTATTAATAATACAGGATTTCTTCTCTGAGTTGTGGGAATGTGCTAGGAACTCTTCACCTCCTCCTCTTCCCTTACAAAAGGGGAAATAGAGGCTAATTTATAAAGATAGACTGCAGTGTGTGATGGCTGGCAGAACACATGACTGATTGCTCCGTGCATGGATATTATATCTAATAGGTCTTGGTAATGGGTCCCTGAGGTCCCTTATGTCCCAGGCTTGGGGCAGCTCCCAGGGCTGCTGTGATTTGCTGTGCCTCCTGCAGCCGCTGGCTCTGCCACCAGCCGGAAACATGTCCTGAAGGGCATGTCAGTGCCTGCCATTGATTTTCAAGACCAGATGCCTCTTTTTGCTGTTTTCTGTGGGATGTGCATGTGGGTTGGAGAGGAGCAATCCCTCAGTCCACACTACACTTGTACTTATTGCAGGAAAAGTGGGGCAAGTGCTTTGCACCGTGAATGAGAGGCAGGGGAGAGCTGGCAGGATGGAAGCAGGGGGCTGAGACTGTAATTATTTTCCTGTGATGTGCCCTGTGTGCAAATAGGCATTTCTAGCATGTGAGAGCAGTCTGCACATCAAATGCATCAGTTGTATGCTGGTTCCCCCAGGAGTGGGTTCAAAGTAAAGGCAATGCTTCATCAGAAAGCTAATTGAGGAACTGAGTCTGAAGTCTGGTAGCAGAATTACCTGTTTTATGCCTCCTATTTGATTTTATTTCAGCTCGCCCGGAAAACTTAGACCCCTGCATCCACGTGCCTGCTACATTCGCTTCCTTATGGCAGTGCACAGTTTGCTGCAAATTATTGAGATGATGCTTGGGGCTGTGCTTTCTTGTTAGCCTTTGGTTGCTCATATTTAACATTTGTAATAGCCTGTGTTGTGTGTCCTGCAGTTGTAGCCGTGCATTTCACTGGCAAAGGTCAATATTGTTTAAAGGTGAATATTTTTCTCCATTCTGCGAGGGAGATTTTGCTGCTTGTATATCAATATGATGTCTTGCAGTGTTCTGGCAAGCTGGAAAAAGGAGATAAGAATGAAAGAAATGCTAAATTTCATGACCCAGTGGCTTATATTCTGTGTGCTTCACTGCGGACATTTAACAATCATGAGAGAAGGTCTTCTATGCTCCTTAAAATATCCACATCTTTAATGTAAATGAATCAGAACCATTTTTCATCGTTGGGTCATGCAACTCGGGAGTCAGAGGGAATAACAGTGGGTACATTGTCTGGATGGATGAAAAGAGAGAGCCCCAACTCTGGAGCAGACCCTTATTACAGAGCAATGTAATAAGGAGACGGCTAACTGGTCTCATGTGTCTGATTTCTGACACCAACACACATTTGGTTTCTTTTCTGAATGCCCTTGAAATGAGAGGTGAAGCATGCAGGTCAGGAGGGTGCCGAGCCCAGGGCTGGGAGCTGGACCTGTTCTCGGTGCTGCCGCTACCTTGCTGGGTGATTTTAGGCCCATCTTTTCCCCTCTCAAGGACTTTGTTTCCCCTTGGCTTTTCTCATTTGGGACTTGCAAGTGTCCTTTTGTACAGACCCAAGGCTGCCTCTCCACCCTGCCAGCCCCAGAGCTCCTGGCTAGAGCTGACACCCTAATGGGTGTCACCTTCTGCCCCATCCACAGCACAGCCGTTTTGCTGGATATGCTACAAGCTATGGCAACACAGAAATAAAAAGCATGCAACTGAGGCAAATGCCATTCTTGGAGGAGTGAGTGGTGGATCCCACTGTTTCAGAGGTGGTTGCAGCCTTGCTTTGTATCCCATGCCCATCCCCTGAGAGCTACAGATCTCCTGCGGTTCCCTCTGTGGCTTTCTGTGCTTTCAGGAGCTTGCTAGGTCCCTTCAGAACAGCAAAGCATTTTTGCTCAAGGTCACGCTTTCAGTGCTACAGCAGCAGAAACCGTGTAAGTTAAAGGTTTGCATAAAAAAGCAGCAAAGGTAGAGCCAGCTCGGGAAGGACAACTTTTTCCTGGGCAGCTCACTTGCATTTCACAAGGGAGATTTGGCTGTGTCTGTGGTGATGAGCATAGCAGGGCCAAATCCTCGGGACATCTGGGGCTGGCAATTTATGCCAGCGATAGGTAAGAGGCTGTGCAGTATGCAAATGGGGCTACGGAGCTGCGTGTGAATTTTCATTACTCCCTCCATGGATTTCATGCTATCAGCGTGCGTGGCTGAGATGCACGCGCAGCCCTCCAGCATACTGATGAGCCCCTGGCATTAGTATTCAGTGCCAAAAGCCGGAGCTGTTAGACGAGGAATAATACTGTGAAGGGGAGAACTGATAAATGATTAGGCTGTATTATGATATTGGCAATGCTAACCCAGCTCCCTTGCAAAGGAGATTTACGAAGTACCAATTTAGAGCCTTAGCACCGTAAATAAGTGGCTGGAGAACGCGTGTGTGTTTTGGGTGCTGGCTTTGCCACTGGGGAATTTGCAGAGGGAGGAACACATGATTGACAAGAGGCCAGAAAAATAAGAAAGTCATGGGCCCGTCTGACTGCCTGCACACACATGGTTTTTATTAGCAGGGCATACAAGCACCCACCCCTCCTTGGCACAATATTTGACACAAAGTTAACTTAAAATTAAGCTGAAATTTAGGTTCTTTTTGTTATTATTATTATTTTTTTGAGCCAGTCCCTAACTCCACGCTCACGTGTAGCACTTTGGGCTAAGTGTGCGAGGGGACCGCTGGCAGCTTGATGCATTCCAGATGTTTCTGCTAAGGGCGAAATTGCCCCCTTTGCCCTCACAATTTGGGTTAAATCTTTAGGGTCAGGGTCGTCCAAGGTGTCGGATATAGGCAGGTGCAGTGCAGAGACTGAAGGTTAATGTGTAGGGGTGCCCTGCAGCTGTGGGAGCCACAAACAGCATTTGGGGGTAAATTAATTTAAACAGGTGAACTACTTTGCTCTGGTTTGTTGTGTTTAACCTTCATTGCCATCGGTGGTTTATCTAGACCTGTGGATAAACAAAAGAAAAGCCTAGAGGCGAAACCAATGTGATTTTTTTTTTCCCTGGTTTTCAAACAGAGCTGATTTATAGTGGGCATGAAAATATGAGGGAATGGTTACACTTTTAACAAATAAAGACAACATCCATAATGAATGCAGCATGTGACCTAGCCAACTTTTTTTTTTTTTTTTTTGTTGTAATTTTTTTTTTCTCTGAGCACTTTTTATGAGAACAATAGTGAAGAACAGCCTCTGTTTTTATGATCAGCTGCAAATGGCAGTGAATGTTTCCGTGACACCAGAGGAAACGCGAAGCATCGCGAATTAATATTTGCAAGGTGGCATTTTGAGGTCTCTGAGCTCAGCAGACCCGTAATAAAACAAGGAGCGGAGATCATTACTTTTGTTTGCAGAGCTCAGGGTAGGTAGTAGCTGGGGAGCAATCTCTAAAATTATCTAGTTGCCGTAGATGTAATTGGGGAGCAGACAGGGTTTCCAATAGAGTGGATGCGCTCCCTGTTGGGGAAGCAGGAGATGGAGAGAGACATACCAATGATATCCATCACACACAGCAGACATCTTTGACAGTGATCTGCACTGCGGCAATTTTCTCTCGGCCAGGCGATTATTACTTGTCAGGGCCAGCTGTCACCTGGAGGACCCTTGTTATCAATTACTTAAGGGCATTCTCCCCAGCATTGATTATTTTATTAGCTTCCTGATGAATCCTCATGTTGGCTGTCTGTGCCTTGGAAAACAGACCCCGGTTGGTGCTGACATGTCCTGACCACCACCAAGGCATCTACCACAGCTCCCCAGGAGACACCCATGGGCCACCTCCCCACTGCATGCGGGTCTGGAAGGAGCCCTTACCCCCTGCCCACCACAGGGAGCTCACAGCCTCCCCTTTTGGCTCTGCTTTCCGAGCCACCGAGCGAGTGCCAGGAGGGAGGAAGAGAGCGTGACTGTCCCACAGCCCCAAGCAGATGGTGTGGAGAGCTGCGCCCTGGCCTCCAACAGCAAACACCAGCCCCCATTGTTTTGCAGGGCCCCGATAAAATAGATGGGTGACACACAGACAGCTGCAGAAAATGTTCTCCAGACCATGCTTGTGCAATGCATTAAAATGGAATGAAAAAAAAAGGGAATAGTTATCCATCTCTGGTTAATGATGAGCAGCTCTTCTAGGGAATGCCAAGCCAGCAGAGGAGATGGTCTGGAAGAAGTGGGTGCACACTGCAGCAAGATCTCCTAGTTCCCTTTATTTTTAATCCAGGGTCTGCAGGAGCTCAGCACCTCCCTGTTCACTGCTGCCTGCCCCTACTCAGTGTCCTCAGGCATAAAGGCAGAAAAAGGGACAAGTGGCACCAGGTGAAACCACTCCTACCTGGTCCTAGCAGTTCAGAGCTTGTAGAACTGCAAGTGTGAAACACGAGGGCATTTTGAGCAATGCCACCAGCCCTTGAAGCAGTCGGAGAAGACAGCAGGCTCATGCTGGTGCCACATGCACAGCCACTTGGTACCTATCTCCTCTTAGGTTACAGCCACCAGGTCTTCAAAGTATTTAACCCATCCTGCCTTGCTGTGACTGCGGTGGGATTGGGGACGGGGGCACAAACTGCACTGCCCCACAGGATGGGTGCAGAACAAGCCTGGGACAAGCCTGAGGAGCAGACATCTGAAAGCAGCATGTCTAGATGGGAGGATTTCCAGACTGTTTCAGAGAGCTCAGACAGCTCCCATGCATTCAGTACAGTACAGCTCTTCAGAGCAGAGAGAAAAGATCCAGCAGAGCGAAAACCTTTGAAACAGAGGAAGAAGAGTGAAAACACAGCCTAGGGAGACCATCTTAAAAACAAACAAAAAGCAGAGAGGAAATGGGAAGCGGTGGACGCTATGTCACAGAGTGTACGAGCCAGCAAGCAATATCTGCAGGTCATCCATCCATCTGAGCCTCAGAGAGGACATAGGTCCTGAGGTTAAATTACAGCAGCTCCTCTCCCCTCGGCCACTATTATTTTGTCTCCAAATACCCAGCAACTACAGGGACAAAAATAGTTTGCAAAGCCTGACAAAAAATCTTGATTTCCCAAAGGTTTGCCAAGCCTTGTTTCAAGTACAAAGTGCTCTGGCTGCGGCTGCTCCTCAGCTCAGCTCTGACCTTCGGCTGCTCCCTCCCTCCCTGCCCCGACGGGGAGGCAGAAATGTTCTGCTCTCCCAGGCACCCTGGCCCTTCAAAGCCATTTTCAAACTGCGCCCCTTGATTGTTATTTCTCTCCCTTATCCCCAAATGTGTTGCCCTTAAAATGAGATTTTTCTTTGGGCTGTGATAATTCACGCTTCGTGCTTCGTTTGGGGCTGCAGGAAGGGAGCAGTGGGGCAGTGCTGAGAGCAGCCTCTTGTAGGGACATCGACAGCTTTTTTTTGGGAAGCCACAGGGCCAGGAGGGCTCCCCCTCAGCACACAGGTGGAGCAGGGAGCAGATTCGGCTCCTTCGGTCCTTCTTCGTTCTGCAGATGACAGACTAAACAGTCTACAGTGAGGCAATTATCTCAATAACGATAATTTCGGCTTTTGCTGTGATTTAAAAGAGCTCGCAGAAAACAAGAGCGTTTAGCGGTGACTAATTTTTTGCGGCTCATTTCTGGGAGCATTTATTTACCCGTTGAGCATCGGGGTGGGAGTTGCAAAGCGGAAAGCTCTGAGCTGCAGCGGGTAAATCAGGGGAATAAGCAGATATTCTCCCTGCTTTGAATTGCAGCTGATTATCCCGCTTGTTGCTATGTTTGCTCCCCCTGCAGCTTTCTTCTTATTTTTTTTTCTTTTTTTCTTTTTTCTTTCTTTTTTTTTTTTTTTCCTTGGGATTTTGCTGACAGAGGAAACTACTGTCAGGCCACCGTGGATCCCACACAGCCTCTCTGGCTCATGCAGCCGCCCTGCAGATGGAGAGGACACTTTCTCTTCTGCGGGCTGGCTGGCTTGATCTGGCGATGCTGGAGATCTAACGAGGCTCTCTCAGCATTATCCCAGACCTAATGAAAGGCAGACGATCTGCCTCAGAGCATGTGGTCTTCGTTGCTAACGAGGCCAGGTATTAGGAACTGTGCAGCATCAGGCACCGTTGTGGCATTTGCCTTTTTTTGCTGCCTTCGCGGCATTTTCAGCTCGTTTCTGCCAAGGGCAGCACTGCTCCTCCTGTGGAGGGTGAGGAACTCCATGAAAGCTTCTGCATCAGGCTTGAAGACCTGGAGACAAGTCAAGAGCCAGGGTCCTGCCCGCTCCCAGCCAAGAATTTCCTCAGGCATGTACAGATAAGGGGAGATGTGACTGAAAAGGGAGCGACAAATGCACAGCACTGAGGTCTCAGTTCCCAGCTGCGAGGCTTGTGCTTTCTCTCTTGTTCTCAGCATCATGGTATCGTTCCAAGTCCAGACATGGGAGATGGTGTGTCCTGCATTGCTCAGATAAATAAGACCAATGCCCCTGCCCCAAAGAGCTTAATTCTTGCTGAGGGTGAAGGAGCAGCATGCAGGCTTGTGTGCAAAGGTCTCCTGCAAAAAAAGAGGGGGAGAAGCCTTCAGAAGTATCATTGAGTGCAACAGCCTGTGGGCACGTCTACAAATCATTGTCAGCATTTTTAGGTATGTAAACTGGCTGGGAACACCTAGGTCAGTGCTGAAAATGGGAATTAAGATCTTTAGTCATATCTGCACGATTCATCTTAACCGATGAACCCACCTAACAGCCAAGTGTTCAGCAGAAGCAGTTTTGTGTGGCTGGTGCAGAGAGATGCACCTCCAAACGGTGGTTTTCCGCTTCCCAGGATGAGTGTCCTGTTATGAGGGACACATTACCTCCTAGAGACGTTGGTCTCTGCTTTCTGACTGCAGAAGAGCCTTGAGGACTACAGCCATCCTTAGGCTGGGTGTCTGATTTAAGGCATGCATTTTATAGGTGGATAAAATTAGATAAAATGAATCTTCCACATAGATGCTTCTGCAAGTTTTACCCTGTGTTTTTAAATAGTTTTGTATAAATAACACTGGAATGACACAACACAGGTCTGCAAGGCATTAGTGCTCTCCGGCATGCTGTATGTTTCACACTGAATGCTGTTAGCAGCAGAGGAAAGGCCAAGCCAGCCCCTTGGATTTCAGCGTGCTTGAGTTTTGGAAAAATTCAGATTTGGAGGAGGATCTGAAGTTTCCCTCTGGCTCTGTCTTTACAAGGAGACAAACTCTGTCCAGTGTTTCTGAGCCTTTCAGTTGTTGGGGTTTCGGTCCAGCTGCTGCAGCCCTGGGATCCGGACAGGCTCCAGATGAGTCGTTTTGCTCTCTCTCCTCCGTGAATATGCAGCACGAAAGTCATGTGGAGCTTTCCTTGACCTCAGCTCATGTAGGCTCTGTAGAGTCACCCTGGGATAAACAGAGCTATGGGGCCTCGTGTACAGACCTGGGTTACATTTACAGAACGGACCTTGCATAAAAGGTCCGCACGCAGACAGAAGCAGGCAGAAGGGCTGCAGCAGTGTTAGAGTCCGCTTCAGAATTCTAGAATAATTATGGTTGGAAAAGCCCTTCAAGATCATCTGGTCCAACCATCCCCCTACCACCAATGTCACCCACTAAACCAGAGGGCCACTGCTGGTGCCTGGCTGCAGGGCAGCACCTCCTGAGGCTGCTCCTGCTGCACCACCAGAGCTCACCCCAGCTATGCCCCGAGAGGATCCAGGCAATGCCCACCTCATCACCACCCCCTTCCCTGTGTCAGCTGTCAGGATTTGGGAAGTGTTAAAGAGCAATTTTAATTTGCAATATGTACCTTACCCTGTCCATCAAAATACCCATGGTGTTTGCCTGTAGGCACCATGCCTGGAAGTTTTCACCTGGAAGCCCACGTGCTGGACGCAGTGAGCAGTATCTCTTGTGCAGCTTGTTCTGCCAGAGACTCCGCTCCTTCCATGGGCTCAGTTTTGCACCATGCTGAAAATATTTTTCTCCTAATTTTTCCAGCTTTTTTTGCTTTCCTCGCTGCTGCCAGGGGTCTTGCCCCTCACACCCTGAGAGGCTCTGCACAAGCCCTGAGCATTTCTTGTGGCTGAGCCATCCCACAGGGCAAGGCAACGGGGCAGAAGGGCTGGTGGTTTTGCATTTTATGTTGGTATTTGTAAATCCTGGCTGGGGAATCTCATTTTTTTTTCAAGTGCTCTGGGCTGACAGGAGGTTGGAAGGACATGGAGGGGAGGAAAAAATGTGCGTGCCTCCTTGTGAGAGGTCTGTGAGGCTGGGGGAGATTAGCTGGGGCAGGAGAGTGGCTGTGATGTTCACAGGGTCTGCCCAGGTGAGGAGGCAGGGCAGGTTTGTTGATTTATTGGGGTGTAGGAACAAGGTTTGCACTGCTGATGCTGTGCCATAGGCAAGAAACCCTGCAGCCCTCAGCAGCTGTGCTGCTCCTTTGAGCCTTATCTGAGAGCACAGGGGGTTTTCCTTCTTACCATCACGGGGCAAAGGGCTTTACGGCATAACACGACTGCCCCGAGTGGTGGAGGAGATAACATAGGAGTGAATTTGCCGTCTGTCCCTGGAGTTACGAAGCACAACCATAACTGTGTCTGTAACTTTAGACAGCTCAAATAGACCGAGGAAATTACAATGGGCTGCCACATGCTTCAAATGTAGGGTTGGTCCTCTGTTCCTCTGTGTATAGCCAGGGTTGAATCCTTCTCCTGGCTGTTTTCCTTTAATTTAATATTCCTTGCAATAGGACTGTTCCCTCTTAATGTGCCTAATATAAAACATGCTCGTTTGCTGACTGTGGCAGGAGGCTCTGGCTCGGGCTGCCCTGCACGTCGCCACTGAGTCTGGTGCTGGGGAGGGCAATGGCTCAGGGAAGTTTGACACCGAAACAACATATCGGGAATAGGGGCAGGGAAAGGGAGAGGACTTAATTTTGTTGCAAATGGTTAGATCTGGGATGGCTCATGATCTGGAACAATGCTCGCAATTGGACTGGGTTCAGGAGGATGCTGATTTTTAGGAAACAAAGGGGGATGCTTTCCTGGGTGGCTGCATGCACAGACTACATTTGTGTTCCCCTTGAATAAAGTCAAAACAACTCTGCCCCGTGCTGACAGCCCATGCTGGTGGCTCCTGAGCACAGGCTTGCTGTCCCAGTTGGGGTTATGGGATGGACAAGGGAGAACAGCAGGAGTGGGTTGGGAACAGGAGGCCAGGTCCCCAGGGCAGACGCTGGCCCTGGGAAGAGTGAGCAGTGTTTCCAGGCAGGGTGGAATGAACTCATCTGTCATTGTCATTTTTTAATTGTTTTCCACGTTATACTGCTGATCTTTTTAATAGGGCATGATCTGAAACACGCTGCTTTGCCGTGGGTGGCACACATCCCTTGCTGTCTCCCTGCAGACGGACAGGGGATCAGGCTGGGGACAGGCTGCCTCGTGAGGACACACCAGAAACCTCCACCCCTCGCCAGTGCCAAGCAGAGATGTCCCCAGTTCTCAGTGGACAATGAGCTGTGATGAAAGCACACTTCCCCTTAGGCTGCGGTTTCACAGCTATATTAACACTCCTAAAGACTTTCTTTCCAGCTGCGGCTCCTGACCTTTCTGTCTTGCTAGCGGATTGCAGAGATCACCCAGGTGACCAAACCCTCCTTTTTTATTTATTTTTATTTTTTTATTTTTTTTTTCCTCCTCAGTGTGGTTTTCTCCCCAAACATCATAATTCCCTGCACAGAGCTGCATGACCAGATGCCCTATGGTGGCCAGGGGCTAGGGTCTAGGCTGAAGCAGCACTGTTGCCTCTGAGCCTGCAGCTTTGTGCCCATTTTTCCTTCCTATTTAGAGTAAAGCTGCTGATTCTCAGCCATTCCCATACAAAGCTTGTGGGTCTGCAGGGCTCAGACTTGTTATCAGCTGGGCACAGCCATGGTCTCGATAGCGAGAGGCTGCTCCCCACGGGGACAGCTGCAGTGCCAGACCTGTGTGTGGGACTGCAGCTCTACAACATCCCACAGAAATAAAGCTGTGCTTAAGAGCCACACAATGTTTTTGGTTTTAGCATGGAAGCTTTTTGCTCCCCTCTGTTTTCAGACCCCCGAGGTAGACTTCGTCTAGCTTTTCCAATTTTCTGTCTGAGAACATTCTTCCATTAGCAACTCATGTAACTGTAGGATTAAGAGACTTATGCTGTGCTTTCAATCCCCCTCCTGCCCAAACCAGGTCTGTCTAGGTCAGACAGGGACCAGCAAGGACACGAACAGAAATTCCCATCCTACAGATGCTGCTGAGGCTCATCCAACTTGCAGCCAGGGCAGGAGACAGTAAGAGCCCATTTGCCCAGCAGGCTCCTTTTTTTTTTTTTTTTTTTTTTTTTTTGCACTTTATCAGACTGAATGCCATCAGCCAAAACCCCTGCAGGGCTTTCCAGGCACTAAGCCCATGGATCCGTAGCCCCCCCATCCCTGCAGCCAGCACGGTACATGGCACTGCAGGGGGGGGACACGCAGCAGGGCTGTCACAGGTGGCTGAATTCAGAGAGCATTATCCTGCTCCTTGTCCATTTTCTGTCCATCTGTGTGTCCGTCCTGTCCTCCTCAGGCACCCCGTGGGAGCCCGAGCACCACCGCCCCCAGCATCCTGCGGCCGCTCTCCCCTGCTTAATCCCTCTTTGATCCTGCTCCTGCAGGATGTGATTGAGGTGAGCTTTGCCACCGAAGCCTGGATTTTGTTCAGATCGTATAACTATGTGTAGAGGGGTGGGGGATGAGACAAGTTTTGAGCACATAAGCCTTTCCTTTCATCTGGCATAGAAAAACTAATCGCCCAGCTGTGGAGTGGGCTGTGGAGGCTGCTGGGTTTCACTCACATCATGGGGAGAGCAGCTCCTGGAGCTCATGGACATGGTCTCCCACCCGCACAGCTGGAAACAACACAAAGGGCACAGCAGGTGTCCCTGTGTCCCTTTTCTCCCGTGCTCAGCACCCTGTAGGCAAGCAGAAGAATTGCTCATGGATGCACAGGGAGCCGCGTGCTCCAGTGGGAAGCGCCTCCTGACCTCGGGCTTGCTGGCACAGCCCCTTTTGACCTGGGGGCTGCCGGGTGATCCTCCAGCCCCAGGGGTCCCAATGTCCCCAAATGTGCCCTTATTCACAGGAGTAAAGGACAAGAGAGCAGCTATCTCGCTGGCTCCTGCTGGGGCTGCTCCCCTTGCTCTTCGCTTTGATGTTCTTGAGCCTTGCCTCCCCGGGCCTGGCTGGGACCCAAGCCCCACGTTTCCCATCAGGAATCTTATCAATCTGCTCTGACTATTTTCTTTTCCTTTCCTCTTTGAATTCCAGTCGGCCGCTAACTGTGAAAACACAACAAGAGGCGCAAATCAGCCAGCGCTCGGCATATTCAAACCGGCACCAGTTTGTTTGGATTGGGGCTAAAGCCGGAGCGAGAAAGCCAGGGCTTTGAGATGCTATTGGGATCACCTGGGAAAATACAAGTGCCTTTCATCTCTCCTGTCCCCATGGCCAGGCAGGCTTGCTGCCCCAGCTGGGCTTCCACCCCGCTCCTTTTTATAAGCATGGGACCCCGGCTGTGCCTGGGGACAGGCACTTAGCGGGGACCATATGACAGGGGGTGGAAGTCCCAAGGAGCAGATGGTTCTCTTTCAAGGTGTGCAGGGGGCCAGGGTGGGCCTCGGACAAGTTATCAAATACCTCTCAGGATTTTCAAATCAATGTGGGAAGCTGGATTTTTTTTGATCACAGTGCTGAGCTGCTGCTAAATCCTAACCCCCAGCTATTTTCTTGAAGAAGGACATGAATGCAGTAATGCAAGACTTATTTTTTTTTATACTTACCTTATTTTGTTCTGCAGCAATAACACTTCCGAAAACACAAAGGGCAGAGCTGCTCGGGCAATTCTTTTTTTTTTTTTTTTTTTTTTTTGGTGCAAGTGTGTGAAATTTTATGCATCTCCCTGAGCCCATATAGAGAGCAATTCTCTCCCCCTTGTGAGGACCAAGAGCCAAACTCCCTGCAGTGGAAACAGCTCCACCGTCCCTGCACACCAGCCCCAGTGACACTCCAGTCTGCTTTCCTTCCACACCCTCAGGTACCGTGTTAGAAGATGATGGGAACAATTATTTGCACTAAGCTTAGGGGATCCTGCCAGCCATTTCTCTGCTGAGTCCTGTCTTTTCTGCACACACCAACAAATACACATCCCCTACTCCCTCAAGCCCTCAGCTTTTCACTAAGCCTTTTTTTCCCCTTTTCCTTTGTTTCATTCATGATTGCATTGGTTTTCAGGATGCAAATCTGCTGCAGACCAGGGATTTGGCCTCAGTGGCTGCATTTAACCTGCATAAACCAGCAGTGATTGATATGGGTTTAGCCCAGCAGCCGTGGATTTATGAAGACCTTTAGGAGGCTGCAGCTGGAGGGCAACATCCCTGCTTCTCCCTCCCCACATTCATCAAACTGGGGGCTTAAATGGCCCCTGGGAAGAGGGCACGGTGTGTTTATACAAACCTCTTTGCCAGGCTGCAAGTGTGGCTCTCTCAGCCCTGGGGTTGAAGGTGGGAGGTTTGGTCCCGTGGGAGCTTCCCGGTGGTGATGCTCGGGCAGTGCCACCAGCAACATGTGGCTCCTCGCCTTCAAACGTGTCCTCACATCGGCTGTGAAACGGGCAGCAGGATCCCAAAGTGGGCTTTGAACATCTGAGATATGAGGGCATTTGTCTGCTTTTCCAGTAAAGGAGACTGGTCCCCAGGTTTCTGTTTAGTTACAGGCAATTTGCTCTCTTCCCATTTTTTCATCATGCTTGATACTGTTCCATATTGGCCTTAAACAAGGATTTGAGATGATCTGAAGTGTCTGATAGAAGTGTATCTTAGCTTTTTTCACATATGATTGAGATCAAAACTTGTTTAACCTGTGTTGGCCAGCAACTCTGGATTTGAGATTGCTTTGCTTATTATTATTTTCCTTTGGTGTTAGCTCCAGCGAAAATGCTTGCAAAAAGCAATGTGTAGACAGACAGATTTTGCTTCATGGATCACTTGCAGGTTAAGGACTGGGTCCCATCCAGCCATGGAGCAAATGCTTCCTTGTCAGGTGCTGACGGTCGGGCTGGCTTTGGAAATACAGAGCTGAGGGTTAACCCAGGGGGTCTGGATGGGGGAAAATGCAGGATTCAACCATGGTGTTCAGCAGATGCCTGTAGATCAGGACAGAAACCAGACTTCATCAGCTAGAAAATTAGGAACCAGCAAAGCTCTTCTGTTGGCCCAGGTGTCTGTGAGAGCACTGGCTGCACCCAAAAGGTGCCCATGGGCTCCCCTTCCCTGCAGCTCCCTCCCCTTTCCCAGCTGTGACCCTGTCTCCTGTCCTGGTGGCTCTGGTTGGATGGGCTCCCACTCAGAGCACGCTGCCTTCTGGATGAAGTTTCAGGGGAAATCCAGCGATGCTGAATTTCATCACCATGCTCAGGGATGTTATTCTGCTCCCTACTGCCTTTAGTCCAAACCCGTTCTTGAAGTGTTTACTTCAGGAAAGCACAGGACATACAAACAACTGTCTGCTTCCCTTGGGTTTTCAGGCTTGCCCCAAACAACCCAAGAAATGCATGAACAGATCTGACAGAGGCTTTCACCCAGGGAGCAGATCCCTGCACTCTTACAACATAGCCCAGCATGACTCTGGTGGAATGGACAGAGAATGGGCTGGTGAGAGAAAACACCCCAGGGTTTCTGCTCACATCCAGCCTTTGGTGGTGGGTTATTCTTCTGTGCAGGAGGGATGGTCAGTTGATATTTTTCAAGAGCAAGGACTTGGCAGCAGCTCCAGTCTCCAAGGCAGGAGCGTGGCCCAGGGCACTCAGCTTAATGAGAACTGCAACATGCACCCCACAGAGTAGCTTAAATCCCTTTTCAGCATCACTTGCAGCTTCTTCTTCTTTCAGATTTGGCTCCTTGTCTGCAAGACAGTCTCTGAACCACACCAAGGAATCACGGTGATGGTACTAAGGTAACTACCTGTGGTAGTGGTAAATCTGTGGTTTTTGTTGTTGTTATTGTTTTGTGGTTTTTGTTTGTTTGTTTGTTTGTTTGTTTTGTTTTTGGTGTTGGGGTTTCTTCTTCTAGTGGTTCTTCCCTAAATTCAAACCAGGCCAGGCTTCCCTTACACAATAACCACAAACAACTGGCAGCCTCTGTTCAGCGGTTTATCAGCTCCTGGTGGGACAATGGGGCATGTAGCTGCACCAGAAATGCCAGTCATTTGAATAATATTTTGGTGTAGGGCTGGAGATTATTTTATGGCAAATGACCTACTTTACAGTCAGCTGGCTGCATATTTTTGCCCTCCATGGTAATTACCAGCTCCCTGTGTCTTCATATTGTTTCACTGGGTGCCTTCTTCTGCTGATGCTGAGTGACGTTGTCTTAGACATGGACACTTCTGGAGGAAGAGCCTGTTCCTGTGTCAAGGAGCTGTGCTGCCACGAATGAATCCCAAAGGCACCTTGTGTCTTGTAGACGAAGCACCATTACCCAGATATTACCACCCTTCATGCTGCTGGGGAGTTTTGCAGGGGGGTTATCCTGTGTGACATTAACTCCAGGCAATCCTGGGCCTGGCTTGAATCCTTGAAGAGCTCCCCAAATTCCTGACCTGTCCGAAAGACTCTGCTGGATCCCCATGCAACACCAAGTTTCTGCAGCCTTTTGTTGTCCTCAGGCCCCACTGTCAGCACCCTAACCATGCCCTGTGCAAGAGCATCTGCTGCTGGTCATCTTGCTTGGAAGGAAAAAACCCCTTCAGGATAAGACACGTTTCCCCACCAGACCCTTCTGAAAACCAGCACGAAGCACAAATGACAGCAGGATGATCCCGCCGGTCTTTCATCCCTAATGAGAGCCTCCTCCCTCTGCAGTGGAGCTGTGCCATTGTCTGTCCCTACAGGGCTGTAGCAGAGCAAAGGAGCAGGGGAAGGATCATTTAGCACGTGAAAAGCACCACTTGTATGGGGCTACATGCATGGCACAGTTCAGCCAGGGTGAGCGGCCAGCTCCTGCCAAGCCGTGATGGATGAGGCAGGGAGGTCAAAAGTTCTCCTTTACAAACAGCAAGAAAGAGGCAGGCAGGCGCTGGTCACTTAATTTGTGGGTTTTCCCCTCTGCTTGTCAAGAGGAGTTTGGGCTGTGGTGATGGATGAATCATCAATTAAAGCCAAGCGCTTGCTCTTTTGTCTCAGTTCCTAAAGGGCCAGATTCATGCCCTGGTGAAGTCGATGGGAGACATCACTGATGCCAGCAGATCTGGACTGGGACTACGAAGGCTATGGAGCAACTGGATTGAAAAACCTGCCTCCATCCACATTCAGCTTTGTGCTCCTTTGCTCTCTGATTGCTGCTGGTTTGGGGCAGGACATTTCCAGAGCTGTCTTGCTAACATTTGCCACCAATTCCTTACATTTGTCTCCCTGGTCCCTCTCTGTGCAGATGCTTTGATGTGCAGCAGGAGCGACCATCGAGCTGTGTAGTGTAGCAGCTCCTTGCTCACACCTTCCTGCTTATCTGACCATATACGCTGTTAATACATTCTCTCAGGCACTCAGCTCCTGTGATAACACTGCTTTATCACCAGACAGCCTTTAAAATATTTCAGTGGGAGAAGGAACATTTCCAGTTTTATTGCAGTATATATGTCACCTAACGGTTCGATCCCGAGGGGCTGTCCTGTGATCAGCTCATGCAGCCCTACACAATCACCTAAGAAAAAAACATCTTCCTTCAATATACGTGCACAGGCTGTTTTCCTTAAGTCCTGCAGACTTTGTGAAGATTGCTCCTCAGTCTGGATGGAGTGGCTGGTGACTATGAGATTGTCTCATAGAATCACAGAATCAGTCAGGTTGGAGAAGACCTCTAAGATCATCTGGTCCAATCTTTAACCTAGCACTGACGAGTCCACCTCTAAACCATGTCACTAAGTTTGACATCTACAAGTTTCTCGAAGACCTCCAGAGATGGTGACTCAACCACTTCCCTGGGCAGCCGAATCCAATGCCACGCAACCCTTTCAGTGAAGAAATTTCTCCTAATATCCAACCTAACCCTCCCTTGGCACCATTTCCCCTTGGCACCATTTCCCCTTATCTTATCACTTGGTGCTTGGGAGAAGAGCCCGATCCCCACCTCACTACAACCTCCTTTAGGGTAGTTGTAGAGTACAATGAGGTCTCCCCTGAGCCTTCTTTTCTCCAAGCTAAACAACCCTGGCTCTCTCAGCTCTCCTCACAAGACTTGTTCTCTAGCCTTGTTCTCATAGCTCTGGCTGGAAAACCTTTGTTGTCTGGTCAGGGTCTGCACGCACTGTCACATACCCGAGTGCTTGCAGGCTGGCTGGGGATGGACAGACACTAATCTCGTCTCTGCTGTATCCTTGGAGAGTTGCACCTCTCTGTGCTCTTTGCTGGCGCTCATCGGGACCTGGCATAACACACTACAAAGAATCTTTGTGTTATGGGAATGTTACAGAGGTCAGTTTTGTGTTTTCCCTTTTCTTACAGTGACACTCATGGGGAGGTCACCGTTGCGATTTTCATTGAATGGATATCTTGGTATTTTGATTCTGAGTGATTATTATTAAAAGTTTAGATAACAAGCAAATACATACAATAAGTATTAAATAGAATTGGAAAATTCATGGAGACATGTTATGCCTAAGGCCATACTGGCATTTACAGTCCTCATGTTTATGCCATGGCCGTTTCTGGAATACTGCAGCTCCACAAGGATATTCTAACTAATGCCAGTAATGTATGTGCATGTGTATTTTATGTAAAGGACTGGATGGAGTCCAGGGGCTGTATTTTCCAGGGTCTTGTTCCTTAATGCCTGGGACCATGTTCAACATGTCAGAAGAACCCAGATCTCTTGATCAGAACATCGCCAGAAGAGTCCTGGAAGACTCTCCAGCCCTGGGGACTGTTCAAGTTCTGAGTGTTGTTTTTGGATGATGGCAAAGGTTTAATAAATGCTGCAGCTGTAGAAAGTGCCCTCGCTGTAGAGTATAACTCTCCATGTCAATACATGATTTACATTTCCAGCCTGCATGTGTCCAGCATGCATTACTCAGTCAATGGGGTGGGCAGATCCAGCGCTTACTTTGGCAGAATAGTTCCTTGAGTCTTGTTTAATTAGAACTCGGACCAGCTTCCTGGAGATTGTGGGAACCTCATTAGCAGCACAAATAGAAACTTTAAGAGGCCAACTCAGTGGGAAAAGATTACTTGCTAAGAACTTTACTTACCAAGAACTTAACCTCTTCAACAGTCCTGTCTCTTAGATACAGCTGAAGGATTTCTGGTTGCAATACAAGGTCCCTTACAATCTTCCAGATGTTGGAGGTTTTTTGTTATTGTTATTTGTTTGTTTGTTTGCTAATTTATTTTAATTTTTGTTATTGAAATGTGAATTAAAACTTCTCAAAATAGTAGGTGTAATCTGTTTGTCTCAACCATCTCCAGTTATTTTTGGTGCACTGTCTTGATTTATTTTTTTGTTATTTTTTGTTGTTTAACTTGATGCTCTTCCACCATTTGGAGTTGCTGATAGATCATTTTCTGTCCTCATCCTTGTCTCACTTAGCAATGTTACCTGATATTTTAATATATATTGGCAAATCCAGGTTTTCTAATATTTAAGATGTGGTAACAGGAGTGCAGACACCTAGCTCACATATAGACACCTAAATTTAGTTCACCTAATCTCAAGTGGGATCCCATCTTTTGTGACTTGATTAAGTTTTAGAGAGTTCTTCCTCTGAAAGCTGAACTGACATGCATTGTCTGCTTGTCTGCTGCAAGACCGGCATGGAAGAGAGCTATAAAATACAACCAGAGTGCTTAAGCTGTTGCTCGCTAAATACATGTACTTGGGTGTGTTTGTGAGAACTGGATGGAGTTTCAAGGCTGTGTCTTGCAGTTGTTCTGTTCTCTTTAATTTTGGAGCTCTGCTGAAGAGGCTAAAGGGACCCAGATCTGCTGATCAGAACAAGGCCAGAAGAATCCTGGAAGAGCAGTTGATTGTTCATTTCCTATCCTCACCCTAGCCTCATGCTGGCAACTATGCCATATATTTCAGCAGAGAAATATGTGTTGGTCTATAAAAACAAAATCCATACTTTTTTTTTTCTGCTCTAAAGACATGAATATTATCCTCCTTCTTTGGCCTCATCAAATATGGAGAGGGCTTATATCTACCTATCACTACAGCACTGTTTACAAAGCCATGAGGATGAATGAGGTGTTTTTCTGGGGGGTTATTTTTTTGGTTAATTACATGCATCCCAACTAATCATGAAAGGAATCAAATTTCAAATTAAAATATCAAATAAACATAATGCATGTTTTGAAAGACAATATTGCCAGCAGGAGGGGGATGGTTCGAGAAAAAGGACCAACCAATCTTTCTAGAGGAAAGACCTACTGGTAACCACCGTGAATAGGGAGGCTTCCCAATGGGAAAGGGCAAATGTATTTTTTCACAGACAACTCTTGCAAAACATGAAAAAAACCTTTCTGCTGCAATATTCTCTTCTGGAATTATCCCAGGCTGAAAGACCTTTGGTCTCACGTTGATGAAAGAAAAAGAACAGGGGCAAGATTTCTCAAATCCCTGTCATCATTGTGCTGGAGAAATATCCTGGTTTGCTGAGCTGGTTCGGATCTTTGATACTGATGCCAATAAATATAACTTATTGCAATGATTACAAAAAGTTTCCCTGGACCAAATATCCACTACAAAGAAACTGGTTTGCAAAAATAGAAGAGAGAGAGGCTTGCTGCCTTGATTAGAGCAAACCACTAAGTGCTTAGGGGATGGCACACATTCTAGTTCTTTGTGCTTCCCACAGCCTCTGCTGCTTTCAGGTAGGCACAGATCCTGCCTTCTCTGCAAAAAGGCCAAACTAGCCACCTTTGTTTCCCTGTGCTTAAATCATCGGATTCTTCCCCCAAATCTACAGGGTGCCTTTGGGGGTCTGCATGTGGTAACAAGGGGTAGGGATCAATGTACTACTGTGGTGTGACCCATTCTGCCTATACAACTGGTGTGACTGGGCCGTGTTCTGGGCCCTGAGGACACTGTGGTCTTTCTCCATCTCCGGCTGGCTGAGATCTTGCTTACCCTCAATCCACAGAATAAAATTGGTGGTGTGGCTTCGCCAGCTAGGTAAATTCCTGCGTCTCGGTGGTGTCAAGGCCACGCCAGGGAGATGGCTATAAATGGCCCTTACTCTGTGTGAGGTCCCATGCCTGTAAGGGTGCATCTGCAGGTCTGACATTCTTATTCCCTACTCTGTCCTTTCTCTTCATGGTAAGAGAGTATTGCTTCCTCCCATCTCCTCTAAGTCCCTCCTGTGGTGTCTCCTATGGGAACAATCTAGTCTAGGGCTCCAACTCCCTACCTAGAAAGCAGTTTTCGGGAATAACCACCCAAAATTCAGTTTCTCCCATGCTCTTAGCTACCCCTTTTAGGGGCAGCCTGTGCCAGGAGGATGAAACAGAGGGAAATAAAAACCCAGAACAATTTGAGAAGAGTAGATCTGCCACTCTGCCGCTGCGCATGGGGCATGCTGTGCAGATGTGAGCTGTGCGGGGTCATGGGTTAATGGAGATAAATGCCTGAGGACTGGCCCTGTTCAAGCTCGGAGAGTGTGGAGATGTCAGAGTGGCTGAAAACTCACCCAGGGAGCCTCATCAGGGGAACTCACCCCTGAGCCTGATCAGGGGAAAGGAGGAGCTGGGGGCTTTAATTGGCTTTTCTAACATCAGTGGGGACTCTGATTCTCACTAACTAAGACTCGGACTTTTCTTTATATTAATAATCATTCAACATGGACCTATCTGTAAGTGTACACACACCTCTATATTTAACTAGACAGGCATTTACACCAGAGCTGAGTTTTCACACTTCTTTTGTTTGATTTTTATCACTATCTTGAGCACAGAAATTTCCATGCAATTAATTGAAGTGACATGTGCTTACCAGCAGCCAAGTCTTAATCCCATCCTTCCCTTTCACCGTGTTTCTGATTATGCTGATGGCAAACCCTCCTCATTTAACTCAGCTTTGCGCTCACAGTGGATGCAACGGGAGCCAAATTGTCTCTTAGAAATGCAGACATATTTGCTGAATGTCCCATGGGGTCTCAAGTTTTTGCAGTAATAAACACGTGCTTCATCAGCTCCTGAGACTGATGCAAGTGGTTATCAGAAACTGTAACCAGCTTCTAAATCACCTGTCTGGTAATGCAGAGCCACTGCTAGTGATAAGCATGTTTTGGAAGGTCTAGTAGTCTTACATGTAGCCCTTATTTTACCACATGATTCAGGCATTTTACAAAAGACAGCCTGGCCTGACACAGTTCATGGGGGTGTGAGGCCAGGGACTACCCCCAGCAGCACGCACACCCCCTCTGAGCTAGAAAGCATGCAGGAGACCTGAATCCCCAGCAATGATATGATTAACAGAGGAAATCCAAATCCAGAACTAGCCCTGCATGGCTGCAGTGAGCATAGAAAAGTGAATTTCACATCTCTGGAACGGGACTGAATGAAAATGCTGTCGGTGCCCAAGCATCAGGGCATACAGACAGGTGCAGCCTGCTGTGAGCGTCCTTTGTGAGTCACGGCAGAAAGTGATTTATGCTAAGCACAAAACACTTTTCTGATCTTCCTAACCAAAGTCCCTAGAGCTCTAATCATTGCACCAATGCTGGAGGTGAAAAGGCAGCAATTTTTACTGTGTGAGAAGCTTTGATTTCCTGTGAATCACTTCCTACTATAAATCAGCTATAGGCAGCTGAATCCACTTGCTCCTCGGGATAGAAAAATATACCCTGCTGCTAGACAGCAACACAGGCGCCAAAAACATCACGGGATCAAAGGGCACTGTGATTTATCCCAAGCAGAATCTAAACAAGCCTGCCAGCTCACCCGGACCATTTGTTTATTTTAGCTGTGGACATCCGTGTCCGTCCATCGTCGGGGGATGGATTTATTGTTAGCATCGTTTGTCCCGTGTCTAAGCCCACTCTAAATGTCCCTTTCATTCAGCGTCCTGGTGGCTTGCTGCTAACTCTGCATGGGGAGCATTTTCCAAGGGACCAGCACTGTGAGAGGGAAGTGTTAATGCTTCATCTGCTCTTCCTTCTTTTCCTGACATAACCCAACCAATTGCCCAAACAAGCTTTTGTCAGGAAACACCGATAGCTGGAGTTAGTCCCGTTGTGAGAAAAACATCTTGTTCCTTTTCTCCCCATCGAGGCTCCTCTTGAGGGAAGGGTTTTCCAGCCCGGCCTCCTGTTTGCTTGCTGAGAGAGCTCAGCGCCCTCGCTGAGTCCCTCCCCAAACTTCCCAGAACTGCAGAGGTTTTCTCTGGAAGCACAGGGCGACTGCCGTGCTTGTCTGGAGAAGGTCGAACATCCTTCTTAGCTCCCAGGAGCAGACCTGCCAAGTCAAGTTGTGTTTTTGTATCATTTTATTTTATTTTTTTCCCCTATGTAAACTGTATGGAGGGTGCGGGAGGTTTGGCCTTTTTCTCCGGGAGATTCAAGTGACAGTTGTTTTTTTCTGATGCTATCTCTCTGGCACTCAGAGCAAGGATGTTTCAAAGGGCAGAGGAATGGGGCTGGGCTGCAAGAAAACATAGGTTTAACATTACAGTGTGTCCTTGTCTCCTCCAGCCACCACCGCTCTCTTGCACAGAGTTGCTCTTTCAACTCTGTGGCTATGAGAAAAAAAAAAAAAAAACAAAAACAGCCTGGAGTTTTTTTGGTGTGTGGGTAATAGAGCAAATTAGGGCACCCCAATTACACCAGCCCTTCTTTCTCGCAGTGTGGTGGTACACGGAGAGTAGAGCAAAATGAGTGTTTGTCAAAACCTGGGGCTTGTAAGCTGGTTGGCTTTCAGTGCTGCTGTGTGGGTCTGGGCATTCACAGAGCCTGGCTCTGTGCTTGCAGGCAGCGTTTCAAAGCCCTCTGGTATCTGGGGGCTCCTGAAAATACCACCAAAGGTGCCTACGTTAATTGACCTCTGGATGAATGGGAAGCCTGTTTAAAAGCCCCCGTGGCAGTCTGGCAGAAAAACATCCCTCCCCTTTGAAGCAGAAGGGCTGAAAGGACACCCTCTCTTGCACCTCTGACAGAGCGTGCCTGTGCGCACGGAGGAGCGTGGCAGCGCTGCGGGTGCTCGGCCATCTACAACGCAGGTGGATGGTGGATATCCCCAGCATTTCTCACCCAGCCCTCCTTCACTTATTTTTTCTGTCAGGAAAGATCTGAGAGGCTGCGGGAGCTGATGAATGGCAGGGGCAAAGGGAGATAAAGGGGAGAGATGAATTGCATGTGAAGATGTGTCTTTAAAGCTGTAACCCTGATGCCTTACCCCATCTGATCTGTGACATTCAAAGCATCTTTTTGGGTAGGGAGAGGAATGTGGGGTTAGACAAGAGGTTGTTAAGATAATAGCAGTGACCCAGACTGCTTGGTAAGCCAGGCTGCTTCATGCAATGTGTATTTGAACATCTCGTTCCACATCCAGAGAGAAGCAGATGTCACTCTTGCTGGATGGAGCATCACCTCCTGAAGACACTGAGATCGCAATGCAGGACATGGGGATGGTGAGAGGTAGCCATGCAGTACAGAATGGCTGGGCCAGGCTGTGGAGCAGAAATCACAGCTCCTTTTTCACTGCCCTGCAAAGTCATCTTGAGCCATCGGTCCCTGGAGAAAGGCGACCCAGGAGTGACTTGAGGGCTGGACGAGATGCTTTGCGCTGTAAGACAGAGATCTCGAGCTATTATATTTTTATTATTTTCATAGAAAGGAGATGGTGAGGTGATCTTATTATCATCTAACAGCATCTCCCTTGGGGGAGAAATCCCTGGGTACTTGACAGGAAGGACAGAGCAAGGACCTGTGGCTGACGGCAGACAGGCACTAGCCAGAATTAAGCTGCGCATTTATCACGGTAAAGTGATTAGCCACTGGAACAAACATCCAAGGAAAATGTGAACATCAGGGACTGGGCTCAGAGTGAGACCAGGAGGAAATGTAAGAGATGGATGCAATCAGGTGATCCAACAGTATCCTGATTTTAGGCTCTCAGAACAGGTGATGTGAATTGAATTTCATCACTTCCATAAACGTGGATGAGCAGTGCCTATGCTTTTAATCTGACGTGCTCGAAATGCTAAATAACGATGCAGTAGTTGTGTCACGTTGGCATCTCTACATTTAATGCTGATTTTGTTAAGCCAGCTCTTTGAGAATTCAGCAAGCACATCTATTCCTAATAGGCATGCAGTGTGTAACATTGGCAAATGTCCTCACAGCTGGGCCATCAGAGAAAGCTCCCCGTAGTGCCAACAGAATATTTTATCAATAGCTACTATGTGAGCTGCTGGTGTTGGTGTGAAATAGCCATTGAGGCCAATGATAAACACTTTCTGATTCCTAAACACAAGCTTGGCAAAGCAGGGCTGGGATTGCTTTTAACCTGCTCTGATTGCAGCCACGAGTGTGCTTAATGCATACGGGAAAAGGCCTCCCTGCCTCTGAGCACGGGCAGCGTTTAGAGAAACAGAGGGGTAGAAATTCAATCTCATGCTGCTGAGGCAGAACAATAACATTAACAACCCCAACTGTGCAGTGGACTCACAGTCAGCCATCTAACACAAATAAAACCCCGTGTGCTGGTGCAGAGGACCAGAATTGCAGGGAGATGGTATTGAAGGGTGGTTAAGCTGAACAGAGCAAATTGCTGGTCCTCACCTGAAATCCCAGGAGCTCTAATCTTTGTACTCAGCACAAGAGAGAAGCAATTATCCTGCTGTAGAAATCAGAGACATTTTTGTCAAGGTGAAGACCTCTGAAGGAACTCCACCCTCATCATTGCTGGCCTGCAAGGCCATGTCTCAGACCCCTCAGAAGGGAGTCTCACATCCTCCCTGGATCTCAACACCTTTTCTTCTAAAACCTACTCCTTCCTCTTGCCTGTCTCTCTGGCACCTGATGTTTAATGTTCCTGAGACACCACTTTAACCTGCCTAACCAGGAGTCCTCTATCCTTAAATTTGTCCTAGAAAACATGATTTTAATAATAGAAACAAAACAGTTAAAAACACAAAACTGGAAAAAATAACAAAGAGGCAGCACAAATGTTTACTAAAATTTTAACGGAGTTTATGCAGAGAGACCACTTCCAACATTTTTCTTTTTCTTTCTTTTTTTTTTTTTTTCCAGATGGACTCCCAGCTTTTAGCTCTCTCTCTTTGTGTATATGAAGAACAGAAATGAACCCAGTCAAGCCCAATTCCTAAGCAGGGAGACTGGTGTGAGCAGGGACCTCTCTCCCCATTCCTGGGAAGAAGAATGAGATCCCGTGGGGCAGGCGTGGGGCCGCAATTAGCTCTCCAGCTGCTGGCAGGATGCACTTGATGGTTCATCAAGCAATGGGAGGCTGACCCCTCTCCCCAGAATAAAATGTTAAATATTTTGCAGTGTGCAATTATTTGCACTTGCTCTGATCCTGACTCTGATAAGTCTTGTGCATGGTAGATCAGCAGTTTTAGGAAAGAGGCTCTCTTCTGCCTCCTCTGTAGATAGCCTTGGGGCAGGGAGAACTAATGCCAAATGTTCTCTCTCTGGGGAGATGAACACTTGATAAACCTTGTTGTTATTTTTCCCCTAAATCTCTTTCTTTAATTAACCTATATTTCTCCACATCCATCAAAATTACTATCTAAATTGTCCTCTGTAATAGCAACCGAGAGCGTTGTAAGTGGCTGTTGGCTGTTTGGAAGAGCCACAGACAGTGCTGCGGGAAAGAGCTTGAGAAGGTAAATCCCACCAGTCATGGCTATGGTGCTAGGATAACACAGAACATTTTTTTTCTTTTTCTAAATGCTGGTGATATTCACAGTCTGAATGCACCTTTGTGTGCCGTGGGCTTGTTCATTAGTTGTGTTCCTGCAGCGATCACAAGGGTGAGGTGCATTGTGAGCTATTTATATACAATGTTTTCTAGCACTGAAGAGGCCCCATCACGGGATGCTCCAAATGAAAGGATATCTGTGTGCCAGAAAGCAGCACCATCACAGCTCAAGACAAGAGCCCTCAGACGATGACAGACGGAGTGAAGAGTGCGATGAAATAATGAGAAAGTATTGAGTGGCCAGAGGTCTTAGCACATGACTAGCCTTATTCATGCCTTTTTGTAGGCAGCCTGGTAAAGGACAGCTTCAGAAGTGAGCTGACTGCTCACAGAGTAATTCTGGATGCTGCTGGGAGCACAAGGAGTGACTAAGAAGCTGGAAGAAAAGCATAGAGAGATCTGAGTCACGAGGCCAGGGGAGCAAAGAGTTGAAAACACAGAGCAGAGCTGGTAATTCCAGAGTGACCAGAAGGATGCAGCTGGAAAAGTGGTACTGGGAGCTAGCAAGGCAGGGAACAGGCTCTGGGAGTGGGGACTGCAGGGTGGGAGCTGGACTGGTGAGTGAGCAGTGATCGTTGGTGGAGAGCAAATGAGAAATGAAAGAGAGATGGTGGCTGGTAGGCAGGGAAGGATGGAGCACCAAGGGAAGGAGATAAAGAGCCTGACACCCTCACCTCAGTGAGATCTGTGGAGGAGAAGATGGGGGAAAGTGGTGCACAGGCAACATCAGATGCATCTGCCTTCCCTGTGGTCACTGCTGAATGGTGCTGAATCCCCCACCAGCCTGTAACATTTTGGGGCAGGGTGTGCTGAGGACAGGGGTGATGGGGAGAGGAGGATGGTTTCTGTCCGGATCGAGGGGCATTTTTGCTCTTCTGAGATGTCTGGGCCTGACCTGCCCCTCTCTCTTGTCATGAGATGGTTTCCTTCTGCCCCATGTCTGCTGTCCTTTGCTCCTGCTTTGTGCATCCAGGAGTGGGAGGAGAGGGGATTTTTAGCAGGCCAAAATGACAAATATGAAAAACAAATTATCGGGAGGAAAAAAAAAAATGAAAGATAAACAAAGCACAAAGCTTCCTGTCTTTTTCTGGATCCTCCACAAATTCTTCCCTCTTGGCCACTACAAAGCAAACTCCCTCTCAGCTTTCCCTTGGCGAGCTCAGTGACATGAGCCCAAGGGAACAAAGAGGTTGTGTGGGTCTGTACAGGGGCTCCAGACATGGCCCCACCTTGGCTCCTGCTGGAATCCTAAATTCACCCTTAGCTGGTCCTGCCTCCATGGTGCTGCTCCACCAGACCTGTGCAAGCCCTCTGGAACAGGCAACAGGGAGCGAAGGGCGCTGGGTCATGGAGAGGCTCTGGGGCAGGCTGTGCTGGTACCAGCATGGGGTGACTCCATGAAATGCACCCCCTCCACTTTTCCTGTTGGTTGCACGAGTTCCTTCAGCATTGCCCTGCCTTTTCTCCCCTTTCTCGCCTCTCCCCGGAGTCAGCAGCTGAGGCAGAAAAGCATCCAGGCTTTTGTCTGGTGTCTTACAGCCCGATCCAGCTGGCAATGAGGCCCATTGAGCAAACACTGGTATGGAAACTGTGAAAGGTGAGCTCCCCTCAAAAATCTTTCCCAGCCCAGCAAACAATCCACAAATTTCCAGAAATCCAATAGCAAACCCCTTGATACCAGAAGGGGCAGCAGCTATTCCTCCCTTCAGTTATCCAGACAACACACCAAAACGTGACTCCAAAAAATGCAGCTTTAATAACCCTGCAGGTTGTCACCCTCTGAGCAGCTGCCACCTTGCCCCAAGGGTGTGTGCAAAGCCAAGAGCCCCTGCTGCCACCCCGACCCAGGGCAGGGTGCCCGGTGTCACCTTCTCAAGGACATCACAGCTCTCTCCGTCTCCTACTCCAATTTTGTGCCTGCTTCATGCACCCCTTTGTCTTTCTAAAGGCTGACCAAATGCACAGATAGAGCCGTAATTAACCCTGTGCACCAGGAACGCCCTTCCCTGGCATCTCTTCAAGCAGCAGGAACATCTTCTTCCTCTTTCCCCCTCCTTTTTAATTCCCCAGGACTGCTGGCTTTGCTCTCCCGCTGTGCAGTGAGGAGGGGATAGGTGGTTTAATCGCTTTTTCCATTATAAAATACTTTTCCCTCTACCCCCTGCCCTTCCCTTCTCCCTCAAGGATCACTGCAAATTGACACGGAGTTGCAATGGGCTATTCAAGGGCTTGATCTCTCCCCTGTTGGAGGAGAAAGCCAGCAGGTTTATTTTTAATGTTTATACGCATCTGAAAAATGTGAGTGTGATTGGTCGTGCTGAGAGACACGAGCACTCAGGAGACCTGGGGCTGAAAAGAGAAACAGCTTTTAAATATTAAGGGGGAGGCACTTGAGTGACCTCTTCTAGATACGTGCTTGCTAAATCGTGGCCTCGACTGGGACTGGGGCCAGGCTCTGCCTCCTCTAACATCTCTGGCTTGGGTCCTTGCTGGAGTGGTGGCATGTCACCGAGCTCAGGTTATCGGAGCTGTACTTCTGGGGGTCATTGCCTGTGGCATGACCAAGGTGCCTTGGTCAGGGGACAAAGAAATAGCACAGATAACATGGGTTCAGTCTCCCAGTGGGAATAGAGAAGTCTTGGCTTTGCTGTAATTGGTGTTCCCATGGCCTACAGATGAGTTCCTGTTCTCCTCACATGGCTGCAGAGGGGTGGGCTGGGTACCAGCCTTCACTCAGGTCCTGATGGAGAAGAGGGGCTTGGAGCCTACACCTGAAGAGTCAGAAGGACCCCCGGCGTGATGAGGAGGTACTCCACCTCCAGACACCCTCTGTAATTGTGTAATTCTGAATATTCTCAAAAAGGACTGTGGTGGTTTGACCGTATTAGGCAACTGAACACCACAACCGCTCTCTCACTCCCCCTCCTCAGATGAGGAGGGGAAGAAGTAAAGGGAAAAAAACAACTCATGGGTTGAGATAAGGATAATTTTAATAAAGAGAGAAATATATTATCAAGGAAATATTATATTAATTAAACAATTATTAACAATATTATTATTATTAATTAAACAATTCAACTAAAGGGAGGAAAGGGAAAAGGGGAAGAGGAAGGGGGAAAGGGAATAACAAAACAAGTAAAGGCTATGTGGAAATGCAGAGGGGAAAAAAATTACTCTCTACTTCCCACAAATAAGCGATGCTTGACCACGTCCTTGAAGCAGGGCCTCAATGCACGTAGCCGGTGTTCGGAGAGGAGGACAGACGTTTTCGCAACGAGAGCCCACCCCACCCCTCTTCCTCCTTTTCCCACCTTTTATTGCTGAGTGTGACATCATATGGTATGGAATATCCCTTTGGTTGGTTTGGGTCAGCTGCCCTGGTGATGTTTCTCACTTTTTTTTGCCCACCCCCTAGGAGGGCTAGAGAAAGTCCTGATGCTGTGCCAGCAATGCTCAGCAGCAGACACAACACCAGTGTGATACCACTGCTGTTTTAGCTACAAGTGCAGAGCATAGCACTGTGTGGGCTGCTGCAGGGAAAGTTACCATCCCAGCTAGACCCAGTACACCATCCTCCCTGGCATGGCCCACACAATGATGGTGGAAGAGGGGCTGCACACCCTGGGAACTGGGAGGCTGCTGGTGGGGACACAGCCCAGGCACAAAGGGAGGCCAATGTCTGAGGGACAGGTTGGGGCTGGGTTGAGTTGGCTGGGGTTGAGTTAGGGCCGGAGCAGAAGGTAGTGACCGGGGTGTAACTACCTGCATTCTTGTTCCTGGAGCAGGGTGTGGGACTTGCAGAATGAAGTGGGTAACCATTCATTTGATTAGATGCGCTTGTGATGGTAAGCCAAAATTAGTAACTCAGTGGAGACAAATGCAAGCAACTTTGGACCTAGTGCGAGTACACAGATTACCTTCTTCCTCCCTTCCTCTCTGCTCTTCTTTCCTTTATATAAACCCTAATCTGGAGCTTTAGAACACTGTGTATGGCCCATCTCCATGACTTTTTGGCATGACCCCTTCCCTTACCCGTATAAATAGAGGCTCCTTTCTCCGCCTGGAAGTAGCACAAGGTCAGCAGAGAGAAGGACATGGGACCAGGCAGGGGTTACAGGTGTGGGTGTGCGAAGCTCTCCACTGCCACCTGCAGAATCCCATCAGGTGGGCAAAAGCCCCAGAGGCTTAGCACTGTGCTGGGACATGGGGACAGGTGAAATCTCCTGGTGACCCCAAGGAGGGATGAATCCCTTGCACATCTTGCTATCTAGTCTCCTCTGATGTTTGGCTATGTGGACTGGGAAGGTACTCCTAGAAAATAAGATTCTGCTCATATCACATGAGAGCCTTTTGCATGAGCCCTCAGTATCCAAGGTACCAGTTTATATAGCTAAAAAGCAATTGTCTAATCCAATCTTGTGTCTTTTGTGCTCTATGAATGCCAGTCTCAGTTTAAATGGTACCACTGAAAAAAATAATATAAAAAAATAAAAAAATTCCTCCACAGCCCAGGGGATGCAGTTCCACCACTTAAAACAAAGCTGAGCCTCATTTCTCATCACAAATCAGTGTCAGCTGAGCAGGGCCTTGGCAGAAATCCAGCCCTGATTGTATTTAAAGCTATTCAGCAGGGATGCTGTGGTGTGCATTTACCTTGACTTGTTAGAGGGCATGCATTATAGCCCAGCTCCCTCCTTGCCATGGCTGTAATCAGCGCTGCAGTACGTGTTGGGGCTGGTACAGCAGAGGACTCCCTCTTGCTTGCATGCTGCTCCAGTTGCCAGGGAAACCATGTCACCTCTTGGCAAATTTGTTTGTCACCGCATATTTGGTGAGAATGACCCTTTTGGGGGAAGGTGCGATGAAGGAATGAGGGGTTTTCAGGCCCTGTGTGGTCAGCCAACTTTGTGCTGGTCCTGGAAATGTACAGAGCCCCCTTGGAAATGGATGGAGCTGCTGCGTGGTGAGCCTGGAGGTAGGCTGGGGAGCTGAAAGCTGTGAGCTATGGCTAAGAGCCCATGGATATCTCTTCCTCTTCTACTTTTCTAGTAGATGTGTTAGAAACCTGGGGCTGAGAGTGGCCAGAAATGTTGATGGAGAGGGTCACTTCTTGGTAACAGCAGGGAGAAGGCAGCTGCAGGGGAGCCCAGCTGGTGACCGAGGTCACCTTGCTGCTAGAAGCTCAGAGAGCCAAGGTGAGGGTTACCTGGCTTGGTGATTCTGTCCTTACTGTGGAGAGCTTGGCATTGCTGCTGGTGTAAGGGAATATCTGTCTTGTAACATGCTTTCAATGGATCTAAGGGTGGTTAAAATACAGACCTTAAAATGCACGGGACTGGGCTTGGTTGACTCAGTGATATCCAAACTATAAATCTCCAAGCTTTTCGGAGGTAAGATAACAGCTAAGTGAGGAGAGATGTTCCTTATCAGGTAAACTACCCTAATTATTTATTACCTGGCTGATCTTTCATTTCTAAGCTTTTCTCTGCAATAACCATTTGAGTCAGAGGCAGGACACCAGTGCTAGGTAAGTAACTTCCTCTGGCTTGGCACAGTCCTTCTGAGTTGTGTCTGAGTTTGAAAAATAGAGTGGCTGTCAATGGCTCATCAAGAAACAATGTACTTTGCTAATTACATAGCCCGTTCACATTCCCCTTGTTTGTGGTGAACATGAACTGCAATGATTTGAGATTTTTTTGTCAAGGTGAAAGGACACATATTTCAGGTACTTGTTGGAAGTTAAGGGCAACAGGATGTTTATGGGCTTGGCTCCGCTGTCATGCGGTGATTTGTGAAGTTGGGGCTTAACATTGGGGTTGGGTAGGTCTGGGAAACTTAATAAATAAAATCCCCCAAACCTTCAAACTAGAGAGATGTCACTGTGGCTGGATAGGTACCACAAAACATTGATGGGAATTCTTCCCCTGGAAAACCACTGTGATCCTAGTGTTGATGTGTGGGGTATGTAAGGTGGAAACTGCTCTTCCCCTGAGCTTCCCCTCTTGGAAAGCCTGTGGTAGATCTCAATGGTTGTAGATTTAAAGATATGCTCCGGTTTCTGAGAAGTGTGTACGCTAAGGTGTGAATGCTTGCAGGTGGTTTTTCCCTGACAGCCCCACACTCACATCACGCTGAGCGAGGCCCTCTGTGCAGATGACAGCTCCCTGAAGTGGCGAGATGAAAGGAGTGTTGACTGACAGGCTTGAAATGTTTGTAATGAGTGCTTCTGTCAGCGTGTAAGGGTTTTTTTCCCCCCCTCTACTGCAAGATGCTATGCACCAAATGGGAACATATGGGAACAAGACTGGAAGAGTTAAGTTTTGTCTTCTGACTGCACGAGGTCTGTGCTATTTTGGGGCTCGACTTAATTCAACCTGCCATAGACATGGGGGACAGCTGTTATGGTCTGGCAAAAGCCATTGGAGCTATGCTAATGTAAACCCCAAACTGCTGTCTGTGTGGCCCAATTTGGCTGAAGCTGCAAGCACAGCAAATTGCTTCTCCCCTCATGGTAATGACAAGCTCTTGTTCCCATTGCAGGAAGCCTGTATGGTGGAGCTCTGCTTGACACATCTGGAAGCCTGGGTGGAGTACATGTGTAGGAAAGAGGTGTTATTTCAGGTGGGAGGGATGTCTGCACCCTCGCTCTGCTCCCCAAGAGGAGCCTGGGCTCCAGCAGCCTTTGGTTTCAGCGAACCGAGCCTGCTGGTGGGCTGGCCTGGTGGCAGGATCAGGGTTAGCAGGGAAGAGATGGATACAACATGGGTCTGGCTTGTGTAGGATGGGGTCAGTCTTGTGGATGCTGTTAGCGTCTTTACCTTCATCTATCTTTGTTGCATTCAGGTAGGGTTGTCTTCAGCATTGAACAGCAGCTCTTGAAAATCTGCATTTTTTTTTGAGTGTTGGTACTGAGCAGCTGTAGGCACATCTGTCTGGTTTGGGGACAGGAGGCAAAAAGGACTCCTGTGGTACCCATTCAGAGACACTTACTCACTTCTGAAGGCAGTGTCCTTTTGTCAACCCAGCTTTGGGGCACAACATGCAATGCTTCTCGGGTAAGATCCCCTGTGTGCAAGCTGCTCTTCAAAGAAATGCAGGAGCTGGCCTGCTAGGGTGGGTTGGGAGCATGTGTGAAACCAAGTATGTGTAAAAATACTATTTTTTTTTTTAATCTCACATTAAGAAGGAATATCTCAAGGGAACTGAACCCAGCTTGCATGACCTGATAGCAAATTTTCATTTGCTGCACAAATGTAGATGAAATGTGGGGTAGTTTCCCCTCCCTTCCTGCTCCTCCACACATCTGCCTGTGGTTTCTGACAAGCTCTGGTGGGAGGACAGACTGAAAAATCCAGGCCAGCTCCCCAAAGGACAGGGTGTTAGCACACATCTGTATATTAAAGGAAATAGAAATAATGAGTGGGAAGGTAAGAGGTGCCAGGGAGATGCCTTACGTCTTCCCTTCATAGTGGAGGGGTGGGTTGGTGAAGGCATCTCCCAGGGTTTTGTGGACAAAGCAGTGAGTCCCAGAAGGGAACATCTGAACCAAGCCTGCTGGGTGCCTTTCTCTGCAGCATGCACAGGGCTCTGCAAGCCTTCTCGTTGTTGCTATCATATAATTAGTGCCCACTGGATTTGTGGCAGACCGTGGCACATTGCTGGTTGGTGCCAGCAAATGGCAACCCCACACCTTTGATGCTTCTCACCATCTCTCTGTCTCAGTGTAATTCTGAGAAATGTTCTTTCTAAGTGTCTTCCTCAGAGTGAAGGAGGGAGTCATACCTAGGATAAAACAAACGGGGAATATTCCTGATCTGGCTAGAGCACACGGGCTGATGCCTTGTGGTGCCTCTGTGCAGCCCTCCGGCGGTGCCTGATGCCGGTGGACAAGCTATTGGACAATATATTAATATCTTAAAGGCATGTGGGAACTGAAGTTCCTTCTCACACTGACCAGTTAATTTGAAATCTGTCATGCTTGGGGTGATGTTTAACTCTGACTGGGGCTAAACACGTTTCCCTTTAAAAGGAAGGAGCTGATGCTGGTGAAAGCTGGTATGGGAATGTGTCTGCCAGCACGCTGGCATGGTTTGAAGGACAGGGGATCTCAGCTGAAGGGAAATGCTGAGCTGAGCAGGACTGGTGTTTCCTCTCACCTCTTTGATCTTGGTTAGATTATTGGCTTGGCACACAAGGAGACCGCTGCACTCAGCTTCCCCAGTGCAACAGAGATAAAACCTGAAGGTTTTCTCCCTGTCCTGCATCTTCATTCACACCAGAGGGGTTGGCTAAGCTTTCCTGGACAATTTTGCATGCTTGGCAAGAAAAGCAAGGGGGTGAGCAGTGGGAAATTCAGCTCACACAGGGGTCTGTTGCCGCTTCTTGGATTGTGCTGATTTCAGCTCCCACCATTTCCCTGCCTCCTCCTGCATTATATATAACTTGTTATGGCATTGCGTCAACTAACTCAATTACCCATGATGATTTTTCCATGAAGTTAAGGCCTGGATTGCTATCAGTCTCACTCTTTTCTCTGAAAGCCAGGAAGAATCTGATGACCCTGCTGCACAACTTGCATTAAATTCTGGATTGGGGCAGCACAGTGGGAAGAGCAACTTGCTGAGCTTGGTGCAAGTCTTGCTGCTTGCTCCCCTCAGCATGGCTGGTTTATTTGCTTTGACTTCAAAGCTGAAAAGGTGCTTCTTAGACTTAATATAATATATTTTCATTAAGTCAAATGAGGACATAGTGGTTTTGGTTTTATGTTTTTTGTTTTCAGTAACAAAATATTACTTTAACAATGAACTTGCTTTAAGAGCACCAGCTCAAACTGGTGCCCAGGATGATGTCCCAAATTAGACACAATTCTGTGTCTCCAGAGCCTTCTGGGATGATGTTGCTGGAAAAATATTCTTGTGGCCACTGTTGTGCCAATATTTTAATCCATCTTTTAATAAACTGTAGCTGAAGAACAGTGTGGAACCCATCAGATGGTGTGCTGTACCTCACTGGGGAGCAGGCCTTAGAGCCAAAACTGAAGGCAGCTGTTGCAACTGCTGCCTGTAATTCAGCCTCACCAAAACATTGACTATTGTTACTTGTGCCCCAAGATGGAAAGCATTTACTTTAATATCAGCATTGGCAATGCTGTCACTGTTGCAATTAGGGCTCTGGAGTCAGCGGAACGAGCTCAGCCCCTGCGGGTCTGAGGAAGGTAGCTGGAAATCTTTCCCTCAATATACACAGCAGCGTTTGAGACACCCTACGATCCGTGTCCATCATCTGTTCTTTATAGAAAAAGGGGAAGAGTTATTATGAGGGAATAATTAAAGCAGCTGAAAAGAGCAAGGCTGCAGCCTCTCCATGCAGACCACACAGCAGCTTGCTGCCATCAGCAGAAAGGGCCTGGGAGGGAGCTGGCACCATTCAGCAAACCAAGCCAGGCTTGGGATGATGCTCCTTGCCTTGGGGGTTGTCCCCAGTGTGTCCCAGCTTCTGACTTACTTCCTCTGGGGACCAGTTTCCACAAAGGTAATTTTGGTTTGATATTAGGCATTATTTTATTTTTTATTTTTATTTTTTACCTTAATGGTGATCAAACATTAGAACAAGCCCTCAGAGTCCCCAAGAAGTTTCTGAGGTTGTGAATATTAAAAACTTGGCTAGAGTTTATTTTTTATTTTCCTGTTTGCAGGAGACAGGAGATCCTGTTGTTAAAGTAATTGCTTGGAGGGGAAGTCACCCCCTGGTCACTGGGCTCATGTTGGAAACCAGTATGGCCATTGCCCACCCTCCAGAAAATAAAACTTTTCTCTTTGTTTGAAGGCTCCCAAAAGATTCACCTCTTTCCCTTCTGGATGAGACAAATAGTTAATTGCTTTAATTTCAAACATCTGTCATATTTTTTAATCAGAATTATATCTGAATTCTAGCTGCTGTCTCAGGTGTGCCACTCTCTCAAACAGTTCTTTTTAGGGAAGACTACTAAAAAGCCTCTTCTCCTCAGGAAGGTGAACTCCAGAAAGCCTCAGTGTGATATCTGTGCCTTGTGACAGAAGAGTAATTGGCCTCTTCTCTTTTATCGGTGGGGGACCGGGAGCAGGCAGACTGCTGTTGCGTGGTAACGTCTCACCCAGCAGCCAGCCGATTCACTCTTAGCTCTTAAATCTCTGTAAGAATTGGTGCCTGAAATCCATTTGTGTGTTAGGTGGTGTCTTGCTGCAGGGTTGGGGCTCAGTGTGTGCTGGGCTGAGACAGTGGTGTGAGTGCTGGGGGGATCCCTGCACACCCCAGCTGTCCTCGCCAGGCATCACTGTGGCCCTGGAGGACGGATCTGATTTTCAGCATGCCCGTACAGGTGTGTGATGGTGGAAGTGGTAGCTGAAGGAGGTGAGGCTTGGGGGCAAAGCCTTCCTCATTCCTTCTGGGATAATGCTTACATTTATGTATTTACTGTTTTGTCTGCTGTCACAGCTGGAGCTTGCTCCCACAGTTTTTTCCTCCCCTGCAGCCTTGTTGGCAAGGGAATTGTTCACCCCACCTTTCGGGGTGCTGGTGTAACTGGGAGAAGGCTCAGGTTGCAGCCACTGTCCACAGGGCCACTTTTCCATCCCCTCTGCAAAGTCCTCAGACTGACTCAGTTCTTGGAGAGCAGATTTGTGTCCCATCACAGGTGTGAGAACAGGAGACTGGGAGGCTGCCAGGCTCTTTTAAAAAAATATTCAGCTATCAAAGTGTTTGTGTCTAACAAAAGACCTGTCGTTCATTCTCATCACTCCTTGGAGAATTTTGATAACAGTAAGAAGCTCTTACCCTCCTTTTTTAGTGAGCTGTGTGCTGACAACAGACTGAGCTGTGAAATCAGATGCAAAAAATTCTTGGAAAGTTGGCAAAAAGATGGACACTAAGGCTCAGCTCCTTTTGCCTTCCAGGTATGTTTCCAATCCTGGACAGCCAACATGAGAGAAAAAAACAACATACTGTGGTCATGCCCTAAATATTTGAACAGGAGTCTTGTGTCTACATCAGCCTGCCCTTCTGTCCTTGGGTTTCTCTTTGCAAGTCCAGTGTACTTGGAAGCAGTAGTGCTGTTCTGCTTTGGTGGGCTTGCTCTGTGTGTGGTGGCTGGGGATTTCCTTCTGCTTCTCTCTCTCTCTCCTGCACAAGCCAGTGACCATAATGTACCTTGTACTGCTGCACTATTTCCAGCCAGCAAAGACGGTCTGTTAAGATGGAGCAGGGAAAAGTCCATGCAAATCCTGCAGAAACACAAATAACATTTCACTTAATCTTCATCATCTCATACTTAGCCATTTACAGCCACTAGTTTAAGGATTCTGATTAAATTCTTCATTATATGCCCTATGTGCAAATAGCTGTTTGCTGTGTTGTCAGAGCACCACTGATGCACAGACATCAGACCTGGCAATGCCTCCAGCGAACTCCAGCACTAGGAAATCTGGGAGCAGCAGCTCTGCTTTTCTGTCTCACTTTGGCTGATAAGCAGAAGATGACTGATTTCAGCTTCTCAGACCTTTTGTGATCCTCCATTAAATTGGGAGCTTTGGAAGAAAATAACCTCAGCGCTTGTAGTGTGCACTGAAGAGGTGGGCAAAGGGAAGGTAGCCAAGAGCATCTCACTTGGGATTTGCAGTCAAAGGAGAGAGCTGAAGGAGCTGCACATAAAGCAGAAGGGGGAATGGTATGTGTCAGAGGGTTTGATCTGGGGACTGACTTTCATGTAAATATATGTGATAAGGAGGCTTGAGTCCGAGCTACCACCTCTGCCCAGGGACCACGATGGGGAGTGCCAGGATGTGCCTAAGCACTTGGCCAGCATTCCCAAAACTGGAGCCTGGGACTGGTGTTTGAAGCACTTGTGAAATGGATAAATGCTGTATGTGGAAATGGAAAACACAAGGAGCACTACTGGGCGTTAGAGGTAAGATGTGGCACTGGATACTGAATTTGAAGGAGTCCAGCAGCAGAGCAATGCACTTAGATAAGTCTTCTGTGCACTCAGAAACTGTACAAAATGAAGATCTCTTTCACCTGATTGTCTCTTGCATCCTCCAGATCTCCCAGCATTGAAGAAGTGCAGCCTTCCGTGTGGTCTGGCTGCCAAAAAACAGGAGATTTAAGCCAAGTGCTAGTTAAAAAAGTCTCTAAATCTCCTGGACTGAATCTTCTCATGCGCTGAGTGACCTTGTCCCCAGATGTTTTCCAGGCTTTTAGAAAATGCCATCCTCTCACCTGGTGGTTATGCTGTAAAAACAGCATTTCCTACACAGCAACTTAAAAAAAAAATCTTACTTTTTCTTACTGAAATGAGCTGCCTGTAAGCATACCTTGCTCTCCTGCTCCTAGACATCTCTTCCAAATCCTCTCTGCTGTCACACTTATGCAGCTTGGTGATAATTTTGTGACTTCCCATGGAGAAAGGGAAAGGTGTCTGAAGGCCATGCAATGAGAGCTCTAATTTTATCTGGCAGGTAGGGAGTGTGCTGAGGTTTGCATTTAACCTTGCCAGAGAATGACCTGTGTGAATAATGGATTCAAGGGAAAGTTTGGAAAATGGAAAGCACAGAGGTTGCCGTGCTCTGACTTCATGTTGGGGCCATCTGGTTTCTGTGGCTCACGTGAAATGCTGCTGCTGATAACGAAAACATGGAGGGGAGGAGGGGGGGGGCTGCAAAACCTCCCCAGTGCCCACCTGGTGTCAGTGACTTTGCTGGGCAACTGGGACCTGGACAGGTGGTGAGCATGAGGAGGGCATTGTGTCTCAGGTGGGCAAGTAACCCAAAAAACAGGCACCAGAGCCAGGGCCTTGGGAGACCAAAACAGATGTTCTGGGCTACCAAGGCTGACCCACAGACCTTGTACACATCACGGACTTTGCTGGTCCTGAGTCACGGCCGAGCTCAGTAGCCTGTGCCTGTGTTTGCATCCCCTTGCTCTTTGATGGGGAGCTGGCTGGCTGCTTGCTATTCCCTGGATCAAGTCCAGAGGCACTGGATGCTGCCTCCAGCACGAGGACATACATCACTGTGTTCAGGTCACTGCTGTGGCTGCCCGCTCCAAGTACAGATGTTTTTGGATGTTGAATGGAGAGAAAAAATTTAGTCTCCTGTCAGTGCTGCCTAGAGAAAGCTCACTATTAAAAAATAAGTAGAAGGAAAAATGGCAATCTCCTGGAGTGCCTCTTTGCTTCTTTTATTTTTTATTTTGAAGATTCAGTTGGAAACAGGAGGTTCTTTTAATATGCTTAGCACTGAGCTGGTGTCTGCCAGCTACGTCTCTCCAAAGCCAGCAGTCATTTTCCGAAACAAAAGCTTTTACCTTTTCCCTTATGGCTCTTCCCTATTAAGGTCAATAAAAAATGAAATTGTAGAAAAGCTTTCTCTTCTTAGAGTCCGTGTTTATTTTACATTTATATATAAGCTTGTACAAACACATGCACTCAGGAAGCCTCTAACAAAGCCATTACCTGCATCTCTGGACTTTTCATCTTACAGCTACTGTGTGATTTGTAGTTGAGTATTATTTTATAAGCCACAAATCCCAGAATATCGACTCTAATATCATAAACATGACTGTATTTCAGGTCACTGAGTGAAAAGCCACCAGCCTGTTACCTGACAAGAACATTTTTACTCTACATTGCTTTCCATCTGTTAATATCTATTTGAACTGGCTGCTATGATAAGCAAACTGCTTTTTCTTTGGCCTGGCTTTATCCCATCATCCTAGGGATTTGGAGGAAGGGGTACCCACAAGGTTCACAGGTGATGGAGAGTAGGGGTGTTTGTGGGGCTGGGAATCCAGGATGAATTGAACTGGACAACTCCTGAAAGCCCCCAGTAATTTGTGAAGGGGTGGTTGATACCCAGAGCTTAAGAAAATGCTGCTCCACAAAACCATGCAACCCAGCTTTATCTGGGGGCACCATGGGATTAAAGCACATCTCTGATTCACGCCTGGTGAGGAGTCCTCACTGGGGCGAGATCCCAGCACTGTGTGCTCAGCACCACGCGTGCCTCATCGCAGCTCACTGCCTCAGCCTGTGTCCTGCAGACAGCATAGCTCCAGGCTCCAAATCTCCTTCAGGAGCCCAGCTCCCTGCCTCGTAAACCCAGAATCCGTCAAGCCAATGGACACGAGACCTCCAGGCCATTATTAGCCAATATGAAGCTAATAAAAGACTCCATAAACCAGCCCATGATAAATAATTTTACAAGGAGGGCTGCGGCGGCGTGGAGCTTGTTTGGAGTCTGAAAGCTGCTGTAATGTGCTGCCAGGAGGATTAAATGCTCTCGCCGTGTTTCAGGCGCTGTGCTGTGTGTCGGGGGTACATGTGGTTTCTGTTTGGTGGGTGGGTTGGGAGTTAGTGTCAGACATGGGGAGGGCAGAGCCATCCCACACATGTACAGTGTAAGGGAACAGCTCTGGGTGTGATGGTCTGATGGTGCTGTGGGATGGCCCCCAGGCCTGTGGGAAGCACCGCAGGCATGGCACAATATCTACTTTATGCACTATCTTTCTGGAAAAGCTTAACAGGTTAGCTGTGAGGTGGTGGTGGCTTTAGGGATACGACCTCAGCACAAGCTCCTGGGATCCGAGTTAGGTCCTGGGACGAATAAAGGCAAGTTGACCCATCTCTCATGGCTTTTTGGTTGAGGTGTTTTGCTGTGCTGCCTCAAAGGCCATAAGTTATTGCCTTGCAGAGCAGTCCTCCAAACAGCTTGAATCATTTCTGTACCACGCGTTTTGTTTCCATGGTTATCAGAGGCAGGTTCACTCACATCCATCCTTCCTTGGCAAAAAAACTGTTTCTGTTGTCTTTTCAACTTGTGTATTTCTCTGGGCTCCTGCTACCACTCCAAGATAAAATATATTTCTAAAGGAAAATGTAACAGCAGCAAGAGGTATGACTCTCCCATTTCAGAAACAAAGGGGGGTATAAAATCAACACGGTGTCCTTTGAAAATGAGTGGATGTTTGAGTCAGGCACAGTCCAGCTCATCATCTGAAGCTGTTGCTCTTGGCAATGGAACAAGTCTTTTTCCACAGTAAAAATGCCATGGTGGTCGGCCAAGAAAATGCCACCCAGCTCCCCAGTGGAAGACGCAGCTCGAAGTAGCCAGAGCTCCTGGCCCGACCTGCAGCTGGTGCAAGGGAGTAGGAGGGAATCGTGGAGAAGGCTATTTCTCTTGTTGAATAAAACCATTGCTTATTGTACAGCTCTGCTTGGGCCTGTTCCAGGTCCATTAAAGTAAATGGAAAATCTTCACTTGACATAAATGGGAGTTGGCCTCAGCTCCAGGGCTCAAATCGCATAGGGGGCTCAGGTGGATCTTCATGTGGGTAAAGATTATGCCCTTGTCGAACCAGTCCCAGCTGAATCTATTTTAAGTTCTTGTCATTTATTGACCTTGTGGGTTTTGTGTCCTGTGCTATGTAACCCATGATCAGCTCCAGCGGCCACACCAGGCCTCATCCTGCCACTGGCTGTGTCCCCAAGTCTGTGCTGAGCTCTTGTGCCACCAGCTGCAACCCCCATGAGGATGTGTGTGAACCTTGCTCCTGAAACAGGAGGGCAAGGTTCCAACCTGTGGATGGGGTGATGCTTTTTTGTGTGTTGCAGAAGATCCTGGCTGGAAGCAACCACTTCTCTGCGAGCAGCTTGCTGTGAGAGGGATCAGGCTTTTTGCCTTTTCTTTTCTGCCTGTGAAGGGCCTGGCATCTCTCCTAGTGTAACATCCAGGAGGCTCCGTGCAAATAAAAAATATCAAAGAGAGAGATCAGAGATGTGGGAGAACATAGCCGGGAAATGACTTGTGTCAAATGGAGAAGTAAAAGCAGGAGCTCTGATTAAAGAAAACGGGTTCTCACTTTTCCTTAGGGAAGTCTTTACTTGCAGGTTTTTCCTTCCTGTTCCCTCTTGTTTTCTTTTACTTGAGGTTTTGCTTTTTTATCCCTCAGTTGGGAAAGGTTTATTTCTCGTGAACTGTGTGGCAGCCAGTGGCCAAGAAGAATTTTTCTGTGTCCACCTTTCCCTGTTGCAGACATGCTCCTGAGACCAGGAGAGCCTCCCTGAGGTTCTGCCTCAAAGGAGGGGTTTCTACACCCCTTCAGCTGGAAGGCATTTCCCCTTAGGCCTCAGTATCTCTATTTTCTAGCCTCTTGGGAGGAGGCCAGAAGAGCCCCAGCTTGTCATTCTGTCCGTGGCAGTCTCTGTGTCCTCTCATGCTGGATGCTGAGGAATCGATGCCTCTGTGTACGTGGTTGGTGCAGAGGGAGCAGATCCCTGGGGAGAAGCAAATACTGGTGACATCAGCCAAGAAAGAGCCATGTGGCAAGTGCATGTGGTCAGGGAGATTCCCCACAAAGCAACCTCACAGCACCAACAGAGGAGCCCCAGAGGGAGCTGCTCTAAGTGATGGAAACCCCTGGTGGCTGGTGAGCTCCTGGAGCATCTGGTGGCACGAGGGAGGGCGAGCACCCTTGCCTGGACAGCAAGGGGTCATGAGAAGAGAAGAAAAACATCAGGATGTTATATTAAAAGCACATCTGTGCACAGTCTGGAATGGTAAATACATTTTCAGACTCCCCTCATAAAGCTGCAGTGTTTAAAAGTGCTGATAAAGTGCATTCCAATGTCCTTAAAGTATTGCAGCGCGCCACACACACTATGCGGTGTTTATACGAGAGACAGCCAGCGCTGTGAAGAACGGTGAGATGAATGGGCATACACGTGTGAAGGGGAAGGATTTGTGGATTGTCGTCAGAAAATGGGGTCCAGCTGGCCCTCAAGACCCTGGGGCTCTCAATCACACCATGCCTGGGACATGGCAGAGAGAGCAGTGCACGGCATCCTCCAGTGCTGCCTTATTTTGTTGTTGGACACTCAGTCCGTAAGTGCAGTCCACTGCACTCTTCTTAAGAGGGATGTTCACATTTTTTTGTGGCTGCTCTCCCTCCAGTGCTGGGTGTTTCTTGTGGGTTTACTGACCTTCTTTGTACCACTAGGCTCCCCTTCCTCTTTTGCTGAGCTCCCTCTCCTTGTGCGGTCAGGAGCCTTGGGTGGGGGGTTATTGCTGTAAGAGGAGCTATTTTCTTTCCCCTGGCCCTCTGAGGAGCACCCATTCTTTCCACCGTATATGAAAAGTTCCCTATTACGACTGTTCCTCAGAATGAGAGAGACCTTTTATAGCAGTGTGAAAGAGGTTTGGAAATCCTGCTCACAGCACAAAGTACGAGGTGAAGACGGATGCTTTGGAAGGCGGCCGTGGAGTTGGGCCATGCTCTGGCTTTAGTGGAAGCTGTGATTTATTACGGACCTCAACAACGTGCAATACAAGGGCTGGGAAGGGCTGCCGAGGAGCTTATCACTTAAGAAAATAGTTCAGATTTGAAATGCCTTGGAAACACCAAGCAGCGCTGCAAAGCATTTCTTGCTGCTATTGTGCTGTGACTGCCTAGTGAAGCATCTTTACATTAAATTGGTCAAAAATGACCCAAACTGGACTCGGGGCTGGAGAAAGCAGCATTGCTGGGGTAGGAGCTGAATTCAAGAGGGTGATGGTGCTGGCATGAGGGACAGGACAAAGTGCCAGGCATGGGGAAGATCCTGGGAGATGGCCCCATGGTGAGGGGGAAGGCTGTGAGGGAAATGGTGTAACGACTTGGTCCTGCAGAGCCATGGTGTGGGAAGGAGGAAGAGAGGTGGTGATGGCAAAAAGCAAACAGAGGCAAGCGGGAGCTGAGAAGAGAGAGGTTTCAGGCACAGAAAATGGTGTGAACACAGTGGTTTCTGGTGACATAAGCTGCAAAAGCAGCAAGCCAAGCACTAAATGTCGGTGTGCTTACAGTGCCCAGCTCCCCGTGCCTGGTGTAAGGGGGGCTCTGAGGCTTTGAAGCAACTCCCCGGGGGCTTGTAGCTCTTCACGCCTGGCCCCTCTGGAGCACGTCCCCCCTGCCTGCTGACATCTGCCGTGCCGCCCCGCGCTCACGGTGCCACCTCGTCACCTGCCCCAGCTCACCAACACCTCTGCGCCTACGAAATGTATGAATCATAACTTCCACGCCACGGCTTTCTGCAAGGCGCTGTGCTTCCAGAAATAGCACCCTGCCAGCCAGGAGACGTGACACGGCCCTTACGGGGCTGGAGGCCCACCGAGAGGGAGCAGAGGGGGAGTGCAAAGAAAATAATCCACCCAAGTGCGTGCTTGGAGCAAGGAAAGCACCGTGTGGGATCCAGCCCTCCACTGGGGTGTTTCTGAAACCACTGCAGTTTCAGTGCCTGATGAGATTTGGAGTTGGATCCCCTTTTGGTGAAACAATTGTTGCACTGACACCTTCACATAGGTTAATGAAGGAGAAGATTTGTACCCATAATAGTGTCTGATATTTTAATGTAACTTCCAGTGTTTCCTAGTAATGTGTTTTTCTCCTTGTGTAGATCCCACCTGAGACTTGCCAGTAAGTACGACTTAGTTTGAATCAACTCTAACTCAATCAGAATTTTTAATGGCTCTATGTATTATTAGAAATTATGCGAGGAGCAGCTTCTGAGGTGTTGAATACCCCTCACAGCTGTGCAGCTGGTGGCATATTTGTTATTTACTCTTAGAGCTTTGACTTCTTCCTCATCCACATGCTGTTGTTTGTATTCCTGGCCAAGTCCTCTGACACTCTGCAAGCTATTTCCATGCAAAGTGAGTTTAGCTCAGTCCTAATGCACACTCTTACTGTTGGTTAATCAGTCTCACAGGTACCCATTAGGAGCAGAGTTCTGTTTATATGAATATTGTCATGTGTTAAAAAGGTCAGGGACTTAGAGCAAACTTTGAGCAGAACTGAAATCAAAATAGTGTGCTCATCTAATCAGCTGCAGTGGTGTTTTGCATAAGTTTTGTTCTGAAGATAATGCTTTGATGCTGCTTCCTCATAAAGACAAAAGATGCTTTTTCAATGGGTGCAGGAAGCGTTATTTAGAGAAGTCATCTTGATTTCCATAGGGTAAATGCCTATTTAGACTCTCTCATTTCACTGATTTTACCCACTTTCCTAAGCAGGTCTTCACCCAATACATCGCAGCAGGACAGAAGAATACGTAACAACTTTGTGGCTTGTAGCTGGAGCTTTACCATCAGAACTTGCTCTTCTCCTGATATACAGATGTTAATTTGGTGTAATCCCAGTAAGGATGGATATAACACATCAAATTCATTTGCCAAAAAATGGCAGAGAAGAAAAAAAGCTATGAAAAAATTAAAAGGAGTTATGAAAGCCTGGATTTTTTTCTTTTAATAGCTGCTACTTAACTCTTCCTACTCCCATCTACTTTCTGCTGTTAGCTTAAAGCTGCCTGATGTGAAATTAGCTATCAGATGTTCTGTGTGTTCAGCTGAGTAAAACTTGCAGAAAAGCCTTTGGGAGGGCCACTCGTTTGTCCTCCTAACGTTTCCTTCCAGCCTTTCCTCTGCCATCCAAACCGAGGTCTCGGCGTGGTGCATCTTCTGATCAAGCTTTAGCCTCAGCTTCTGCTGCTCAGTTCTGACTGCTGCACAGAGGGCTGGAAGAGCTGGCCAGCCAGGGAGGCAGTGGCATTAGAAGTCGCTCTAATTTAATTCCTGCCAGACATTAATTAGACTGCCATCACATTCATTTCATAAAATGGACTCATAATAAACTGTGTGAGAGTCTCTTTAGCGAAGGCTTGTGGTCAAATTGAAATGCTGGAGATTTCCCCAGCATTTACAAATCTTTAGGAACAATGGGGAAGCAGTGAATAAGGCTGATAAAAACCGGTCTCGCTGTCAATATTGGGGATGTTTTGGCCAACAGGGAAGCGGGGTGGGCTGGAAATGCTGGGTAGGAAGCCCTGCTGGGAGTTTCTTCCCTGCAAGAAACGTGGAGGTTCAGCTTTTGTGGTTTCGGCATGAAATTAATCCACTTTTCCGCAGCACGTAGGTGACTTCAGAAGCCAGAGACGGGGCTTCATGTTTCCCTCTGATGCCTTTCATGACATGCAGTGTCATTTAGAATGAGGCCGAGCAAAGTTAGGATTATAGATCCCCACTTAAGCGCATCCTGTATGCTTTCAGAAATGTTGCTGCTTTGATTTTGGCTTTTGCATAAGAAATAATTTCCCATATAAAGGAAAGAGCCCAGATGAACAGGATGGGAGAACTGGCTCATGTGAAATGGAGAGAGTGGAGTCAACCAGAAGCCCAAGTCTGGCTTCCCAAAGTGGGTCTGTATCCTGTGAGGCCCCAGATAATGGCATGGCTCTGACCCTGGATGCCATGTAAGTACCGTTACACTATTATATTGCAAAGAGATCTTAAATGACAATCAAAGTCGCTGTGGTCTTCCCTTACCATATCAGAGCCCCAGATAGCACATGGTATCTCCAGGGGAATGGACTGGGGAGTATCAGGGCTGTTCCTTGCTTGTTTACTTGCTTAAGCTGAATGAGTTTGTAGGGAAGCAAGCGTTTGCACTGCCTGAATCTCTGTACCAGGACTGCTGTCAGACACAGCTCTGACCATCTGCCTTTAAAAGGACCCGAAGATAGGCTGAAAATGCCCAAGGCAAAATAACTGCATTCCAGCATTACAGATGCCAAAGCAAAGTGTTAGCTCTACATGTGGAAAAAAACCACAACACTGCTTCCATGCCTCAGTCTGCAGCTAATAGGGAGTGGGGAGAATACCCAACTTGTGTCCTCATCAGACAGAAATAAAAATGTAACAGCTCTGAAACTGAAGGAGACTTTCCAGATTACTCATCTTGTAGTGTATGGTTCTTAGAAACTGTGAATGCCCATGCTTTCTCAAGTCCTAGGCAGTGGGCCATATTCATAACTGGTATCAATCAGTAACAGCTCCATTCATTTGGATGGGCCAGATTTAGCCCATCTGGATGTTAATTTGTCTTTCTGGCAAAATTTGAACGCTCATTTTAACATGTTCAGGAGTTTAGGCTGCCAGCAGTTGTTTCTTTCCTTGGCAAACCCCTTCGGTGCTAGTGGAAGCACTTCTGTTTTTTTTATTCCCCCTGCCTTACAACACGACAGGCACCACCAAAGGGCTGAGCTGCTGGTTCTGATGACCTTGTATATTTTGGGAGCTCACACATTTCACAAGACCAGTGCCTGGGGCATGAGCAGATGGGTTGTGCTCACCTCTCTTTGGCTGCTCAAGGGATCCCCATCCCTTTCGCTACAGAGTCATTTTGAGCCATCCCTCCTTTATGTGTCCTTTTCTGGCTGCTTCTTCTTACTTGCTATTCTACTCACTCTGGTGCTCCTCAGGGCTTTGTAGTTATAAATTGGATTTAGAAGTAGAAATTGGAAATAGAAATTAGTGGTTCTGCAATTTTAACAAGGAGGGAATGTGTCCCAAAGGCGGGGTGGATGGGGCTTGACTTAAGCTCTGGATAGAACTGGATATTACAGCCATCCTCCATTGGTGTCCCTTTGCAGGAGATGTCTACAAGGAAACGACTACCTGGCCCTCTCCTGGAGGTAAGGCTCATCAGCAAAGCAGCCTGTGTGCTGAGGCTCTGGGCAAAATGAGCAGGCATTGCTGGCAAGGTGACGGCACAGAGCTCATTGAGAAAACTTAAGCAAATACAGTTCAACATCCCTATTTTAAATGGGAGTGGTTTCCTGTGTCATGAGACTGAGGCTGATATTAAAGACAACCTGAGATGTAGCCTGAAAGCAAATCAGTTTGCTCGCCCCAGTTGTGAGTAAGGCAGAAAATGTTATTAAGGCAAAACCAGGTGGGAGAGCGATAATGAGGCTGTGGGTACAGAAATCACCACGTTCAGGAGAGGAGCCAATTTCAGACTTGAGTGCACTCAGGCTGGTGGCGAGGGGATAGAAACAAGGCGGAAAATCTCCAGACCAGAGCACAGAAAATGCTGGATCACAAATCCAGTAGCAATGGTGGGTCAAACTGGGGGAAGCAGGCTGTGGTGAAGGTACTGGGGAAGGCATACTGCTGTGAGAGAAAGGGAGAGGGAAGGGCTGGAGCCCATCAGTCTGACCCCAATTATGTGGCTATAAATGGATGTTTGGGGAGAAAAATAAAGTGTAGTGATAAACAGGAAATTGGAGAGAACGCAGCCTGGGTTTAGCAAAGACAGATTGTGTTGTACAAATCTGATGTCTTTGATAAAATAATGGATTTTTTTTTCTAGACATAGATTAGATCTATGGCATTTCCTAGCTGGATACAGTCAAGTAATTGTTATAATGCCTCGTGAAAAATGACTAGGTGAGCTGGAGGGGAGAATAATACAAGAATTGGAGCAGGAGGGGATATAAAAATGTCTAAAAGAAAGAACTAGTGGATTTTGCTGAAAGGAGAATTTATGGGCAGAAAGAATTTCCTGGGGACATCGCTCAAGTGTTGTTCTTGAACAAGCTCTGGTTAGTCATCTGCGAGCTGTGACATCTTGGACAGCAGGAGCTGGGGAGACATCCTACGGGAAGCAGCCTAAAAGCACTCCGCTCTCCTCATTTGGTGTTGCTGAGCAGTGGCTGAGGAGATATGGACTCATTCTGTGAAAGTATCTGGGCTTGAACAGCAGCACGATGGGAATATTGAATCTGCTGGATGTAAGGAACAAGTGTATACAAATAGATCACCAGTAACTTAGGCTGAACATTAGGAGACGACTTTTAACCTTTGGAGGACTGAAACTGTCATCTGGCAGAGCAAAATACCTGGGCTGGTTTTAGGTAGACCTTTGCCACAGGTTATACCGAGTGAATTTGTGCAGCAGCAGAGGATGAACGAGGTGGTTCGGCAGGAGCTGTTGCTAGATCCATTGCCTTCAGCAGATGTATTGCAGGGCTGGATGCTGATGCTATAAGACTATCTGAACAGATGCAAGATTTGATTTTTAAGCCACCTCCTGGAAGGCTTACACCTTAAGAGGTCATCCCTGTCCTACAGTAACAGCTTTTGAGGGCTTTCTCCATGATCCAAGCATGGAAGGCAATCAATTCAGCTGCCAGCCCTGGTTGTTGTAGAGACTTCCTTACTTCAAAGGTGTATCTTACAGTACTTCTGCCTTTCCTGAAATGAACAGAATAAATTAAAAGAGAATTTTTAAAGAGCCTTTAAAAAATCTCTCTCTCTCTCTTTTTTTGAAGTCCTTGATGTGGCAGAAAAGTAACGTATCATCTTGGGCACATTGGGAAAAAAACACTCCCATGGTTCTCATTGCATCTCAGGAAGTCTGGATTGATGATTCCTGCCGTTGCTTCCAGGCTACAAGTGCATATTTTCCTCTCAGCTTACACAGTATTATTTTACACTTATACGACACTTTTCATCCTGAAGGATGCTGGAGCACTTCATCAAATACACACAGCTCTGCTGAAGAGGCAGAAAGAAGTGAGTGCTTCAAGACATCATCTTGTTTGTGTGCTGGTCCCACAGAGCCCCAGCTGAGCCCCCTGCGGTGCCGTGCACTCTCTGGATGGAGCGTCACCTACCAAGGGTGCAGCAAATGCATGCACAAGGAAGCTTTAAAGTATCGCAGGGCATCATTATTGACATAGAAAGATTAATGGTGATGTTGTTCCCTGTAGTCTGCAAGAGATGAATGTGTCTGTTTAAAGCTCGCGGGCTCTGAGCTGCTCGAAGTATCCTTCCTTAATGCTGATGGGTAAATCCATACCTAAGCGCGCTGTAATTTGTTGCGAGTAGCCTCTTCTCTCCCCTTTGGGTATTCCTGTGCTCATATCTTTGCCATCAAAGACAGAACTTCCTTAATCTTTCTTCCTTCTTCATTAAATTCACAGCTTTGGTAATTTACAGATACTGGGGGATCTGGCCCTTTTTTTCCACTCTGCAGACTTGCAAGGCAGCAGCATCATTTAAGCACCATATGGTTCTCGACAGAGTCAGGTTTCACATCCAACCTAAACAGTTTAATATTATCAAAAGCCCAAGCTCACTGCAGCAATAACAACCCCTGCTTCCTCTCCCTGCATTGTATAACAAGAGGAAGAAAGCTCTCAAACTGAGCAAGCTGCTGTGATCGTGAACAGGGACTGCAGGGCTGGGGAAAAGCCTTTGTTGCACCCTCATTACGTTCATAGGACAACGAGTGTCCACCTGGACCACAAAGGAAGTACAAGCCCAGGTCTGGTTTCAATTAGGTTGACTTGAAAACACATACCAGGTTTAGTTCCTAATGTTGTAATATATAATTAATTTATTTGATGTTTAAATTTTAGTAAGAGAATGCTACATGGCTCCAAGCTGCAGAATGCTTGGTTGTCCCCATTGCTTAATGTACATTTTTGTTCTGTTTTTTGTTTTGTTTTTCTTATTTAGCGGCTTGGATTCTGGCCCCCACCAAATTTGATGCACGCAAATATTTTGTGGCATAGCTAATGTATTCAGCCTGAGGAGGGGAGGACAGGCTGGGTGGGGACAGGGGAGCTGGGCTGCGTGTTCATTCCTCAAGCCTCAGAGGTGGTACAGCGATTAGAAGAGATGGTCTTCAACTTCCTCAGTTAATAGACCACAAGGTCTCTGTAGATGATGAGTAATGTTGCGTGGAGCGGACGCCAAAACAGAGCAGGAGTCCTGAGACAGCTTTTGTTACAGTACCTTGTAGCAATCAGGAATGATTATCCTCCTTTGTGCTGTGATGCTATCAGCTGGCTGAGGACCTTGCACTGACTCACGGCAATCAGCATCCCACGTGGCTACAAACATCTGCACTGCATCTGAATAGCTGCAATCACACCGCTGTGCTTCCTGCCATGGAACCTCCATAGAATCGGTGCTCTGAGGACTCTCATGAGCCTTTGGTGAGGCTGGTGGATTGGCCGTGGGGCTGCCCAGCCCAGCAGCCGAGTGTGCAGGTCCTGTGCCAGCATCTCAGTGCAACACCAAACTGGAGAAAGGATGGGATAGGCATGTAGGAAGGCCATGCTTTGGAGGTCTTTTCCATTTATCTGCTGGGAGCATAGCTTTCTCCTATTTATAGGAGAATAAGGGGATGGAATATATGGTGGGTTGAAGTTAAAAAAGAAAAAAATCCATTTACAGATTAATTAGCATTTTAAAGAGCCCTGGGGGCTTTTTAGGAGAGAGAGCAATGGTGCTACCAAATGAGGAGATTTAGACAGAAGCAATGATGTACAAGTGTTTTCTTGGTAACATACCAAAGGATGAAAGCGTTATTAGAGATGTTAGCAGTGGGGTGTCTGTTTGTTATCTGGGACTAAATAAATCATCTCTGCAAGCTCGTGCTTCTAGTGAAGTGACAAAAGCACCCAGATGTAGCGTTTCCTACCAAGCTGCAACATAGGATGTGCTGGAGAGAGGTTGTGCTCGGGTGAGATGCAGCTCCCTAGAATTAAAAGCATTGGCCCTGCAGATTGTAGGCAGGGCAGTTAACAGCAGCTTTCTTTCCTGCAAGACGCTAACCCCGATGTAGCAGGACGGGTACTGAGGGGTAGGATGCTGGGGATGCTTTTCTTCCATGTTCTCTTTATGTGGGTTGAGTATTAGGCTTGTGATCTCAGCATTTGCATGTTGATATTAGGAAGAGTTCCCTAAGGAAACAGGAGAGAGCTTCTGCACAGAGAGCTTTCAGAGGAGATGTGAAGTCAAAGAGGATACAGCCTGCACAAAGTCAGCTCATCCACAAGAAAAGGCAAAACTCAGCCACCTGGATACAGAAGGCAATCAAGGAAAAAAAAAAATCAATTCTGCTTGCTCAGTGTGCATGTTTGTTTAGTTTCTACTGTGGAAAAAGGACTAATGAACATTATTTTAAATACAGCTAATTAGGTGTGGTCTTTAAAAAAAAAAAAAAAAAAATACCAAGTCTTGCTGAAATCTTCATGCTGCCAACAATAAATCTAGTTGTATTATATCAGGAATATGTTGCTCGCACATGGTTTACCAGTAGTGTTTTTGTTAGCTGCAGCTATTTGGCTGGAAAGCAGAAGGGCCCTTGTACCCTGAAACCAGGCACCTTCCTGTAACCCCAGCCAAACAGATCTGCTACTGATGGGTAACAGCACCGCGGATGCCTTAGGAAATGCGGCATCGAGTGGTTAAAAGGAGCTGCTTGCCACACCGGATCCTGCCGTCCCCTCCGATTTTGGCAGCTAGAAAGAGGCAGGCCCGGGGAATAGTCTTGTTGTACTTGGGTGTGTTTGTGCTTGCAGTGAAAATGGAAACCTGTGAAGACCGGTAGGGCTGGAGGATTGTCCTGCTAAATGCTTGGATCCAAAATCTGCAGAGCTTAGGGCATGGCAGGCCAAATACTGCACCTCCTGCCCTTGCCTGGGCAAAGTGAAACTCCATTAAAGAGAATGGCAGAAGTGACTCTGTACACAAAGGTTCCCCTGGATTTTTAAGGGATTTTTGTTTTTCAGCAGAAGTGAGATATTCGGGTCTTGCTTGGGAACCTGCTTGGGCATCTTTAATAAAAGCTGCTGCTCTTCTACAGACGGTGTTCCTTTGCCTTTGTAGGACCTGCTCATTTTTTCTCAGGGAAGATGGGGCTGTGTGGCCACTTGATGTCTGAGCTGCTCTTCAGGTCATCACTCATCCATCCGAGTCCTGTGCGTGCTGTATCTGTGATACTGAGAGGGACAGGGGTTGCAATTTGTCTGAACACTTGGGAGTCAGGAAGTGACATCTGAGGTTGTTGCTTAAACCATTCTTCTCATTTAAAATTCTGTGGAAATTTACAATTTTATGAATTCCTGATATGGGCTAAATAACGTTTCAACCCCCAGCTCATTCCCAGACTTGACTAAATCAGCTTCATGTAAATTTTCTCAACCATTTCCCTAAAATCACCACTGCCTTAAGCCGATGACCTTCTCTGGGAACTTCAGCTCCACCAGTTAAAATACTGAAAATCTGCATGCCTTGAAACACTTATTATGTGGAACTGCAACTTCCCTGGCCCAGCAAGGCTCTGCAGCTACCTGGCACGGCCGTGATGACATTAGAGCTTGTGGACTGAATTCTGTCTCGCTGAACCTCCTGATGTTTCACCCGCTCTGCCGGTGTTGGCAGTGAGAGGCACATTTCCTGGCTGCTCACAGCAGAGGTGGCAGATGGTATTTGCTGAATTCTGCCTAATCCTGCTTGTTCCTGGTGTGCGTGTAGGCAGCTCTTTGCGTTTCAGGTGGAGGGAGATGCAGCAGGAGCAGGGGTGCCCTAAAGGCTGCCACCCTTTTGCATGGCAGCAGGGGAGGGCTGCCGAGCCTCATTTTAACCTTTCTTCTGCTAAGTCTTCTTTGCTTTGAAAACATCACTCTAGCTTTGCCATATAGAACCCATAGGCTTAGAAAAGCAAAGGTTTTTGGAGGGGCTGGCCCAGGCAGAAGGTGCAGCAGGGGCTCTTGAAGGATGGTAGCTTGCAGAATCAGCTGGCAAAGCCTGTTCTCACCTGGATTTTTTACCTTAAATTTGTTAGAAGATGCTTAATCTTGGTTTATTTTAGAAGCCCTGGCAATCCTAGGCTGTTGGGGATGAGAAAGAGGAACAGTGCCAGGGGAGTAAAGCATGACCCCATGCTTCATCCTTCCAGATCGAGTCCATGATCCCTGTTCATGGAGAAGTAGGATGTTTCACTAGATGGTTTGCTTAATCCCATCCTCACATTAAGCCCCTAGGAGAGAGGGAGAGCCCATGGGGCTGGGAGGCAGCAGTCCTCTGCCTTCTGCAGTCATGCTGCACCTCCTGCTCCAGCCCTCAGCAACGTGTCCAGCCCAGCTGTCCTTTCTGTGGCTGAAGGGGAAAGCCAGCAGGATGCTCATCCTGATTGCCAAATGATAAATAATAAGTGAAGGAATGGCATGGGAAGGCATGAAATCCAGAAATTTAGGTACATTAAAATGCATCCACTTGGAGACAAAGCTGGACTGGGACTGGCCCTTCACAGAGCTGGAAACACCGATGGGGTTTTGGCTTCCTGTGTTGGCCAAAGCCAACAGAAAGCAACTCTGTCCCAGCAGAAACACTGCTGGAGCTTGTAAAAGGCAGAAAACTCCTTTGGGTAAGCACAGCTCGGTCTTAATCTACACTGCAGCAATGCCAGGATCTTTCTAAACATGAAGCAAAATGGGTTTTGGACTTCTGGAGTTCTCTTCCCGGCTTGGATCGGGATCACACGCTGCAGTACCCAAAATTAGCTAGGCTGGGGACCCTTGCATATTCATTTCTTGCTGAAATCAGGCCCCACTGAGGGCCTTTAGTGTTTTACTGATAATGCTCCTTTGCCAGCAAAACTGGGCACGGAGCCTAAATGTGCCCTTATTAAACTCACTGCAAGTTTTGATGTGGGTTTCAATGGCACCAGCAGCTTTTTTTTTATTTTCTTTTTATTTATTTATTTATTTATTTTTCTTTTTTTCTTTTTTTCTTTTTTTTTCCCAAAAGGACCCTGATTTTTTATTTTATTTTGCTGCCTTTTGCTGAATTCCTTCATGGGACCAGTAGCCCCAGTAATGGGGAAATAAAGAGAAACGGTCCCAAAACCTTGCTGCCATCAGGGACAGGTAAAGAATTTGTTTAGTGTCTACATCTGGAATGTCTTTTACAACAAATTGACTGGGATCAGGAAGCATTAGATGCCAGTAAATTCCAGTCTGTTTGCTAGCAGGTGCAAATGCAAATGAAGAAAGCATCTTACCTTGCCTCGGCCCTGGATTTTGCCTCCCCAAATCCTTCAATTGCAATTCCTCATTGGAGATTTTTTTTCCTTCCCTACAGAAGAAAATTAGAAAATTGCTGACTTTGAACTCAGTTCCCTAGCTTTCTTTCAAAACGAAAGCATCAGTTGGAAACATGTGTGTGTGCAAGCTGCTAGGAAGCAGGGCAGCCCCCTCTAACCCAACACTTTTTTTTTTTTTTAATAATTCATTGAAGGTGCCGAAAGACCCCCCAAGAGCTTTTGATCTCTGAAGCTGTTTTATTACAACACAGAAATTATAAGCTAAAGAAAAAATATTTATTTTAAAAAGGGAAAACACTGAACTCCTGGGTGAGAGGGATAAATTAAAAGCTGGAAAACTAGTCTCCAACTGCCTTGGGAACTCTGGCAGGCTGAATGTCCTCCTGCCCCATCCTGCTGGTCACCCCAGCTTAGAGTGTCTCCTTTACCCATCCCACCCTAGATCTGGATGTGAGCAAGCGAGGAGGCATTAAATGCCTTTGATGGATTCAGTCTCACCAATTGACAGTATAATATCTGCTACAAATGGTGGAGGGTTGGGAAAGGGATGTGGTGATGTGTGGAGCACTGCTCCCTGCCAAAACCCAGCTGTCCCCAAATCAGGGTGGTGCAGAGCCCCAAGGAAGCATTCCTTTTACAGCAGAAGGAGCATTGCTGCACCCTGAAGGTGTGGAGCCCAGAGATGATCAGTGGGTCTGGAAGTGGTGAGACACCACTCTGTTTCCTCTGGGCTCCCTTATCCTCCTCTCACGGTGAGAAATAGGCCCTTCTGTGAGTCCATCCTCCTTCCCTCGTGTGATGCCACTCTTTGAAGTACTGCCAGTGCCAGAACTGGCTCCTCCTGATCCCTCTCTGTGCCATTGCTCACAAAAATCCCTCTTTGCCAAGGGTGGCCTGGGGTATTTCTTCTTGCTCAAGGCAACAGATGAGAGCGTTTCCTCTCTCTTGGGTTAGCTCAGATGCAGAGCCCACAGTGTTCCCTGGCAGATTATTAAAGCATTAACCATGCTCATTTAATGGTATTGAGATGCAGATAAGATGTAATGTATTATGCATTGTTTTCCCCTCTCAGTGTGGTTGAGCTTGTTTTTTAATGTCAAGGGCAGGTGTTTTCGTCTGATACCTGCTTAGTGATATTTATGGTGGTATTTATTCCAAGGCTGGAGCTAATGTCATTGTCCTCTGTTTTGTTGCACTCTTAGATTTGGCTACATGTCTGGTGCATCATACATTCCATTATTAAAATGTCTTAATGAAGGTTAACAGCACGGTGCAGCACGGCACGCAGAGCCGACACACACAAATCTGCCAGGCATGACGCTGGGAACGGTGACTGAGCTGCACCTCCTGACGTGCAGATGGGGCAGATTAAAAGTGCATGCAAAATGGTGCCAGGAGCACAGCTCGGAACATAATCCTTCCGGGAACCAGAGCTGGAGAGGTGTAAAAAGGGGCCATAACAGCATTCCATGGCTTCACCTGCTGGGAAGCACTGCACAGTGATGAGGTGTTTTGGGTCTCTCTCTTGCTGGTGCTGGGTGAACCCTTCTGTGCTTTGAAAGACCAGCTCCAGAGCAGGTATCTCTCTGAACATGCCTGGTTAGGCTCTCCAGGGCTTTATGGGGACTGTGGGACTCTGCATGGCCACAGCAAGCCCTTTCCATCCCAGGAGGAGCCCTTCACTTGGAGGAGTCCCTGCCTCAGACCTCTACATGGACTATGTGATGGCACTGGGACTACTGCTAGCCACCACTCAGCCATCCCACAGCACCTGTGGAGGAGCTCAGGGCTGCAGAAATGGAGTTCAGACCTCATATTCACATCTTGGAAAGGGCTCCCAGCATTGCAGGAAAGCTCCATTTGAGCCCTGCCACAGCAGCTGCTGGGTTAGTGCTTGAATGCTTTTGTTCACTCAGCAAGTATGAGTTGAAGCCAGGGCAAATGCTAGAGGACCTCATTTTAGATAATATTGTTAAGGAATGAGTTAAATTTCCAAATGAGTGTGGAGTAAGGGAAATTCTGTAGCTGTCTGTGAGTTATCTCCAGCTGACTTGCCACCTAATGCCTCGATCACAGGCTGAAAGGCTTGCTGGTTCCGTTTTACTTAATCAAAACAAGAATGGTATTTGCGAAACACAGCAAATATCACTCAGAAAATGCATAAAGGACACTTTCCGCCCCAGCCATGGGTGAGAGCCATCGGATTCACTGTCATGCAGGAAGCAAACAGAGGCACTTCTCATTTAGCAATCTGTTGATGTGCTTGCCAATTGCAGCTACATGCACGGCCCAATGGTGCAATACCTAATTGAATTGTTACCTTGTTAATTTTTTAATCAACTCATTAGGATCTATTAATGACTTTGGAGCAGTAAAGGTTTTCCAGCCCAGAATATGTTAATATCCCAGGGAATTACTGCTGTATGAGCTGGTCTGAATGATCCTCAGTAAATCAAGTAATGCTACGGCACGCCGTGGTTTGCACAGAGAGACATTGAAGATTATACGGATGTCTTAGGCGTGGGAGCCAAAGTCAGCAGCAAAAGGTATTTCCTGTCTTCTTCTAGAGGTATTCCTGTGCCCTTTGCTCATTCCATTACGTTTAATTATGTATCTCATTCCTCTAGAGGTGGAATGGTCTGTCCCAGAGCTCAAGTGCTCATCATATCCTCACGCAGCTCGATGGCCGCTCATTGATTGGCTTCACAGCCCTGCGAGCACTGCTGTTACCTGCTAGCTCAGAGGCCGCACGCCTCCTCCCCAGAGGTAATTAATCACTCACTGCCTAATTCTCTCCAGTTCATTTACACACAGCAGTGGCAGAGCTCCAAGAAGGATCATGTGAAGTGAAACCACTCCAGAGCGTAATGCTGGAACGGCTGTGAGGACGCCGTTGCTCTGCACACCTGCAGTTCAAGGGCTGTCCAACAATGCTGTCCCAGCCCAAAATTGATGGAGAAGAAGACAGGGTCCTTCAGCAGAAACTCACTCATCTCTCACTGTGTTCAGTCAGGTTTGGGAAACCGTAAAATAGACTTTTCAAGCATATAAAGATCACTAGGGTAGAACATTTACTCTGGCTTAATGGGGAAGGAGCATGAGTGTCACTGAAGCAAAGGAAAGCCCTCCATCACCCCAGTTTATGTCCCAAAGGCAACGCTCCATGACACTTCCAAAATATAAACTGTGGTGAGAATAAATATAATAGATGGGCTTTGCCAATGCAAATGAAAAGCAATTACCCCAAATCGCAGTCTTAATTTATAAGCAGTCAGTATAATTTGAGAAACTGAAATCTGATGTTGCTAAATCAAATTCCTGTAATTCCACTGGGCATTAAGCACATAATAAGATTACACTGTGCACTGAGCATGTCCTTGTTAAATCTGCTGGCTACTGCATTTTTATTGCTCTCCTGGGGGTTTATTGAGTTTACACTTCCAGTAAAAGGTAGTGTTTTCACAGTGTCTTTGGTACACTGGCCACACAAGTCTGTTTGCAGCGAGCAGAATTGTAAAGCCATATAATTTGCTTACATCCCTTGGCAGCTCGACTGGAAAAAAAAGGCAATTAAAAGACACTGTGTAGTTGTATTTAACCAAATTAAAAATAATAATAATGAATCTACTGTGCTCTAATCAGTAAGGAAAGGAAGCCATGCGTAAAGGTGAGGTTTAGCCATGAGACAGCTAAACTGATGAGCTCTTCTGTTAAGATTTGTTTTTGAATGCCTGAGTAGTGGTGCTAACACACTGATATCTGCAATTTATGCACAAGAGTGACCTTGAGACTAGCTGCTCTCTGAACAATCAGGAAGAATATGATTTCCTTGCAACAGTCTGTTTGTAGTCTTGGAAAGGGGATGAGAAGGCAGAAGATAAAGGGAGCACAGAAAGGAACTGGGATATTGGTCAGTGAAAGTCGCTGGAAGTGGCACAGCATTTCCTAAGAAAGACCCAAAGATGAAATTGTGCCACTGCAGAAGGAGGCAGAAAGCTAAGAAAAACCAGAAGCCCTCCCAACAAGCCAATGAAAACCAAAACAAATGCAGCAGAGGCACCAAGGAGCTGCTGTTGCCAGTGCATGATGATTTGCACACTTGTGAGCACTTGGTCCTGCTCAGGCATCCTTGCAGAGCCATCTCAGTGCTCACCTGCAGAGGAGCTCTCCTGCTGGATGATTCCCTCCTGCTTATTAACAGAGGCTGGGTTAAGCTTCGGGTGTAAAAGTCCCCTGGAAACCACTTAGCACTGATCAGGATAATGGTGGATAAGCTTGATAAACACATGAATATACATTTAAAGCCTTTGCCATTGTGGCTGGAACATTTCTTGTGGTTGTGAACAGGCAAAAGAAAATTGTGGGCTTGAATCTGTCCTGGGAGGTAACATAGTTTTATTTACCAGAAGGTAAATAAAAATCACTGGGGGACTAACTTGAAAAATTAAATCTTGATGAGTTCGTAAGGTCATCCTTTTTTCCTCCAGTAAGTCACTTTCCAGAACACTTTTATAGCCAAGATGTTTCAGGAAGGTCTCCCAGCCTGCATCTGGACACCTTGCTCTTATAGCCGAATTTAGAACAGGCCAAGCATGAATTAAGCTCTGAGGATCAAGATACTTCTGTAAAGTGGGTCTTGAAACAAAAGACATCCCAAAACCTTTCCTTAAGACCAGGCTTGGATGAGAAAGAGAGCCTTCCTCTGGCATGCTCTCCCTGTTTCCACCAAACGGCTCTTGGAAACCTTCTTGACTTCATGGAAAAAAGAGTTGCATATTGTGTGTGACCTCTGGTGTGTACAGAAAGGTTTCTGGACTGACTTTTTCCTGCACTGGTCTTGGTTTTCTACACCTGTTGGTGCAGAGCCAAGCATGTGTGAGGCCAGAGTCTCACTTGTGGGGTGTCCTGCAGCTCACGCCAGCTCAGGGGCTGAGGGTCACTCGCCATGCACTGCACGCTGCAGCTCTCATCAGGGAATCACTTTGCTCTGGCTTTGTTTCAGGTTGGTATGGAATCTGAGAGGATTTCACATGTCTAAATCCATGGGTCCCTAGCCAGTCACCAGCTCTACCTGGTATTTGAGAGTCAGAGAGTGAAGATGAGAGCCCAAAGTTTGCCCCAAGACTGATGAGCAGTTAGGGAGTTTTCTGTTTAAAAAGTTTACAAATACCCTGGTTTCTCAGTGGCAAATGGACTAAGATTTTGACTGAATTCTTCCATTTGAGATTTATTTTGAGATTAATTGGATGTATTTTTGGCAACACAGAAGTTCATTTGGAAGGCCTTAACATGAGCTGGCAGCAATTCAGCAGGAATCTGGCATGGTTTTACCTGAGGGAACTCTAAAACAGCAAGCCTTCCCACGACTAAATATCACAGGGGTCAGGGAACAATTAGATTTGGGGTTACAAATGTGCTTATCAGTGTCAGGATAATCATGTCTTCTAGCTCTATTAGCTGGGTAACCTCAGACATTGACTTTGGAGGACTTATTGGGAGAAGGAAGAGCGTGGACCATAAACCTCATGAACCTCATGGCTCTGTGTGCCATGCAGGCTGTGCAGCAGTTTTTGTGCGTTTTTTCTTTTTTCTTTTTCTTTTTTTTCTTTGCTTTGGATTTCAGGTCTGATTTCCAGGTAATGTTTCTGGCTTTCAGGTACCACATTCATCTTGGGAAGTCCCTGTGGTAAAAATGACTAGAAGCTGGGGAAATATCGGTCATTGCTTCCCTGAACTTAGACTCCCTCCTATCCATCCTCTCTCTGTCATCCCTGGAGGCATGACATGGGTTAGCCTGATGGCTATGGCCACTCGGATGGTTTGACATGTTGCAGTCCTCCACCCACACTTGGACTTTGGGGACAGTAAAGGTCCTCTTGCTGTGTCCCTCTCCTTGCCTTGCTGCACCCAATGTATGGGGTCAGGAGCATGCAACCCTGCTGCATGGCCTTGTGCATGGCACATACCTGGAAAAGAGTGAGGTCTGTGCTCAGATAACATTGCCAGAAAATTGCTGCAGAAGGAAGGTAGATTTTACCCATGACCCTCATTCATCAAGTTAACCATAACCCAGTTCACCCCTGCTAAGGCAGTGCTTGCTCTTTGAAATAAACAAGTGTAGCCTTTGCTGAGGACAACGTTTGTGCCTCTGTTCCCTTGGAGGCAGATGAGGATCTTGCATGTCTTCTCATGCTGTAATCAATTTATTGCTGTATGGGAACCAGAGCTCCCCAGGAAAGTGTCATGGATTATGTCATGGAGCACACTACTTGCATGGAGACCTTTGATTCAGCTGGCAGACATAAAAAGAAGACAAAATGTGTTTAGCCAAAATGCTCTGTAATGACTGCATGTGTGCAGCTGCAAAAAGAGTGACGGTAATTGAGCCAAGAGTGGAAATTATTGGCAGCAGGGCCTGCATTCATGTGTGCTTCATATTTTAGTCCTGATTTACAGTCTCCTCACCAGCTGTGCCATGGAGTTGGCTGTGTCACTGCTCTGCTCCCACCTAGCTGCTGCCCACCCCGCTGCCTTCCCGGGGCTCTCCTGAGACCAGGGCTGAGGACCTGCTCCTGGCATTGGTTTCCACTGCCCAAGAGTCAGGGAGGTGCTCCTGGGTATGCTCCAGGCATAAATATTTGGGGTGAGGTAAGAACTTCCCCTGTACACCTTACCCCAAGTGTGGGGACTCTGGAAACAAGGTGGGAGCTCAGGAACAGGGGCTGAAGAACACCAAAGCCATCAGGGGAAAGCTGCTTCAAGCTAGAGTCTGACATGCACAACCCAGCCAGCAAATCCCCACCTCAAGGCTTGACAAGATTGATGTGCATGTTTTTCTCGTCCTATCATTACCAGGGGACCTCTCAGTTTTGGGGAGTTTTTGATCATTGCAGCACCAGCCAGGCACTGCTGCTGGGATCAGGGTTTTTCCCTTAAAGGCTGGCTGGCAGAGGAGGCTCAGCAGGGACCTGCAGGGCTCCCCTGTCCGTAACCAAACTCTGGGTGCAGTTTGGGAGCTTTGCACGTGGAGAAGCAGCACTGCTGCCCTGGCAGCTCTGAGCATGGTCGGCCTGCTTCTGCTGCAGCTCCTGCAGGCCCTGGAACTGCTATCTCTCCCGCTGAGCTCCAGCATTCAGGAAGGTGCTGTCTGTGTGGAATTTGTGGGATTTTGTTACAAGTCATCCCTTTCTCTCTCCCTTGTGATGGCAGAGGGATTCTTGCAAATACAGCACAGGTTTATTTATCCTAAATGTGGAAACAGCACAGTGCAGGAGCGCTCTGTACAAGGAATGTGAAACAGATCCCAGCTGTACTATTCATTTGCTTTATAAGACATGAGGCTTTTTTAATATACATATTTTTAATTCTTGGGGATGAATATGGCTCACAAGTCAAAAAAGTCAGAGCCTGCTGTTGCTAAATCAGCTCTCCAAGTTAGAGAGGGGATGCTGCTTTTGGGGGTGAGACCCCCAGGGATGGATGTGTGCCTCTGCTGCTCTCTCACATTTCATGACTGTGTCTCTGGATGCTTTCCTTGCCCCTTTCAGAGGTGTTGGTTTCCTTTTCCTACCACAGAGAAATTCCTGCAGCCATCAATACAGGCTGTCAGGCCATCGCCTTTCAAACCTGGATGGTTTCAGGCCAATGCATCCTGCCTGAACCTGAGGTTCGTACAGACTCTTCTATGTTTCACTGCTAAACAGAAGAGGAGGATAATGTCTGGTAGACTAATTACTAGTGCTCTAAATACCTGCTGGGGGAAGGATGTGCCTTGAGCATCAGGCACCCGTGAGCTATGTTTCTCTTGCCTGAGCCCAGCTTCTCCCTGAGAGGAGGGAAGCTCTTCCCCTTGGCTGTTTGCAGAGCAATTTGATCTGCATGCAGCAACCCTCCCAGCACTCGCACCTCCAGTTCCTGCCCTGGGGTTGGAACTGGTGGAGAGGCCCAGAGGAGCCCTGTTTCCTCCCAACCCTATGGCTCAGAGCAGGATACGCAAAGATTTCCATATGTAGGAGGCTGAGGACACGTGCAGCCTCAAGGATGCAGATCAGGAGCCTTCGCTCTCAGCATTCCTTTCTGATACAGAGGAGCTATTTGCATTTAGATACAATTTAATGCAGTCTCAGGTCCTCTGTGCTTTCCATCTTCTATTTTTGCCTGCATTTCTCTGTGCCAGGTGTGGGGCAGAACCCCAGGACTCCCAGTGACCCTGGGCTGGCACAACCAGCCCACAACCAAGTGTGGAGTTCCCAGCTCTCACTCTCTCCCCTATTTTTTCCCCATCTTTACAGCTCTTTTGCTGCTTCTCAGCAGTGCCCTTTCCAGCCTGTTTGCACCACCAAGCATCAAAGACACGTGGTGAGCTGTGGGCAAGTCCTCGGCAGCTGGGGATGAGGTGTGACGACAGTGACCAGGAATGCTGCTAGCGATGGGGTTGCTGGGTGGCAGCAACCTGGCAGCTGTCAGAAACCACCCTCCTTCCACTGTGCTTTCTGAGCAACCCAGTGGGACCTCACCGTTAATCCTGGAGGCACCAGGATTAAGCAAGCTGCTTCCTGCAGAGTCATGCAGTGGGGAATGCTGCATAACCCCATGGAAGGATCCCAGAAGTACAATCCCCCTCCAGTCCTGTGGGCAGTCAGTCTCTCTGGCCAGCTGTCAGACACATGGCAGACCCAGTGGATTTCTCATTCTCTGCAGGACATGCACCCCTCTTCCTTTTGAAGACCTAGGATCACTCTTTATGTGTTGTATATAAATTTTATGAACCAATCGATGGCAGAAATACATCTGCAAAGTCAAACTGTTATTTCACATGGGCTTAGCCATCCACCTCCAAGTGCAGCTTCCCTGTGCCATACTGGACCGACCCTCGGGATGCCAACAGGGATTGCTCACTTGCTCCAACAATCTTTTCAAAAGGTGGATAACAAAACACCCGCGTTTTTTCTGTAAAAAACGCTGTTGCTGGCAGTTTGGAAGACCAGATCTCTGCAGAGAAGGGGTGAGGCAGATGTGCACCAGGGTGAGGGGATGGCCAGGACCAGCTGGCTACAACTGGCTGCCCATGACCCTGAGCAGGGGAGCAAGCTGGGGCTAACCTCCAGGCATGCACAAAGCCCTTCTGTTTTCTCAGCAGTATCATCCACCAGTTCCTGGCTGGGGTCAAAGACTGGCGCTGCTGGACCCACAGCTGCTATTGATTTCTATTTCATGCCCATTGACAGAGGTGATGCAGGTGGGAAAGTCTGAGTGGAGGCATAAATAATAAACTACGGAAAGCTGGAGTGAATGAGAAGCAGTTTGGCATTTGCTGGAAAGCAAAGTTTAGCTGCTAATTTTTCAATGCACAGACAGTTTTGCTACAGAAAATGCTGTGCCTGCTTTTACTGTTAGTTAGGGATGGGGAATTGGGAAGCAGCCCTGGGCCAGGGGAGAAAGTGGGATTGGAGCTGGTCCTACCTCTTCTCTTGTGCCTTCCCTCATGCTGCTCTGGGTTAGCGACAGCTCTGCCACCAATTAGCAACCCAACAACCCGACTAGCAATTACTTTTTTTAAACCAACATTTGTCGTTTTGGAAAAGGAACTAAATCCTCTTTTTTTTTTTTTTTTTTTTTTTTTTTTTTTCCCTCACTATCCAGGTAGATTTACTGCGTGCGAGGCTGTTTGAATGGGAGGGAGGCCCCAGCAAGGGTCTGTTTAATTCAATATGCATTCATAATGTACAGTGAAAGGCTTGCCAGCAGCCCTGGACCAAGATCACACGTTTCTCCAGTCCTGCCTCACACCATTTTTTGGGTAGCTACTGCACAGTGCCATGAACAAGGTCGCCTGCCAGGGCACGAGCAGGAAAAGGGCTGTGGTTGCTGGTGTTTACCAGAGCTGCAGGTCCTGTCCCACCAGAAGAGCCCGAAGGTGTAGCCAGGAGGGTTGGTTTCCTTGATAGGCTGCATTTGGGAGCGAATCGTGGAGATAGGGCCGGGCCCGATGTGTGCTTGCAGCGGCTGGGTACAGCTGGCCCTGCTGCTGCCCGCCTCCTGCGCTGGCTGAGAAATCCCCAGGCTTTGCTATCAATCACTTTCAGCATGGTGGGGAAGAAAAGGGAAGAGCTCTATCCAAGGCTCAGCAGGCTGTGCAAAGAGTAAGGAAAAGGTCTGGGAATTGCTTGGGGGAGTGAACAGGAGGCAGAACTGGAACCAGGAACCCGCAGCCTCTCTGGCTGCAACGGACTTCGGACCAGGCTGTTTTTACATGCCAGAGCCTGGTTTTGCTCAGCACCTTGTGCTGATCCAACAGGCTCTAAACACCACCTAAGATGACAGGAGTCCACCAGAGGCTACCAACGCCTCCTGCCCTTGCATGGGGGGCTAGCACCATCTCCATCTCCTGTCCCTCTGGCTCCCTCCCCCAGCAACCCATTTGCCCACGGTGCAGACGGCTGTCTGGAAGCGTAATGACATTTACCAAAGGGGACCAGAAATGATCACTGAGGGACTGCAAATAATGAAGCCAATTCCTTTTATTGACACACGTGGAAGCTGTTTAATTTCGGATGTTGGCTGTCAGAGAATAGAGCTCTTCTGCGGAGGTTTTCTCAGGGAAGCAATATTGTGCTTGGTGTCAAGGTTTGTGCTCGCATTTAAAAGCGAGATATTCTCAGCTCTTAGATTTGAAGCTTCTTCATGACTCTAACCTATCACTTACACGTTCAACATGCATACAAGTGCCTGATCTGTCTCTGCTTGCAGACTACAATGATTTTTTTTTTTTTTTTTTTTTTTTGCTAAGGGTTTCTTGCTAAGGAAGATGAGATACCAAATAACATGCACATTTTCATCCAGTCCCTCTGAAAATGCAGCTGTAAGCCAAGCACTCAAGCTGGGCACTCAGTTGCCTTTCAGCCCCTGACTTCTGCTTTAAACATTCTGCTTTTCCATTTAGGCCACAAAACTCAGTCTTTTTGGGGTTCCTCATGTGCTGTAAGGAGCCGTGCCCTTTGCCATCACGCTGTGCAGTGAGCCCAGAGGAGCAACGTGACTCACGGAGGGTGAACCTAAGGCTGAGCATCGCAGGCTTGAAGACCAGGGAAACATCTCTTGTTAGGAGGGGCTGTAGGTGCAATTTCCCCCTTGCCTTCCTTTGGTGAATCCAGCCTCCATCAGCTTCCCTGACCTGTTCTTGGCAGGCACCAGCACTATTTGATCCCTGAAGCTTGTGTATGTGGGGTTCCCTGTACCACCAAGACACGGTGGCTGTCTCACTCCCACAAGAGCCTAGGGAGTCCCCAGCACCCAAAAAACGGGGTCACAAGACCAGGAGGTGCAGCAGGAGAGGTTTGGGTGCCCACCAGGGCTGAGAGGTGTCACTTTGCACCCACACCTTCCTGTTGGGAACTGGAAAAGAATGATTTAATGGTTATTTTTGCAAGCATTAATATGTGGGCAGGGAGAAATGTGGGGAGAGAGAACAGGGGGGCACTATTTTTGGGGAAGGGGGAATCTTTTCTAAATGCCTCTGCAGCCTGGCCCAGCCACCCCTGGGACTGCAGCCCCCACAAAGGGCTTTAATAGCAGCCTCCTCTCCGAGGACATACATGTGTTACGGCTTATATCGGTGCTTCACTGAGGACAGGAGCAGGGCAACCTCGAGGGTCACCAAATCCCCTCTCCTGCCATTGCAGGTAGCCGTGTCCTCTAATCCCTTATTACTGCAGGAGGGCAGAGGCAAACATCAGCAGGGACCTGGGCTCATGTGAGCAGGGGCAGCCTGCAAACCCCCCAGAAAGCCACTGGGGAAGGACGGTGGTCCTTCTGCTTGGCATCTGCCGGGGTTACATCCATCTCAGCGCAGGGCTGCCGGGAGGAGGCAGCCTGGCTTATTAATTTTTAGTGTGCTGCAATGCTGCTGCATGAAAAGCTATCATCATGAAAGCGCCCAGCAGCAGGCAATCAGTGCTCGACCTTACAAAGGGACCTCTGTTGGGCTCAGCCTTCTCCAAAGGCCAGTTACAAACTACATTATTTATGTGGAAAAGTGTTATTAGCTGGGTTTCCTTTATTTTCTTTTTTTTCTTTCTTTTTTTCTCTTTTTTTTTTTTTTTCATGGAAGGATTTTAAGAGACTCTTTGTAAGGAGTGCTCAGAGGCTCTGGAGCTTTCTCTCTCTCTGTTTCCTGGTGAGAGCAGATTTTTAATTTATTTATATATGTTTTTTACTGAATATTTCAAATGCCAGGAAGCGATAAAGTTAAAGCCAAGCCAGTCAATGGGTAATTGTGGCACCAGTCTAGCTGGTGTTAAGAATGTCATTTTCTGTGTTATTACGAGAGCCTGGGAATTTTAAGAGTTTACCTTTTCACAGCCTCCCTAAGAACATGGGCACACATTAATGCTCGGGATAGGCAATTAAAAGCAAAAATGGCTATGGCCTCGATGGCACAGGACTGGGTTCAGAATGAATTAGACCTAGAAATACATGTCGGCAAGAAAGACCTCTGTAATTATAATTATTATTTAAAAAATAAATTAAAAAAAAAAGAGGATGAGTTGTGTCCAGTCCCTGCACTGCAGGAATCAGGGTGGGTTTTCTCCATCGTGGTGGTGGCTGGGTCTGCACCTTGGATTTGTGGATCAGAAGCTGTGGCAGGAAGCAAGCAGCTTCTCTCAGGCTGCTCTGAGCGGCACTGGACATCAGCATTAACCCATTAGTACCTCAATTCATCACTCATTTGGAGTAAATAATGGTAAGAACTGGGCTTCAGGTTCACCCATGCGTTAGGCTGAACCAGAGCCTGACCCACATCCAGTGTGCATCTGTGCCTCTCTCCCTAGCCCATGCATGCAGCAGGAGTCTTCTGCTGTGATTTTTACCCCTCATTTTCCGCAAATATTTACAGCACTAATTCCAAATTAGCCTTCCTTTCCCCTTTCTTTCTTTTGCAACACACAGAACAAACCGCTCGTTGAATATTCAGAATTTTAAGCAAAAGGCCGTGTCCGGTGTTTGCTATAAATATGTATAAATGCTTATTGGATCTTTACCAGTAGCACCTGTTTCTTCTGATGAGGCCTCTGATACGGAAGGAAAATGCAAACAGAAGCCTTCTAAATGAAATGGCAAATTTAACCCATGCGAGGTGCGGAATACTAATGAGCAAGCGGAGGGCGCCGCGGCGCGTTCGAGTGCTCCCGGCACCGAGCGATGACCTTGCTCAGACGTGCGAAGAAGGGAGCCCTTGCGCTCGGGAGCCACTGATTAATCTACAAACACCCAGCCTCTCTGGGGACCTTCCCAGCCAAGCAGGGGGAGATTAAAGAGCTCAGGCTCCCGAATTCAGCTCTGCAGTGGTTTCGCACTGAGCGCCCCCCGCCCCAACCCGCCGTTGCCTTCATTTGTCACGGCGCGCTCGTGTTAATAAAAATACCAGATTGGCACTGCGCTCCCCGCTGCAGCCTCAAGCTGGTCAATTATTCTGCTTTAATTACCCCCTTAAACCTGCTTTTTTACAGGCGTGGGCCTTTGCCGTGTTTACGGCTTGTAAAGCAACGAAGCGATGTGGTGATAAATTGCTGCTCTGGTTAGGGTGGGGACGGGACGTGACGAGCGAAGGGCTGTGCAGGTGGGCATTCAGGGAAGTTGTGTGCATTGCTGTGTTTTGGAGAAACATTTCACCACCCCAGAACGTCTTTGTCTCTCTTTTGGTTTCGCAGCAATTTTGATGTTTTAACCTAAGTTTGTCTTTTTCTTATGCTGCTGAATATGAAAATGCTGAAAGGGTCTTTGTTCGGCAGGTTAATTTTCTTTCTGATGATTAAAAGGAGATGATCATTTAAGAGAGCAGAATAAAAATTGCACTTGGGAATTTCACTAGACCAAGAAATAGAGTGGAAGGTTTTTAATAAGGGGCTGTCGAATTTGGATTTTTTTCTTTTCACCTAGAGCACGGAAACTGCTTTCCATTATGTGAGATCAATAATACTCCTTTTAAACTCCCATTTTCATATTTAATCATCTGCTTAACATTGGTGCTGGATATTTCTGTAATTTCAGCTCAACCCTGAAATCCAATGCAAGGCTGTTTTCCGCCGTGGCATCCTATGGAAAAACAGCAATTCTCTATGAAGATCTCCACTGCTCTACACCAGGGAGAATAAAGTGATGGTTTGCAGAGGAGACACCACTGTGAGGAGGGATGGGGTTCACAGTGGGGTGTGAGGACAGGCAGCAAACCCCAGCATGGGGTCACTGCTGGAGCTGGCACAGCCCCAGGGACTCCTGAGCTCCCCGTGGTGTCCCTCCACCTTGCCACCAGTCACCTTCCAGTTCAGGCCTATGTTCCAGCTGGCACTCCTGTCACATATGAAAAATAACTCCCCAAACATGGTTTGCTGGGGCAAATGGTCAAAATTGCAGCCAGGATGTGTTTCTCTGGGTTTAGTTTTTAGTGGTTTTATGGTGTTTTCTCCAGAACGCAGAGAGACAGAAATGTTTCTCCCCTGGCAAAAAGCGACTTTGCCTCCCGTTTGCTGTGCACTGGCCACCAGGACTCCTGCTTACTTTCACCAACACCTCCAAGACCAGAGATAAGATGGGGAGGGAGCCTCTTGGATGCTGTCATGGAACCGAACAAGGAAATCTGGGAGCAGGACCCCATGGAGCCTTTCCCTCCATGTCCCCAGGTGGTGCCATAGTCCTGCAGCCCATCCTTCACTGGGTGATGTCCTCAGCTTGTGGTGGCAGCCTGGAGCCTCCAGACCCCTGCGGCCACTGGAGGAGAAGGACACATGGCTGTCAGTGTGTGCCAGCCACCAGAAGCCATTGGGATCCAGGGCTCCTGATGTGCATGGATGGAAACCCTCTTAGAAAACCAGTTAGAAGTAAAAGCCGGGTCACCCTGGAGCAAAGAGAGCTCCCTCAGAAGCAACATCTGATTTGCAGCCCCTCCCTCCCCTGAGCACTGCTGAAAGGAGCCCTGTGTTACAGGTAAGGATGTGGCTGAGCAGCTATTGAAAATATGTGAAGCTGGAGAAAATAAATGGGGGAGAGCTGCAATAACTCTCAGCACTACTGCTGGCCATTTCATCACCGCACGCTGCCGTCGTCCCCTTACATTTACATACGCAGCGTGCATGATAAAGGAGCCCTGGGCAGCGTGAAGGGAAGCCGAAGTATATGAAATGGGGGGGGAAATCATTCCTCAGACACACTTCTCCTCGGGGTACAGCAGTGGGGAAAGCTAATCCTGCTCCAAAGTATCGCGGCTCAGCATGCGGTCAGCTGCAGGAGAGCAGCTCCTTCATGAGCCACAGAAGGAGACATCAAGCAAGGGGAGATGTCATTACCTGAAGTACCTTTACTCCTTCTCTTCCATATTTTTTTCTATTATGTAGTGTTTTTTTCTTTTATTTTATTTTCTTCTATTTTTTTTCCATCTTACTGGTAGCCCACTTGTCCCCATCTCTCTGCTCTGACTTTGGAGGGTGATGTCTTCTCACCTCCCAGCTCTGCGCAGTTGGAGCCATGGCAGCTTTTCTCTCCCCAGCCTCTCCAAAGCACCTCAAACCTCCTGCTTTCCCCAGTAGGGTCTGAAACTCAAGACAACACCCAATCACAACACAATGGAGAGAAAGCTGATGAAAAGAAAGATAAGCAAGTTGGGAGCAAGAAAAAGATTTTGAATGAACATTTTAAAAATTGCTTCCTTCACTGCTGCAGTGGAGATTAAAAAAAAAGAAAAAATAAGAAATTAAAAAAAAAAAGAGAAAGAGGGAGAAGTCTTGTTAGGAGCCTGGGGAGAAGTGTCAGGACAAAACTGGCATGTCATGATAACTACCCAGCAGAGTCACTGCTGAGAGTTTATGGGAGGTATATGTCTGACATGTCTGTCTTTAATTGTCCTTTGAGGGACTTTTCCCCTATGAATACAGCCCAAAGATTGCATGAGCAAGGGGCCATATTCCAGCCGTTTCTGTGCCTTGGGGTGAGGAGCACTATGGCTAAACCCAGGGTGCACAATGAAGCAAATCTTTTTTGTGGCCACTTGCTGCTGTTGTTTTAACCTGCCACTGACAATTCCCCAGGATGCTCTTCAGGTTTTGTTAAATGTGGGGTCATGAGTAAAACCTTCCATTCACCTCCCTTGGGTCATTCATGAGCTTCAGTTTATCCCTTTTCTCCTCCTTCCAAGACTAACAAGGCTGTATCACCTTGTATTGAGCAGGTCCTGTATCTCCAAACCTCTTGGCCACCCTTGTCGGTGCCGTTCCTGCTTCACTGTCACCTTGCTGAGTTGGCAAAAGATGAACAAACGCAATATTCAAGGTGGAGCCTGTCATAGTCTCATGTAGCTGTCTGGTGAGGCTTGCTGGCTGACTCTCTGCTCGTGATCAAATGTTTCTTAGTGTTCTCCTTGCACGGGATTTTGTAACAGCAACCAAGCTTGGCGCTGATGTTTCCATAGCACTGTCTGATGTAGTTGCCTGTTTCCCTTTGTGGTGTCACTTACACGTTAGTTTAATGTAGATTTTACAGGGATTCAACTGATCTACCGCTGAAAAGGAAGTTACCATCCCTAAATGGCACTTCAGCAGCTACCTTGTATGTCTGATCCGAGCCCACACCGGTTGCATTAGCTCATACTGACTCGAAGGTATTTCTTTCATCTTTCAGAACAGCCTCTCCCACAGTCTGAGCCCCCAGATCAGCTGCTGAGTGGTAGCTTGGAGCCGCTGTAGGCAACTTGATCCCTCTAGGTTATGTGCCCATCTCCACACATCATTGGCAAAGAGCCTAGGAGAAGCATGGCAAAAGTCCCCGAAGCACAGAGAAGTCCCCGGAGCACTGGGATAAATGCCTGAAGAGTCCACTGCATGCATTGTCCAGAGGCTTTGCAGAAAATTAGTTGAAGATGTAGACAAACGGACTATGCTGTAACTAATAGGAGGTTATGTTGGCTCCTGTAGAACTAACCGAAAATGTTGCCAGCTGGACACAAGAAAGGAAAAGTAATACTGAATAATTTATTTTTAAATAAAACACACATATGTTGCAAAGTGACTGGATTAAAGCTTTTGGGACTTGGGGAATTTTGAGGAATGCGTGTGAAATTCAAAATCTGCAGTGCGCTGAGTTGAAGATTAGGCTGTTTCCAACTTTGATATTTCCTAGCTCTCCCTCACCTGCCTTCAAATGGCCCTGGGCAGTTTAGGCTGTGTTATCAGATGTGCGCTGGACATGTCTGATGAATGCCAAGATCTCACGGTTTGAGCAGACAGCTACCGCTCTGATCTGAATTGCTGCAGACTTTGAACAGGCTGCGCTTAAGCTGGAAGTGGGTGGTCTGAGTTGTCTGCAGACAGTCTGACTTGAGAGGGATCTTATTCCTGGAGCATATCTAACGCCATATATCAAAAGTTACTTTGATTCTTATCAATATTCTGGAGGCAAAACTTCAAAATATGCCATTAAAACAACGAGGCATGACTGATCTTTGTAAGAACTCTTGGGAATTTATTGTTCTCCTAAAGTCAAACAACCTAGGAAAAGAAAATATATTTTCTGAGTAGATATCTAGGTTAAAGCAACATCCTCTGTGAAAAAAAAAAAAAAAAATAAATAAAAAAAAAAAAACAGCAAACCCTTTGGAAAGCCAATTCTTCAGACCTTCCGGACACTGCTTTTGTTGCACTGAGCAGCCTCCTGCTTTGGTAAAGCAAATCTCACAGTGCAGTTGAAAATGACCTCCAGCAAGAGACAATTCCTTCAGTAAACAGCCAGCAAACACCCTATTAAAGAAAATATCCTCATTCCTTCAGTGACACGCAAGCTGAAATAATGGGCTTGTGCCGTCTTCTCTGTTTCTTCATAATGTATATTCAAAGCCCAAGGGGATTTTGCAGGAAGAGAGGAGGGCACGGATGGTCAGAGAGTAGATATGTAGCTATGCAAATCCAAAGACTGCTGTTATTTCATGGTCACTTATATTAGCTGAAGATAACATAAGTTCCTGCCCCGCCCACATCAGAGATTCAAGTTGTGTTTGTAGAACTCTGTTGCTTGAAAATCTCTCTGAAATAAAGGAAACATATATATATATATATATACAAGAAAAATAGGCAGAGGGAAACTGCTGGGAGTGCTATACTTTCCTTAACTTTAACTTCTTTTGCTCGGGTGAAGTTATTACAGTGTGTAAAGTTGGAAGTCTCCTGATGAAAATTCAGCAGACAGTAGGTAAAAGAAACCATTATCTATCTGAACTTCTTGTTTGTTTCATTGGCATAGGAGATGTAAGGACAGTGGCAGAGAAAAACCCTACCAGCTCTTCCACAGACCTCATCGACTGTATTTCAAAACATCAGGGCTTACAGGCTGGACATCTGCATCCCTTCAGGGTCCGTCCTGAAATACTGGTTGGCCAAAATCTCCACAACTGCTTTGGGAAGTAGCCAACAACTCCCTCATTTCAGCTGTAGCTTTTGGTTTTGCATGTGCATGGCAGAATGCAAAATGTGTTTCAGTTTGCTTTTCAACCGCGCTTTTTCAGATGTAATGGTTAACGATTTTAAGCACTTTTGTTCTTAAAAAAAAAAAAAAAAAGGAAAAAAAAGAATCTCCTTGAAAAAAGAATCTCCTTGTATAATAATTCATCATGAAGAACAATGTATTTCCACAAGCACTTTGGGCTTGGGTTTTGGTTTGTTTGTTTGTTTCTAATTTCACATTAAATTTACTGGCCCCAGACCCTGAGCTGGGTTTTTGCATTTGGGCTTTTACCAGCAGTAGAATGTCTCCTATAAACATTTGGTTAACTTGCTGGTGTTACAAGCATTTCCTCCTCCATAGCTTTGCTGTGAAAGGACTTGGTAGATTTACATGAGCCTAACACACTTTCCTAGTGACACAGTTTTTCTGGTGACAGCATTTCCTGGAGGGCGCAGGCCTGTCTCCATGGTTTACACTATCTTCTGCCAGTGGGGAGAAGAATATGCATCTGTGTTGGTCAACCTATACAAAGAACAGCTGTTTTAGCCCCTACCGAGGTATTCTCCCCTTGAAGAGGATTGTTTGGTCTTGTCCTTACCGCTAATTTTTTTTTTGTCTTTTTCTCAGCCCCAGGGGAAGCAGTGCTCATCCAATATCCTGAGGAAAAAGTATAAACCATACAGTAAAACTGAAGTGCCCTGTGAGGTAAATGTGCAGGGGTCAGCTTCAGTGCCGTGCCCCGACCTTGGTGAGGTTACTCACCATAAAACTCCGTCTCGGCTGCGCTGTTTACCTCCAAAGAGCTGCCGGCCATTTACTGTCACGCTCCAGGAAAAAGAAATATAATTGTTTTGCAGTAGTGGAGGCAGGTCTTTGGAGATCTGACAAAACCTCAGTGTTTGGGTGCACTGTCAGGATTTGAACTTCAATTCCTGCGAGCAACTTCAGGAGAAATATATTTGGGAGAGCACACAGAGGACCAGCAAGCCCTCCCTGCTCTTTCCCTGCCCCAATTCACTACGTTGCCCTGGGGCGGTCCTCACATGGATCCATTCTGGAGCTGGAGGGCTTGAAGTCCACTGCCAGGCTATTGAATTCTCACAGATCCAGGAGGATGGTGGCATTACCAACAGTTCTGCATTATTCTGTCTGAGTGGCTTCATTTTAAAGCAAGTGCACGTGGAGTTTTGCTGCTTTGCTCTGCATTCAGAGGGATTGGGACGGGGTTGCTGACGGGGCCGTTAGCACGTCTACGTGTGCTGGCTGCAGGGCTCGGCAGGAGGACGGAAGGCAAGTGCCGATGGAGACTATTTTAAACAAAAAGCAGAGTGGAGACAGGCCAGAAACCACACTGCAGAGGTCCTCGGGGAGCTGCAATAATTCCTCTTCCTGGCCAAAGGCTACTTCCTGCTTGTCTGTGCAAACAATCCTGCCCAATTAGCGGGGTCCTCAGGCATCTCGGAATTAGGATTTGGCACCGGTGCTGCTGTGCTCCTGAGCGGGTCTGGAGAGGAGGCTCACCCCCATCCTGTCCTCTGCAAACGGGACTGTGCGAGGCTGCTTCTTCTGCAAATCCTTGGAGGGCGGCTGGGGCTGCAGCCCTTCACCACACCCAGCACTGAGAAACTGGGATGAAGACCAAAATATCTGTCTCTGACTTTAAGCATGATAGGGAGACGGGACCTTGGCTCTTGCTTTCCCAGCCAGTCTCCCTGTCAGTGGAAAAATCACAAAGTGCTCAGCTGTTGTGGTTTGCAATGCTAATATTTCAAGCCTGAGGAAGGGTTTGTTCCTGAGACAAAGATCGAAGTCTTTCAAATTGTATCAGTTGCTCCACAATGATGTTATCCCTTCCTATATACCTGGCCTGGAAATGGTAACCATTCCCCAAAGGACAGGGGTTTTGAGACAGTCCTGACCTCTCCCCACCTGTACCGTGCTCGTGAGAAGGGCTTTCACCAGGTGTTGTTTGCTTAAATAGAGTTCTGGTGACAGCACGGTTACGTATGACCACTGGGGACAGGGTAGATAAGGAAGGAGCAATTGAAAAAAAAACACACCCTGAAAGCAGATACTGAGGCACATCAGGAAGCCAGGGATGCAGATGAAAGAGCATCGGCTCCGCAGCTCTGAAAAACAGCCAAAGGAGAGAGAGAGTGCTGCAGGCTGAGAGAGCTGGAGGAGGCTGGTGCTGCTGGGCAAGGAGTGCTTCGGTCCTGGGATCACAGCTGCACGGCTGCCTGGTTTTGGTAAAAGCACCATTGCGTCAGTGCCTGCATTGCCATTGTTGTTGCCCTAAGAGAAACAACCCAAAGACCTCGAGCATGATCAGATCAGTGGGGAATATAATGGTTTATTGATGGTTTTGGGGAGGGGAGGTTGGACAAATGGAAAGCTGGCAGAGGACAGGCAGCTTGCAAGGCCACCAAGGCCACCAAGGAAATTTGTGGCAGAGGCTGCATGTGGGTGTCCCAATCTCCGAGTGAACGTCCTAATTGCTGGAGTATCCTTGAGTTCCCTTCTGCAGGAAGCAGAAGGGCTGCTGCAGGAGCCAAACTGTTCAGCTCCATCCATTAATTACAACATTTTATTTATTTATTTTAAGTGGTTTTCTGCCTCATTATAGGGTTAACCATCCTTGAGGTCTCCCTTAGAGCTATTCCCTGGTATTTAGGTTCAAATGTTTCCTATTCCAGGCCCAATTCCTCACCTACTCACAAGCCCAGGGTACTGACCCTGTTGTGTTACCCTTGGTGTGAATTTGGGAAAAGGATTTGCATTGAAGCCTAAGGTACCAACTGATGAAAAGTGACTCAGAAACCTCTGTTGCTCATACCTCTCTGCCCTTATGAGCGCTGGCCAGGTGGGAGATAAGGGTGTGCTGAGCTAGCAGCCAGCCATGGGCCAACAGGAGCAGATAAAGACATTCCTCCTCTTTCTCCTTTGCAGAGGTGTTTGCTTGGGTTTGCCTCCTCTTTGTGCGGGTGATGAATTTTTCTTTGTCTGTTCATGAGAAACAAATCAGCAGGAGTGTTATCTTGGAGGCATCTACCCCTCTTCTGAATGTGGTTTAAATTGGCAAGCTGGTTCAAAAGTTTGAGGGTGGAGAGGAATCCACAGGCCTTATCCTCATATAAACTTTGCTTCCTGAGCTAAAAATGGGTCCTACACCTTCTGCATAAACTTAACCTTCCTTTGCCATCTCCCAGGCAGCTATTTGCTTGCAGCAAGTAACGAACTCCTCTGTTCATGGCCTGCCCTGACTGTGTCAAAGTGAATCTTCCTCTCCCTCCACCTCTTTTTCCCTGTCCCTCACCACCACCCACCCAAACCTGCTCTGCCTTCCAGGGTCTTGGAGGTTGGAGTTCTCCTTTGATCCAAGGCTTAGCTCTGGGAAGAACAACCCGCCCCACCTGGGATGTGTCCAGCCATTGTTATCTTAATGCCTTTGAAGCTGCCTGACTGCAGTGCACTTCTCTGCACCACTGTCTTTACTCCTCCAGGTCCTTTTAACAGCCCCTTTACAGCTGCCTTTGCCTCCACCCCAGGCATTTGGCATTGCAATACCAAACAGGGGAGCAGAGATGCCCGTAATGTTAATAAAATATTCCCATCCATCCCGTTGGCTGGAGGCACTGGCTCTGGAAGGAGACCTTGCTGGCTGCAACGAGGACTGCTTTTGTTCTCCTGGTGTCCCAGCAGCTTGCTTTCCCAGGAGGGCAGCTGCATCAGTCTGCCACGACCCAGAGCACAGAGCAGCATGGCAGAATAAAATGAGAACAGCTACCCCATTATAGGCTGGAAATGAGCCCAGGTGGAAATCTCTGCTCCAAGGAGCTTTGAGCTTTGGAGAGAAGTTTTACCTCCACACCAAGAACTGAGTAGGAAAGTTTTGTTTGTTTGTTTGTTTGTTTGTTTGTTTGTTTTCCCTGAACATGTGTGTCCTCTCCTCGTTGCCAGGGTATCTGCACCCCGAAGTCTTGCAGCGGTGACAAAAGCAATACCCACCAAATGCTAAGGTATTTGAAATCTGATCAGGATGATGTTGAACCTGAGTGTTTTGTTATCCATCCAATGACCACAACTGCCTCTGCAGAAGGACAGTCATTACAGAGGGCCACAGTTCATCTCGAAGTGAGTGGTGCTTAGCTGGGAGTAAGTAAATGACTTCTTCATTCAGTTTGGCCTTTGCTCCGGACAAGTGGTTGAATCCCCCCGCCCCGACCTTACTTACTGAAAATGTCTCTTTGTTTAAAGCCGTAGGGAGTTAATTAGAGGTGCCTGCCTCTGTGCAACTAAAGATTAAGGTGTGCGTGCATTAGCCAAAGCAAAACACACCACGCCAAGGAGAGGAAATAAAATGGGCTGTATTCACTACAGCTGAATACAATTGTGTGTTGCCACACACCAGTGAATATGGCCCTGGATCTCTCGCATCTGATTCTGCACAGGAATAATTCAGGAATGAATATGGGATCTATTTGCATTTCAGCCTGTGGGACTCTGAGCGTGACTCCCGGCGGAGGTTGCTTGGAACGGAGCCCACGAAGCCCCACTGAGATTCCCATTGAGATACATATAGACCATTGTGTATTGCACATTAATGCAGAGTAATTATGTCGTACTGGAAACCTTTCAAGTCAGCATTCATCATTCAGAAATCATCTTAAACCAGTTTGTGCTGCTCTTGTGCTTGAAAGTGAATTGTGCAAAATTGGCAGCCACAACCACCACTGCAGCAGAGCGTATAAAAGCCCTTTCATTGTGGAGTTAGTGGTTTCTCTGTAACTTCCCTGTCTCATCAGTGAGCACCATAATTCTCTGCAAAAAAAAAATATAAAAAATAAATCTATAAATGCTGGAACATCCTGAGCCTTTGACGTGCTTAGGGTGAGTGACTCCAGCCTGAGTGGTGGGATCATTTCTTCATGTCCCGGGTGTACCATCAGCAATCCTGGATGGAGAGTCCTGTGCAAGTCAGTCCAGATTGCACTCTCCAGGTGGCACGGCTGTGCTCACTGGGTGGGAGCAAGGTGGTAGGAGGAACGTCATTCCCAGCAGCAGTTCTCCGCTTGAGCTAACACAGAGGCAAGCAGGCATTTGCAAATACCATGCTCGGCAAATTCTCCAGGGCCTCTGTCACAGCTGCAGCACAAGAAAGATGATAATGAATATCTCGTCTGTTCTGCAGCCTTTTGGCTGCTCCTGAGTTTGTGGCAGGACTGCAGTACTCAGAGAGCAAGGCTCCAGCCTTGTGCACCAAATTAGGTGGTAAAAAATAATTGGGAAGCAATTTATGGCTTAGTTTCATTATGTTGTTTTTTCTTACTTTAGCAGCTGCAGCATGCTGCAGACCTATAAGATATGAAATCAGCCTCAGGACTCCTTTGGAAAAGGGTGGAAATAAGGAACTTCAAAGATTTCAGTTGGTGAAGATCTCCCAGCTCCAATCAGGTTTGAAGTCCAGTTCTCTATTATTTCAGTGTCCAGAGTGGCAATGAAGAAACATCCTTCAGGGTAGCTAGTGGTGTGAAGGACTGAAAGGAAGATAAAATCCTCTGGAAATGTAACTCAGACATAAAATGCTGTTCCCACTAAATTCAGCGCCAAAACCATCATGGATCTCATTGCAGCCACATTTTCACCAGGCTCCAAATTTAGTGGAGCTGCTCACATGCTTACACCAAGTGTCTTAATAAGCTTTTGAAAACTTGGAGCCTTAACTCACAGTCCCAGCTGCTGGAGGTGGGAAAGATATATTAGTCCAGCTTTTTGCCATGTGGAAGACTGCTCTCTACATGACATTAATTGCTCTCTGCCTAGCTTAGTAAGAGTCTGTTTTCAGCAGCCCAACATAACCATGTAATCGGAAGAATTTCTGTTTATTGTTAAATGTTTTCATGCTTAGAAAATGAAGACTTCTGGAATGTGTCTGATGGCAACATGACATGGGCATTGGGAGTGAGCACAAGCGTCTGGAGTGGCCCACAGCCACCCTGCTCTGGGCTGCAGATGATGCAGAGTTTAATTTCAGATTAAGGACCCTAAGGCAGCACGGACTTTTCATTATAAGTGAGGAAACAGCGTGCTGCTTATGCTGTCTGCTTGCACGTGCTTTGCGTGTGCAAGTGCACAAGCAAAACCAATGATGCTCCCAATCGGAAATGATGAGCAGCAGGGATGTGTCCTGAGCACATGCACGACTGCAGGGATGCGGGTGAGCTGTCAAGTGTGGTACTGCTTTCCCACAGCAGGGATGGCACGAAAACAGCACTAGTAAGGCCTTTGCCCACAGGATAGTCCCATGCCAGCTGTCAGCACTGCTCCCTGCAGTTACTGTCATGCAAGGAAGGAAAGGACAGCCTGGCCTTTGGGGTACCAGCTTACAATTTAGGATGCTGTCACCTTGTCCATGTCTCCAGGAGTCAGTGTCCCCTCTGGTCTTCTCCACCCCAGGAGGTTGTCCTGTGTGTTTTGCATAGGGAGGGGCTTAAAAAAAAAAAAAAAGTGAGAAACAAAAATGTCAAACTGCTGATGGATTTTAAACACCTCCCAAGCTAAATAAACCAGCACTCAGCTTGTTCGTTCTGCCTGAGCACCCCCACCCCAAACCCCAAACCATGCTCCACCTCCTCTCACCTGGCTCTAATTAGTGCTGGAAGAAAACCAACAGAACCCATTGGGGAAGCAATATCAGCAACAGGCATTTCTCAAAGACACTTTTGCCTATTGGCATTCACTGCAGAAAGCTGACACTGTGGATGAGCAGCCTGTGTCCCGCATCTGCAGTGCATCCTGCTAGAAGCATCATGGCAAGTGCCCAGAGCACTCAGCCATTGAACAGTGCTGCTGGTGGGGACATTTAATTTTCACCAAGTCTATCTGAGCCAGGAAAGTTACTGTTTTGGCTGTTCCTTCTTCATCCATGAGCGTTTTCTCATTCTCAGGCAGCTACCTGCATGCGGAGCAAGAGGGAGGCAGCACGGAGCAAAATCACTGATTTATTTCCCATTGCATCCTGCGTGTTTCCGAGGGGAGAGCTCTGCAAAGGCTCAATACAAGTCTTATGCACGGGATCCACAAAAAGCAGTAAATATGGCACAGAAGCGTGCTTTGTGCCTTCTGCCTGAGAAAAGTGTTTTAGAGCAACTAGGGTTTCAAAGCTTCCTTCGATAGGACGCTTCATTCCCCACGGGACTTCGGGCACCGTGAGGCTTAGCTAGCTCAGCAAATGTATTTACTTTTGTGAAGCAGAGAGCCACAAGGCAGGAATTCACAGCAACCCCAGCTTCTCCACACAGAACCAATAACATTACGAGCACCGCAGGGCAGCTGTGAACAAGGGCTGCTTTTACAGACGGGAAAGTGTAATACAAAGTGATTCTCGGCCACAGGAAAAGGGAAAATCGCCCAGGTATATGTGCAGTGGGAACTGCAAACTGGATTCTTTCTGAAAAGTTTAATAATTCTGTGTTATTTCATGAAAGCTTTCCGGTGTTGTAAGTAATAACCCCCTCCCCCAACCGTCCCGACATGTTAAAGTAATTAGATTGCAAAATGCAATGGCTCTAGAATGCATCTATGGCCTTTGTTATTGAGTGGGATTTTTTAGTTTGTTTCTTTACCCCCATGATGAATCTAATTGAAATCCAAATGAAATCAGAGGATAAAATAAATGGTGACAAGCTGGGTGCTCCCTCTGGGGCTGCGGCCCCACTGACACTCACGTTTTGCTCAAAAAATGCTAGGAAATGTAAAGCCAAATTATAAAGCCTTAATATGCCAAGATGCTGGAGGAGATGTCTGGCTGCTCCTCAGGAACCACTTTTCCGGATCAGCCCTGTACGTGCGAGGATTTTCCTTTCGAGCCAGCCCAGCACAGCAGCGTCACTAAATGAAGTTAAACAGGGATCGCCAGTGCAAGGAAAAGAGGAAGAAAGTCTGCCATTCCCCGAATGAAGGGCTGCAGTGTATCGCCCGGGCAGGCTGGCATGAAATTCCAGCCGTCGGGGAAATAGCAACGTTAGGCTATTTTCTGCAGATCAGGCAACACCAGTGCTACATTGAATTTAATTAAAGAATTGTGTTATGGCTTTATGGTTGCTTTTTTTATTGCTGCTTGACCAGAGAGCAGCTTGGATGTGAAGCCAGGTGCTTCCCAGAGTGGTGAGGGACACGGAGGAGGCCTGCTGCTGCTCCCACCATCTTGAATCCAGCGGGAGGGCAGAAGTGGAGGCCTCAGTCCTGAAAGGGCCGGTGCTGAGCTATCAGGAGGGGGAGCTCTGACCACACAGGCTTTCTTCTGCTCACAGCTTCCATCCCACACTCTCAGTCCCTTCCATGCTGTTTTGGCTTGTGCGTTAGCACCCATCCCTATCCCCACCTGCTCTAGTGAAGGCCTCTGAAGGACTTCCGGGGTTCCCCTGGAGCTGGCACAGAAGCTGGGCTTAGTCCCTGCTGGGGGATCCCTTTCCCCAGCTCAGCACAAACCATTGATCCTGTGGCCCTCTCTGTGCTTGTGGTGTCCTGGGGGAGATTTTTGTAAGAAGTTGATGGAAGTTTTTAACACTTGCATCTCTAACACTGAATGGGATGTGTCTTGGACAACAATTTTGACTAAATGAGTGAAATCCAGTTATTGAAATTCATGTAAAAAAGACTTCAATGCATATAAGATTATTTTTAAAATGCATGGTACAAAGAGATCCTAAAGAAATAATAGATACTGAGGACTGGCTATCAGCCTCTAGGATCTAGCTGATCAATACATATAAAACCTCATGCCAGACATAACAGAGTAGTAAATGATAATTTGGGATTTTCACCATCACATTAATTCCTTACACCTGACGGTTCCTCAATCTCCTAATTAATTTGGCCTCTTGATCTACTGAGGGGCCAGCTGCTATGAAGGGGACCAAAGGCACAGCCCAATGTGCTGGTTGTAGGCTTGAAATTTCTTCCCTGGGTTAGATCGCTGTAAATCTGAAACCCAGTATTTGAGGAGGACACATCGGCCATTCCTGTGTGCATCTGATTTAGAAGAAAATGAGGCACTTTGGGGATTTTGTTGACATTTGTTTGCAGCAGATGATTTGAGAAACCTCAACAACCCCACATCTGTAGGCAACCGTGCTTAAGTTCCTCTGCCAGTGCTTCTTCTTTTCAGGGCCACCCTGGTTTGGCATTTCTCAATGGGGAAAAAAAAAAATAATAATCGCCACAACTTGAAATAGTGTCAGCTTCACAATTTAGTCTGTTCTAGGACCTTTCCATGCTTCTGTAGGAATATCCACAATGAATGTAAAAGGGAACTGAGCCAGAGTTAGCTCAAGCCCATCCTCCTTGAGAATATATATATAATCAGAGAAAATAAATAAATAAATAAATAACAATCAGAGTGTATATAGTGAAGAGAAGACATTGCAAGGTTCATACCTCTAGGGGCTGGGTTGCAGGGAGGATGCCAAGGGAGAACGGCATCCATCCCATCGATGCCCGGAGGTGCCTCATTCCTCCTGCAAGCTGATGTGTGAATTAACAGAGATGGATCAGAAGGATTCATCCAATAAAACCGCTGGGCTTGGAAATGAAGCTCAGCAGGTGAAGTGATTGTGAAAAGGAGCTTAAATTATATGGACTCTTGATGCCTTAAAATACACCTTCAGGCGCAAAGTTTCTTCAACCCTTTTCTAGGCCACAATCTGGCTTGCATTTCTCTGCTTTGAGTTTTTCCTTTACAGGCTATTTGGTCATTGTTTTCATTCTAGGAGTTGCTCTGGTGGGGAGAACTTTCCCTTTCTGAAGTGCTTTTTTTCCCTGAGGATGAAGTGCTGTCCCAGCCCCATGTAAACTGGACGTCTGTAGGTTGAACAATGAGCATGCCTGCCCAAGATCTAATAAAAACCAAAAGAGGTCATAGTGGAAGAAAAAGCAGCTGGAACCAGAAGGTTTTACATGCTCCCTTAACACTGAGGAGCTGTGCAAAGGCCAATGCTGTCCTCCCTGTGCCACAACCAGAGGGAAGAAACACCTGCAGTTGGTGGATGTGGGGCTGTGGTTCTCCAGCATCTCCCACGCCCAGGGAAGGAGGATCAGAAATGTCCATTTCTCCCTGGCATGCAGTGTGTCTCTTCTGCAGGTGCTGAAGTTTGTCTTTGCTGCAAAGTGAGACTTGAAAATGCCCCTTGTTCACCCATACATGCACATGCACAAGGAGGAGAAATCAATGTTCTTGCAAAAGGGAGGGCTTTGGATGCATTTAAATTGTCCTTCTGATGAGAAGAGGTGTAAAAATGGAAATGCTCAGTCATGGCAAACTAGGAATTTCTAGAGGATCTGAAGAAGGAGGTCTGCTTTCTTTCCCCGAGTGAGAATTCCTTCAAAATTGACTCCATTTCACTGCTCCTGCATGGGAGTTCACATGAAAAATGGGCTGTGCCCAAATACATTTTTGCATTTCTTGATTTTTCTGAAAATCTGTTGAATTTTAAGAAAAATCAACACTGGCATTTCTGCCCATTCTGGCTGATGTCAAAAAGTTCCCCAGCAGCACAGGAGCACCCAGTCCCTGTTGTCAGCTGCTGCTGGAGGCACTGGGCTTGCTGCAAGAGCCTGTACCAGTGTTGGTGCTCTCTGGCCAGCCAGTAGCAATGGGGACAACTCATGGGGCTGCAGCTTTGAAAGCTTTGAAAGATCCAATGTAAAAAGTTGTCAAAATGCAAAGTGAACAGGCTTATTTGGTGGAGTGGAATGGAGCATTTATTTCTCCCCCGCCAGCTGGCTTCATATGCTAATCTGAAATATTACTTGTAATATTATGAGATCCAAAGTGATTTTCACATTGATGATGTCCCTTTAAAATGACTTTCAAAAATCCTTTTAAAGTAGATGTCAGAATTTTAATACCGCCTGCAGAGTTCAGCATGTATTAGTATCTCTGTTCTGCACAGCTGTAAAAAACCCTCTCCATCTGGACTTAAAAATATTTAACTTTAAAAAAGCAAAACAACAAAACCCCGATCATTGCCCGGGAACTGTTTGCAATAGAAATCTGTGAAATTAAAGAGCGCTCATGTAAAATTACTTCCATCCAATATGTACGACACATTAGATTTGTTACACTTTGGGAAATCGGGATATTACTTCTGCTATTACTACGCAGAAATATAAAAATTCCTAATAAAAGAGCACACACGTGAAAAATCAGCTTCTTGTGGTGTTTCTCTTTGAAGTCTCCCTGGCTCGGCACCAGCCAGCAGTCACAGGCGCGGCTGCAGTCGCCATGCAGCTCTCCACATCACTGGAACCCGTCTGCTCACAACGATGGCTGGACCCCATGCCAAAATTTGAGTCAGTGTCCCCCGTGGGACATGGTATGACATTTTGCAGGCCAACAGATATTTTCTTTCTTTTTTTAAAAGTGCAATTCTTGCTTTTCAGAAACTGCAAAACGTGGCTGGAAGAGCAAAGCTCAGGCAACCATTTAGAGAACTGCTGTTCAGAACTAAGGGGACTGTCCTTCTCTGAGGGTAAAGCAAGGGGAAAGTCATCTTCTAGCATTTTCTCCAGCAAAAGTCCTACATCTGGTCTTCAGAGCCTCTAGCTAATGCTTTGTTCTGGTTTTGATAGCCATCTGCATCTTGTTTTGTGAAGGTTATCTAAGGATACAAAGCAGGACGACTTATTCCAAGTGCTGGTAGCATCAAAGACAAGCAGGTTATCTGAGGCATGAGTTGTGACCATGAAAAACGGTTGTTTTAAAATCAGACGTGCAAAACTGTCAAGAAATGTGGTAAGCCCTTGTGAAGACTTTCCTCCTTGTCATCCTCCCACATCCCAGTGCATGCAGCCCCTGCCCCGATGGAAAATTGCTCAAATAGTTGGGAATCCGGCCGGAGTGAGGGAGAGGAGAGGGTGAGCCTCCAGGAACATGAAGAAAATGAGGAGGAGCTGATTTTTCTTGACATCTTCCATGGGCTGACCTTTATCTTCATCTTCTATGGAGAGAAGATCTTTTTTATCAGCAACTTGCAAACTCCTTGTGAGATGTACACAGAGAGGATGAACAAGCATCCAATGGATGGATACAGGCAGACATACAACTTATCCACACATCTATTCTCACTCTTCTACAGTATTTTTTTTTTATAGAAACATGCATGCCCCTTCATTTATTACTTCCTTCACTCCTGACAGCTGATGTGGAAGTGCTGTTTAGGACTCAAGGTCTTTATTTAGTTTTCCAATCAAATAATTTCAATGTGTGAGTTGACACAATAGGCGAAGAGCCATGAGTCCTACTGCATTCTATTATATATGATTCTCTTTTGAGCAAATATGTAATCACAGTCCTAAGTTATAATAATTATGTAATATTTCTTGATAGGAGCAATTGGAATCTATTGTGTAGGGAAGTAATTACAGCCTACTTTAGTTCCTTTGTTTCTGAGTGGGTGGCATTTATGGGTAAAAAAATTATGCATGCTCAAAATTCTTTATAAAATGTTGGGTTCTCAGAAAGTCTTGGACCTCCTCAGATGTATGGGATTTTTAAGGGATAATAGCTTCTCTTTATTTTCTGCAATGCAGAAATGTTTATTCAATTAACTTAGAAACATTCATTTCTAAGAACTATCGAGCATCAATGCAAATGTTTTTCTTACAAAAAAAAAAAAAAAAGAAATAAGAAAAAAAAGGAGAGTTTATAAATTTATATGTTCAAATAGGCTTGAGGGGTGTGTGCACACGTTCTCCCTCACACACACAAAAGATATGAGCTGCTTTTAAGCTGACACTTTAAATATTGATTTTTATCCTGTAGCAATTTAATGGTGGAGGGTTCTTTTTTATAATTAAAATGTTGAGAAAACCTTCACAGTAGTGACATTGCAAAAATTGGCTTAAAGGAATAAATTAACAGTAATAGCACAAAAGAAGGAATGTTAAGCAGACTGCTACAACACTGTCTAATTTGCTTTTCCGATCACATCAGTGAAGGTCTGGAAATAACCAGACGCATTAACATTTATCTAGAAATGATAAAAGTTACCATCCTGTCAGATATTCACTTGGTTTATTAATCACCAGCAGAAACCTGAGATGGTATGTGAGTCGGTTCAACTACTTAACTGCTCACTGGAGAGTGTTTTTAAAAGGATTTCCTGTAGAGGAATAAGAGATGGTTGGGAAATATTTTTTGAAGCTTGAAAACAAAAATGTTAAGTTTCAGTTTCTGCCATGATCTTTACATGTCTTTCATCAGGAGTTTGGGGGACTGGTAAAGGAGGCAGGAAGTGGACTGAAGAGGAGAAAAGATCATAAAACCACAAATGTTTATCCGAGAGGCATGGGGTGGCTTTTTACACTGACAAGCAAATGGCTCCTCCTGCAGCCTGGTGTACGCAACCAATCCTGCATGTTATGGTCAGAGCGGGTGCCAAAACTAATCTTCGGGAAGCTGGAACTGGGGCTTTCCAGGCACGTCCGTGTCAGCAGTGGCACTCAGATCACCTTCTGCCCAGCTGGTGTCCTTTCTTACCAAAGCAGTGTTGATGCTGGAGATCAGATGAGACATCTCTCAGCCCATATGTCCAGTGACAGATCTCTTTTTAGAAGCCTGTCTTGGTATTTTACTAGATGTTGCCTTGCTTTTATTATTTCATATTATTTATCTATCTATTTATTTATTTATCTGTGATATTTCCCTTCTACAGGATGATTTTTGTCAAATCTGCCCCACCTTTCAGCAGCAGATAGCATTTCTCAGGGTTTGAGGCATGCACGAAGGTATATTTGGAGCATGAAAGCTCTTCTACCTCCATGCCCTGCAGCATGCTGAGCATTGCTGGGGTTGGAGCAGGAAGGGGCTGCAGGGACACCAGTGGCCAGTGTCTCATGTCCCTCTCTCTGCCGTCCTGTGGTCTGAACAAAGGGAAGTCTTGGGAAAAACTTATTTTTCCCGGGGCTTGTGGGGCCATCATCTCAGAAAGGGGATTATTTGGTGCTAATCTTCAGTTCCTGCCCTCAGTTTTGGTGGGAGTAACACAAAAATGCTTAGATGTGAGTCTCCAGTATCAATAATATTTGGTCACCTGCATCCGCTGAAAAACTGGCCCATGGCTTCATTTTTCCCTGACTGATACAGATGGTTAAAAACACCAGCTGCAAAGACACCTTCTGAGCCATTGCTCAGCTGATAACACTAAGCATTTCTTCTGCGTATTCCATCTGTCTGCTTTGACATGGAAAAGAAAAAAAAAAAAAAAAGGCACAGAAAGCTTTGCAAGCAGCTTCCTAAGATGAAAATAAGTGTTATTTTTCTCCCATTGCACATAGACCCAGATTCTCTTGTTCCTTTTGACCTGATTCCCTCCCTCCTGATCAATAGACTGACATTTTAGCTAGCGACTGTTTCCAGCATGTTTCCCTGGCCACTAGAAGTTCTCTAATTTACTCCAATAAACGCCGTGGCAAGAGCACAAACAGGCAGCACAGTCCTGGCCCCATGGAGAGTGGGTGCACAGGCTACATTCCCATGCAGCAGTTACACCTGGGTGTTTTTGTAGAGCTCTGCTGGGTATAGACAACCCCCCAAAAGTGGAAGCCTTTTCTCTGTCTGAGAGAAGACTTCTTCATGTGTAGATTTTATTCTGGATGCCTGCTGCTTAAAAAAAAAAAAAAAAAAAAAAGAAAAAAAGAAAAAAAAAGTGATAAAAAAAGTGATGGCATGATAGCAAAGCCCACCCTCTTCCACATATTTTGACTAATTGCCTCAAAACATCCTGTGCTAGTCTCCAGCTGTATTTCACACCAGCATTTTCTCCTGTGTTTTATTTTTCTGGTTTGCTGAAGTCAGGCTGTGAGCTGCCAGGTTCCTTGGGGATGTATCAGAGGACAGATCCCGCATCGCAGATCCCATGTGCTGTGGACAAGGAGAAAGCCTCAGCTGTTCTCCATCCCATGGGAGAGCTCCTGCGTAGCGGTGAAAACTTGATAGAGAAAGACCACATTGGATTTGATGGAAAACATGACAGGTGTGGGAAATGGCTGAAAATCCCCCCTACAGCTCTTCTTGTAGGGTTGGGGGAGGCAGATCGCTGTGTCCTGTGCATCCTTGGCCACGAAACACGGCTTGTCCCCAGACCTGAACCTCATCTGGTGGGAGAGCTTCAGGAACAGACATGTCAGGGATGTGCCAACTGCATAGCTGCTGCTTACCTTATTGATGCTTCGTATTCAGATTCAAATTCTTTTTGAAAGATTGCAATTTAATCATCAGTTTTATTGTAGCTGCGGAGATCTCTTAATAACTTCCTGTCAAGAACAAAATGCAAGCTAATTTCTGATCCTAAAGAGCTGCTGTGACAAAGGCAGTTTTAATGCCAATGTTTGGCAGAGCCAAGCCCAAAACCAGTCTGCTCCTGCAGTGGACAACTCCTCTCCCACAGTTGCTGTCGTGATGTCCTTCATCTCCCAAACAGCCCTGTAATTTCTTCTTTGGGGAGTCAAGCCAAGTGAAGAAATAATTTGTTTTCACCTGAATCCTGGAGTGACAGATTTGGCCTATGGGTTTCGGAAAGTGAAAATGTGATCCCGCCCCAGGAATACTTCTGATAGCTCCACAGCATTACTTGCTTCGGTCATCTGGGTTTCTCTGCATGGGTCTGCCTGCTGTGGGATTAATAAATAACACCTTGGGTTTCATGGCATGAATGGCAAGACAGCAAGAAGCTGTCCCAGAAGCAAACATCTCTTATGCTTCATAAAAGAGTTAACACGCAATCCCGCACCTCTCGCGGAGACCTTTGCTACACATTTTTAATGACCTGGGCTCTTGGTAGGTGAAAGGAAAAGTTCCAAGCAATAATCCAGCTTTAAAATACTGTCTCGGTGCCAAGTAATCAAACCAGTTTTAAGTGAAGCAATTAGCAAGCATTAGAAAGGCAGCTATTTCCTGCTTGGAGGTGGTAAACTCTGTGTCTCTTATTGTGATTTCTCTAGGGATGTAATAGACCGTAGGTTTTTTTTTTTTTTTGGAGGTTTGGTGTGTTTTTTTTTGCATATGTGGAAATACCGGCAGTGCTCTAAGTGCTTGCCAGCTTACTAGATATGAGTGATGATGAGGGTGGAACAAAGTCCTTACTCTTTTCTGGTAGCTTAAGCAATGCATGTGCCAAAGCCAGGTAGGTGTTTTTCTCATTAGTTACTTAAATACAGATTTTTTTGTTGTCACTTCCAGCTCACTGCCCCCCCTAGATCTCTTTCTTTGGGACCGGACTAGCGTTGGTTGCTGGAATGAGCAGTCTGGGCAGAACTGGTCATCCTGCTGTGCTTGCCAGATTTTGTCAAGGGTCAGTGAGACACAGACAGAGACCCCCTTGTGCTGGAGGAGAGGTTTCTCACTGAGATCTGCTTGGTTTCCCACCCAGGGGAGCTACCAGAACCTGCATCTCCAGGCCCCATAGTGCTGGGGTGACTCCCAGTGGGTGCAGCTACACCACCCATCCATTTCGACCTAAGTGGGTGCTTTTGGAGACATTTATCTTAATTTCCTGCACTTTACTCCACATTGGATTACCCGACCAGATCTTTCCCTCCACCTCCTTTAGCACCTCTGTTCTCCACCACAGCTTTATAAACTGGCATCTATGCGTATGGCTCCTCTGATGAATAATTCTCCAGTTGGCTCTGCTGGGCTTTGCAAAAAGGGAGCACCGAGCAAATGAAGGCGAGAATTGTGGCTGACACCTTGCCAAAAAATGTCTGCAGTGCAGGAACATGTCCCCGAAGGCTCAGCATCATGCAGGGGAAAACATTGCCCCAAAGGGAACCAGAGCAGGAAGCACCTGGCCCAGAACCAGGACTCTGTGTCAGTCGTGGACTGTTTAATTGCAACCTGTTCCACTTGTTTCGAGTTGGGGAAAAATATCCATCTTTTCCAAGTGGGAAGCATGGGTCTTAGGAAACATTAAAGCCAGTTTGCTTTCTGTGGATTCTGTTCGGTCCCTGTTGGATTTGTGCAGAATGGCAACCAGCTGGAAAGCCAGCAAATGAAATTCTTCAACCGGGTCTCGGATTTGTGCGAGCACGTGCCCTTATCAAGGGTGGAGCCTGATGAGACTCGTTTTGTTTAACAGCCCTGGATCATGAATTTAATCAGATGGCAGTTTGGGCTAACACCAGCTGAAACATGCATGGGTGCAATTATTGCCAAGTATAGACACAAAAGAAATGCACACACACACACACAAGACTGGAATTTTACCCCAGCTTAAAGAAAAAACTGGAATTTCAGCAGAAAGATATGGACCTTTTTAAAAAAATGCTTGGATTTTAGGGACTACGGGAAGCAGAGGGCAAAGGTTGCCCTCCCATCCTGAGGATTTTGAATCAATTTGTTCTTAAGACTTTCCTCGAACATAAAGGACACAACTCAGGCTTTTCTGTCGGGGTATCCAGATGCTGAGGATAACCACAACTGTGCCTAAGCTGATGGATTTGCTGGCTGGATGCTGGTATAAAGAGCAGAGGAGAAGAAGGAATGGTGTCCCTACCATGTCAGACCTCATCCCAAGCCATGCCAAAACTCAGGGTGAAGAAAACATTCCCGCCCCTCTGAACAGGACAGGAAGATCTCTAGCACACAAGCAAAATCCATGTACAGGGGAAGAGGCTGATTTTTTGCAGAGGGAGGCTAAGCATCTCCTTTCCAGCTGAAGATGCAGACCACTGACACATCGCTGTCTGAGCATCAGGTATCGTGCTCTCTCTTCGTCATCGAGCTGCTCCCCATCATAGCATCTGTGCCAAATCTGGTGTTTTCCACCGCTTTGATTTTCACAATCAGGTTTTTCAGGTGGAGGCAGGAGTGCCTTTATAGCAACCCAAGCATCTTTCCAGTAGGCCTGAATTCACAAAATATTGCTTGTTTTGGGTAGAGCCCCCAAGAGCCCTCAGGACGAGCCACCAGCTGAAAGCTGTTCCACCAAAGCTGATAGCTAGAGGTGACATTTGCCACGAAGAGACCCAGCACTGAGTTTTTTAGAGCTTTTCCAGCCCAGCCTGCTTCAGACGGGAATTTTCATGGGTGTCTCTGGTCAGGTAAGACTCCTCAGCGATGGGCACTAATTATGGGCTGCTGTTCGCTTCTGCCAGACGCGAGGGCGAAGCTCTCACGGCTGCAAAAGCAGTCAAAGGGGAATTGTGCTGTGACCACACAAAGTGCTATGGAAATAAGTACTCTGAAAAATCAGGCCTTGTGATATCTCAAATTAGCAGATGCTTTTAACAACGTTGACCTTCCTATCTCTGCAATTCTGTTCCCCGTCTCTGAAAATGGGGATAATAGCATCATTTTGTGGCACAGGGCTCCACTGAAGACACATCCATTAGTGCTGGCGAGGTTTTCAGGCTTGAGGGGAGAACACTTCACAGATATGCAAGTGAATGAGAACAAGAGGCTGCTTGATGAGCAGGGAGAGAAATAGGCACCAACAGCCTTGTCTGGGGATGTGGATCGCTATGCGGGGAGCAACGCAGGGACTGATGGAGGGCAGGGGGGCAGGTCTAGGATCATGTCTTTCTAGACCATATTATAGCATAAACAGAGGAGGCTAAATCAAAGCGGGTACGTGTATGTATATGTACAGGATCTAATCGTAAATTAACAGCTAGGGTGCTGGAAGTCATTTTTAATAGCCAGATTCACAGCAAAATCTCTTGCAAGGAGTGTGACGGAGTTGAGGGTGACTGTGAAATGTTTATTTAGGAAAACTAAACTAAACCAAATTCAATTAAATTAAATTAACAACAGGGGAAATTTCTAATCCTGCTATGAAAAGATACTCTGCTGCCAGGAAATTCATCAGAGCGGCACAAAAATAACCTATGGTGGCAATGAAATATTAGGGCATCTCCTGTATGGGGCATGCTCTGCTCTCTGCGGTGTCTGGGGTCTCCAGAATTTCCTGCTTGCCTGATCCATGGCTGTGTGGCTGCTCTTTGGACAGGACCTATCCAATGTTAAGGTGGTGATTGTTGTTTCTGCAGCCAGATTTCTTCAAGAGGCAGAGAAAAGGCTGTGCTGCACAGCTGGCAGGGCAATGACCTCCAGCCGGCTGGCTGGGGCAGGTGGTGCTGAGAGGGGGCTGTAAACCTTTGACCACAGGGACTGGTCACAGCAGGAGAGGTGACACTTAATGTGGCCATACCGGCAACATCTAATTGCTTCTGCACCAGCTTTGGAGGAGGACAGCAAGGTTTGCTCCTCCCAGCTGGTGTCTTGCTAGCGACACCCTCCAAACACACCTTGCTCCCACATCCTCCCAGTACAAATGTCTCTTTACCCACATTATCTTTCCAGCCTGAGCATCTATCCTGCCTTGAATGTCAAGGTTCCTTGTTTGAAGTTTGAATCCTCTCTATCCCCTACTTACTCTTTTTTTTTCTTTCAGGCAGGCCTAATTGCTGCTTGTAATGCTCCTGCTACATCCAAGTGATAAAGACTTCTCAGAGCAAAGCACGAGGGGTTTGCCCTGAGCATATCCACCTGACTGCAGCAGGGCTGCATTATTAGAAACTATGACCTTGAAGGCTTTGTATTTAATTTATTTCAACATTCCAGCCATAGAGATGTTTGCTCTGATTAGACCTAGGAAATTACCCTCCGCAGATGAATTATCAGGGGATTTTCTTCTTCTTCATTTTTTTTTTTTAAACTCACAAATGCTAGATCTATGAATATATAAATTTCTAGAATTCATATAGCCTGCTACTGCAGTGACCGTGGCTTCTCCAGTTCAACTACACTGCTTGCAGAAAATGTTCAGTATTCTGTTAATAGAAAAACAGGGATTTGTTCTCGATGTGTGAACTTCAGACATGCTGACTGGCCAGGAGAGCTGAACCAAGTCTGTAACATTTTCTGGTATGTATGAGAGAGGACTGTGATTTTTCTACAGTGTTTTTCCACCAGTGACACAGCAAGTGCTTGCAAGCAATTGAGTTACAGGAGCTCAATTCATTATCACTTGAGCCTCGGCAAGGAGCCATGTGCATCTCCGAGCCAATTGCAAATGTAAAGTAAAGCGTATTAGTTCCAGTCACCCTGCAGGGATATTTTGCTTTGCATTCACAGGAGGCTAAAAATCTGCACATGAGCAGTCACCATAGCTTACTTCGTTAGCAGTAACTTTTGCTGAGCTTCCCTAATTTGGTCACCTGCAGCTACATGAATATATCCCTAGGGAAGAGATGGTTGTATCAAGCGTTCAGAATAGGACTTTTTCCTGAATGACTCATATTGAAGACTAAAAATAAGGATAGATGCAGACTTCTGAAGGTGTTTTTTTTCTTTCTTTCTTTTTTTTTTTTTTCCTCCTTGGGGGACATCTTTCTTTGGGCAGGGTCTCCAGCCTGAGCAGAAGCTGGGTTTCCACCAGCACCCTCGTGATTCCCAGCTGAGCAGTCCAAAAGCCTGTTAGGACAAGCATTCAGCCGGCAATATCCAGGACCGTGCCACCTCGCCTAACACCCACTGAGCTTCCCAAAGCCTCCTCAGCCTCGTCACACATCTGGAACAGCGATGAGCATTGCCTGCTCCCTGCACCTCTGTGCTGGCCTGCTTCCAGCACCGGGCTGACGGACTCCATCAGGAGCTTATTGCATTCGCAGAACAAGCTCTTATTACAAAAAAACATTTGTTTGCTAATCTCTCTGCAGCTCCACGAGAAGGTTTCCCCCACAAACCCCTCTTCTAGTTTGCATGGGGCTGGATGGGAGGTGGTGGCTCTGGGTACCCTGACATTTTTTTCCTTGCAGCAATTTGGGTAATGGTTCCAGCTCCGGCAGGAAGGAGGGTTGTTGGGTTGTGAGTTTTTTTTGATTGTTTGTTTGTTTTTGTTTTGTTTGTTTGGTTTTACACTAAGGAGTGGAAATTGTGATTTAATCCCTGAACTGTGTAAATAAAATCCTAAATGCAGAATTACTGGAAAAGGCACAGAGGCCACTTCAGCCAGGAAACAGCTTCACCAAATGTATTTTGGATCAAAACTGCTCGAAATGTATTTTACACTTTTCATATCCCCAAAAAGTGTTGCAATAAATGAGGATACATAGCTATTTGAACTGTAGCCTAAAATGCTAATATAACATTCCCTTGCACCATTAGCTCTGTTTCTTTCGGGTATGTATAGCTACAGGAAACTCAGAGCTCTGGAAGGTCAGGGTAACATTTGCTTAAAACATGTTTAAGCCTGGGCTCCAGTGACCTCACTAACCAAACAGAAGAAGCTAAAAATAAATGTGAGATGTTGTAGACACACAGGAGCCCCTGTTCCCCCAACTGTTTGCAAAAGGAAGAGACTGATTCTCCTGGTTTCAGTTTGTCGTTGGAGATAAGAGCTCACATCAGACAGTCTGGGGGGGAAGGGTCCTTCGGGCTCCTTTGCTCAGACAGCAAATACTGCATAGAGATCCTCCAGAAATCCCTCCTGCTCTCTGCATTCCCATTCCCCAAATACTTCAGGCCCTTACATTTTTATGGCTAGATAATGAGGCCAGACCAAATTTGTCATCTGATCTCTCTGCTAATGTAGCAGACAGTTTTCCAATCCCAGTTTAAGCCGATTTTACTTAACTGTGACCTCTGCAGCTGATGATAGCTGAAACAAAACTCGGTTTGGGTCCTAAGTTTTGGACGATGTGTGACCACTACTCCATCTTTTGAGTCCATCTCAAAATCCATATAATTATTGTGTGAGTTCAGAGTAACAACAAATTATCTTAAGCAAACAGTTAGCCCTGATTGCGGAAGGATAATTCATATGCAGAAACAATTTGAGAGACAAATGAGCTGCTGCAGAAAGGTTACAATAGCCAACAGTCAGTTTTCACATGAGCCAAATAGTTTCAAGATTCAGATGTGCTGTGCTATGGGACATGAAGATGGTCCTCCATGGGTCTGGGTGAACCTGATTCTTCTGAAGCTACAGAAAGCAGAAGCAGGTGATGGTGACAGGTTGTGAAGGTGCAAACACTTCATGCTGAGATGGCTCTGCCTGCCAGAGTTGGTTTCTTCTGTGCGCACCCCAAGATGAGAGTCTGAAGCCCATTGCAGGAGGTGAATGGACCTCTGGAGCTGGTACAGGCCAACTGCAGAACCAAAGTGACACCTAGCGAGGCTGAACTTCCCCTAACAAAGTCCCACATGCAACTGGCCCCATGGTGATGGTTAATGTTGGCTTGGGTCTCCACAGATGTGTAGATCTCTGCAACATGACGTGGGAATAGGATGAACCCATCATTTCTCCCCCTCCTAATTAGATGTGGCCTTTTAGTGACGAGGCTGTCAGATGCAAAGTGATCTTTGGGCCAGCAGACCAGGCAGGTACAATGGCCGTCCCCACCACAGATGATTTTCTTCTTTTTGTATTTGGCCAGGAAGAAGGGAGGGGGAGGAGGCCTTCTTTGGGGGATTTTTTTAAAAAAATGATTTTTCCTGCTGGCAGAAAAGGAGGAAAGGCTTCCAGAGAGAGAACTGACATTTTGCATGCCACGGCGCTGGCTACCAGTGAGGCCTGTCAAATTCTTCCCTGATGAGGAAGGACTTTGTTTTTGCACCGCAACAATGTTCACAGAGAATTGCCCTTTCTTCCTGCCGATCTGCTGGAAAACTTCCTCCCTCAGGGTTCGCCTGGGCCCCTCCGGCAGACAGCTTAGCCCACTGCATGCCGGCCTATGGGACTTTCTGCCCAGGGACGGCTTGGTCTCTTCAGCTTTTCTTCTCCAGGTGACCCTGGTGGCCTCCACAGCTGGCAGCCAACTCTTGGAGGTCCAGGAGCTCTGATTAAATCCCCAGATCCCCCAGATTCCTAAAAGAACCTTACAGCCCCAGCTAGCCCCAGTGGAGGAAGAGACTGGGACCTGCAGACAGCTCTTTTCCTCCAGGAAAGGCAGAGATATCTTCACAACCACTTGTTACCTGCCCTGATAACTCTTAGAGTCACAGCATCATCCAGGCTGGGAAAGGCCTTCAAGTTCAGCAAGTCCAGCCATCAAGATGACCTACTGAGTCCCATCTAAGCCCTATCTATCCCTTAGTGCCACAATCACCCCTTTCACTCTCCACCACACCCAATCTCCACCCCTCTCTCCTTGCCCAGGGGCTGGTAGAAGCTGAGGAAGATGAAGGAACACTGCACGTTGCAGCTGAGCAACGTTAGCAGATTATACTTATCAGATGTAACAAGGAGCAGGGAAGCAGGGGAGGTGGAAGGGGCAGAAGACACTTGATGAGAGGGAGGTGGGAGAGGCTTTGGTCCCCAGTTTGCTCCCAGCTGGGGGGGCTCAGCGAGGATGCTCTGGGGGTTGAGACCTGAACTTACAACTTCACCTCTTCTGTCTCGAGTCCCCTTTTTGATTTTAGTCAAACCACTGAGCTGGCTGTGTCTCATCTGCCGGAGAGCATTCGCTGCCGTGATCTTGCACCAGTAACTGCAGTCACGGCCCTGAAGGCCATGAGCACAGCATCACAGACTCCTTTCCGTGTCCTCCATGACCATGCTTGCTCTGTTGAAGCATCTCCGAGCCAAGGAGGCACAAAACATTGCCTGACACTGCACAATGGCAGCCCAAGGGCTGTTACAGTGCTTGCTGCGACACCGCGCCGGGCTCTGTGACAGCAATTCACCTTCGTGTAATTAATTCTGAGGCTCTGTCACTGGATCTAGTTCTCCTCAGATAAAGTCGGTGTTAAATAGGCTCAAAAACTTGCCGTGTCAGTCCGCTTTGTACTTGAGAGGAGACGTGTACCACGGGGTAGGGGGAGGGAGGGAAGGCAAATATGCTGATGACTGAGAGACACTAAGATATGCTGGTAATGGGGCCAGCCAAGAGCCAGAGAGAGAATAAATAAACATAATTTGGTAGTGACAGTCTGTCTGGCATTGTACTGCGGTCTGCTACGATCCCCTTTTTTTTAAAAGGATGCAGCAATTTAGTGAAAGCAATATGGTGAAAGGGCTCTGGTATTGTTGATTTGCTTTGATCTATAAATTGCTGCTGAGCTCCTTGAAAATGCATGAGACAAGGGCAGCCATGCAGCATAGATCATAGAGCATAGGCCAGATCCTGACAGATGCACAGGTCTTGGAGGTGCTGGAACCACAAAATGTGACTTTAAAGTTACCTTGAGTGGGAATGAGGGGGGCTTTTGCTGGTCTGTGGTGGGTCTGGGCTGGTTGTGAAATTAATGAAGCTGGCTCTACTGAAGTCCTTGAGGTCCTCCTACAATTTGGGGAGACTGTGCTGGGCTGCAGGGCAGGGATGCTTCTTTCAAGGTGCCTCAGGATCTGTATGAGGTAACCCCTCTGGAGATGGTTCACTGAGATGGGAGGTGGAGGAGGAGCAGAGACAGCTTCAGTGACATGGATCCCAGCTCCATGGCCACCAGATGCAACACATCCCGTCATGAGCCATCGTGAGAACTGGATCCCCCAGTCTCCTAACCCCACTGCACCCTTCCTATCACATTTGCTCTTGGTTTTAGGTGAGTTACCGACCCTGAGTGGGTTGCAACCCTTTGGGCTATGGGAAATATGTGAGTTAAAACCTTATTCCCTGTGATGTTCCCTCTATGGGACATTTCTTTGTGAGCATAAGTTGGGCAGTGCTGTCATAAATGCTTATTCCAAAGACAAATTTGAGCACCTGAGCCCTGTTCAGAATAAATTTGCCCAGACTGGTGTACATAGAGTTTCTGCACAGAGAAACAGCTATATTTCACAGGGCTCTGGCCCCTTAAGCTATGCCAAATATGCATCTCCTGGCCTGACTTCCCAAGATGTTACAGTGTCCCGGTGTCACAAGTATTGCTGTGTGTCTATGAATGGGCAGCTCACATCCCTCAGACGCAGATTTCCTGTAGCTTTTAAGTCACTGGTGCCATGAGCAAAGAGTGGCCTCATGCAAGGATCTTTTTGTGAAAAGGTCATACTTCCACAGAGCCTGGTAGCGGCAGATACATCACAAGTTGCCAGCTAGTCTTTGGTGCCTTTGGCCAATGATCCTCCAGGCAGAGGCATCCTCAGACCCTGGTGATTCAAGGCCGATGTTTTATTGCATCAGGGAGCGGCTGCAATCAGAGGTCTGTGTTGCCTGCTCTCAGATGTGAACCCCAAAGATCTCCAGAGTGCTGCAAAGCTGACTAGGGAAGTCATGGGATTTTCTTTGGACGAGCATTGCTTCCGCATGGGCCTTGATGGATTTTAGCCACTGTCTAAGCTCTTTTCTCACAGTATCATCTCCTTTTGCTGGAGCTCTCCAGGCTCATCCTCCCAATGGAGTCTGTACACCCCTGGCCCCAAGTCAGTGACATGCCACCCATACAAACTGCCAATGTTTCTTCAGGATTAGGCAGGTCTTCAAGGGCTTGGATTTAAGCCCCAGGCAAGTCCGTGGAGAAATTCCTGATTGTTTCAGCTTTGGATCTGGTGCCAGGTTCTCAGCACTGCACTGAGTATGAGCCAGGATCCTGCTGGAGGCAGTATCTGATGCAGCACCAAGTCACCACTTTGGATTCCCTGTCTTCAGCTTTTAAAACCCTGAAATAAGTATTTCACTCATCTCCCTATGGTTATTCAAGAACACTGGATGGGAAGACACTTCCCCATATCCTTGAGGCCAATCCCCTGCTCCCTCTGGCAGCCATGCCACCCAAATCCTTGCATAAACCTCAGTTTTTGTGATAATTAAACTGTTTGGCCCTTTAAACCATGGCTGGTCTCTCATGCATGTTGCATCCTTTTTCTGCCTGCTATACTCGTGTGTTGTAGAGCCTTTTCTAGCAGAGCTTGGCTGCTGTCATTATCAGCTCACACCTTCTACTCCCACCCCATCTGTGCCTGGCACTATTTTCATGCATAATACATTGATCATCTGCAGCGTGGTGGGGTGGGGGGGAAATCATCACTTCAAGTCACTTGTCTGAATTCAAGCCACATCTGAGCTATATCCTTTGCTGAATCTTATCTCTGTGTTCTGATACGGGGAGAGAACAACAAGCAGAAGATCTCAGGCTCCTCCTGGCTGTAAAAGACTCCAAAGAAAATGCTGCTTGGGTTTGTCAGCCTCTGAGAAACCCACAGGCCACAATCAAACCTGGTGGAGATCCAGAGAGCTCCGATGCACCCCTGCAGCAGTGCCAGCTGACACTAGGCAGGGGATATGGGATAAATCTGTTTGCATGTCTTGGCTTTCTGCAATACAAAGGTTCAGTCTCTCTATTGCAGACTGTGAATGTTTGCTTATTTTCAAGCATACAACTCTTGACTTACACCAGCTTTGCTGGGAAGTGCACTGGTGTTTCATTCTGGAAGACAGATCTTCAAAGGGTAATGTACACTTAACAAACTTGATTTTGGAGTCTCTCAGGAAAGCTTTGAAAACAAAAGCTCAAATTCCAGAGTAAGTAGAAAGTCCTTGGTTCCTCGTGGTGAAAGCTTCCTACCAGAATTATTCCCAGAGGCAGTATAGACTTTGCATTTTGCCTCATCTAAATGCATTAGGAGGTGTATTAAATTTCACATGTGCTGCATGTTGATGTAATTCTCCTGACACGTCTGTTTGCACCATTATGAAATAAGGGATTTCCTTTCCCTTTCTTTCCACATTTGCCCTGCTCTCCAGGGATCTCCAGGATATGATCCATTGGCATATGAGGATTATGTCTTTTACACAGAGGACTTAAAAAAAGCTTCGTCATTGTGCTAACAGAGGTCTCAGGACAGCAGCATGTATTAGTAGTGCTTGGCTGGACTGACAACCTTCAGCTGGAAGAGATCCATTTATCTTCTGTGTAACAGACCCCAAGCACCCCTGCCCCGCTCCAGCTTCGCTCTGTGCACTTGTCAGGATGAGCACTTTGGTGAGGGAGGATCTCAAGCATCTTTTCATGTTGAAACACCATGAAAAAGAGGTGGCCTACAAGAGCTGAGGAACCTGACAGCTCTGCAGCCTGCCCGGGGTGACCAGCCTCAGCATCAGGGCAGAGCTGCAATGCTGGTGACTTTGTTCTATGTCTTTGCTCTGTGACAGGGATGATACAAATGCCTGTTTTGTGTGGAATTTTGGCCCTTTTTTCTTTCCCAATACCTTTTGGGTTCATTTAATTATTGTGGGCAGCAAGGAGGGGGCAGAGTTAAGGGGAAGAGACAGAGCTGGGATTTTTTAAATGTTTTTTTTTTTTTTTTTTTTTTTTTTAATATATATATATATATATAATTTTTATTTCCTACTAGGTAAATATAGATTGCTAAAACAATGGCAGAAAACAAACTTGCCAGGCCAAGGGCAATAGAAGATGAATTTCTTGATCAGATAACACTGACCTTACCCCACAGACTGAAAAGCATGCTGCCTTACACCACTCGGGTGTCTGCTCAGGGCCTATGTGCTCAGATCCCTCACCCAGGGCTGACTGCTGTGTTCCTCAGCTCCCCAGGTATGTGGCACACAGTGATGTGCACTGCAGAAATGAAAATACATATTGGTGGAAAAGGTGCTGGGGGTGTGCCTTGCTACCTCCTTCAGGTACAGTTGTTGGCAAAGAATCTTATATGCTAGAAAAGACCAAGACCAAAAGATATTTTATATATACATACACATACATATATAAAAATTATATATATAAATATATAAACATATAAATGTGATGAGCATGCATCTATATGCACACAAGCACACAACATGTTCTACATCAGTATAAAGTGCATTAAAATGCTTGCATGCATGGCTACAAACTACCTTCTTTGCATTTTTCCTGTGCATCAAGCACTTTTTCCAGGTGAATCAGAAATCTTCCTACATGTCTTTCTGTCTGTCTGTCTGAGGCAGGAGAGCAGAGACTGGAGGAGAGTTTCTGGAAGTCAAAGCCTGCAAGTGAGTTTTCTGCAGTTAACGTTGTGTGTCTCTCTTGCTTGGGTTGATGCTGACATCTGGAGGCTGTGCCTAAGCAGTGTGCGCACACATTTATGGCCTTTTGCACATCTTTATGGCTGCGTGCAGTTATTTCCAGATGGCATTTTGCTCATTTTCATGGTCATGCTATGTAAGAAGCACCATTTAGCTATCCTGCTATGAGAGGGTGATTTAACCCTGGAGCATTCCTAATCACCTGGATATATTTGCTAAAGTCTTCTTGCTGATTTGGGTAGTGTTTAGCATGTTTATACCAGTTCCCTGCATTAGTAATATCTGCTCATGACCTGGACAACAAACACGAGCCCAGACTCGAATACAGCAGGTCTGGATGCAAGGCAAACCTTGATCTGACCCAGCTAAAGAGTCAGGGAAAACTGAGGCAAATGGACTTACTGCTTCAGCTGACAGATATTGGAGCATCGCTGATGTCCACAGGGGGTTCACCTACAGTGCAGGCAGTCTTACAGTGCTGACCCCCCAAAATGATCCCATATCCATAATCCCACAGGGGGGAGTGTTCTGCTTTTCCTTCTCCTGTGCCACCCCCTTGTGCCATGCTGTCACCATGTGTGATGGATGGCCCTGGTGGTGGGGTGACAACGTTTCTGCAACTCACTTCTCTGCTTTTTGGTATCTCTGAGGGTTTTCGGCGTGAGGTTGCCCTTCTCTGCTTTTACCCATGATCTGCCTTAATTGAGAAAACTGTGTGCCAAGGCAAGGCTTTTCATATGGAAATTTCCAGTCATATTTTTAACTTCCCAGAAATATAGCTGAAAGGTACCCTGGCCATAACACCAAAGCCCTGCCCACTTTTGTATGGTTTATCTTTGCTTATTACTACAAATACCAGTATGCAAACTGCCACGCACCAGAAACCATGTCTCTCCCTTAGTGTGAGCATCTGCTTCCCAAGAGGAGCTGCCCACACATTTCAGGAACTGTGGAGAGCTCTGCTTCATCCACTCTTCATCCCATCACCAACTTGAGGGCCAGAAGGAAGAAAGGATATATATATAAAAAGGAGAAATAGACCTATTAAAAGATAATTAACTTATTAGCATTTTATATTGGCAGTTGGGAAATTTTTCAAGTTCAGCAGAGATGGACATTTCAGCTCTTATCAATTTCTATCTACTTTTGGGCAACATATATGCCCCAACTCCAACATTTGTGTTGCAACAGACTTGCACAAAAGAAATGTTGAATAAAGCATCTCTATTTTGTGAAGAGGCAAACTTCTTGAACAGTTTCTCCATCTAGCAGGAGAAACTGAGGAAGGTTCCTGTACTTGGCTTCCTGCAGCTTTCCCGTTCTGAGCCAGGATGTATTGTATATTGAGACAAATGCCTGGACTTCTGAAGTTGAGAATAGATAGGTCTCTGCTCAAATTTCATCCTTGATTTCCAGTGAATGTCTGATGCCATTTTAAATGTAAGACCTTATCTTTGTTTTTAAGGCATTCAATGAGTCATTTAAATGAATAGGAATGGTGAATTCTGGGGGATTTTCAGCAAAAATTCTGACACGTTCTTCTCCGGTTTTGATGCATGATTTTCTCTGTGCCTTGCTATGATAAACAATCATCTTTGTGAAGCTGGATTTACCTCAAGCCACATGTGTTCTTTGAGAATATCAGTGTCTTTCTGGCTAATCCCTCTCAAGGAAGCCATTAACTTAAATTGTAAGCTGTACCTCCCTTCATTTTGCAATGACGCATGCTTGTTGTTATTATCCTTCTGCTTATCAGTATATCTCTCTTTCTCGGGATGTATTATTTCATGCTTCAGCATCTCACCACAAAAATACAGCAATGGTTTCCAACCACATATGTGAGAATAATTGAAAGAGAAATTGGGAAAACATTTATTCAGGAGACATGTCTCCTAAATCATGTTGAACCAGCAATTAAATGGATTTGATAATTGCCCTAACTTCAACTCAGCAAAACAAGCCTTTCCAAACCTCTGGTGGAGAATTACCCTAATCAAGTCCAGAATGCCTCGTGATAGAAATGGCTGGATTTTTTAAGCAGCTTTGGCACTGCTTGAGTTCATGTCCCAAGGTGGAGGTGAGGTTGGCTGCTGGGAGGCAAGGGCATGGACAAGCACTCTGGTTATCCACCAAACTTGTTACCCCCAAAATAACCAAACTTTGGCTTTGCTAGCATTGAACAAGCAATGTTGCCCCAGGCCAGCCCTCCTCCATAGATGTAGGGGATCCCAGGGTTCCCCTTCCCTTACAGCATTAGGGCTGGTATAAAGCCTCACAGGACATCTACAAGGCCAATTTGAATCCAGCTGGAATGGTACAAAGGGATTTGGCTGATGCCAAAAATCTGATTTTTTTTTTTGTTTGTTTCTTTGGGTGAGATTGAGAGGGATGGAGAACAGGCCTCTGGAGAGTGATGAGTTATGTTTGCTGATCCAGTTCTGAGCTGGATGCAGACCCTTTTGGGCTCGAGTCAGGAGAGAACGCACATCTCCAAGTATGACGGAGTAGAAAATAGTGTGTGTGTGGCCCAAGCTTAGTAATTTCTGTAAAAAAAAAAAAAAAAAAAAAACACCCAAGGGGTATATTTTTTTAATTTTCCAAAATGTTTCCTTTTTTTTTTTTTTTTTTTTTTTTTCAAAAAAAAAAAAAAAAAAAAAAAAAAAGATAAAATAAAATTAATCTCTCCAAATGAACTGGCTATTAATTGAAGGAGACCTCAGAAGTTCCCTAAACAATCCCATATACTAATTAAAGACAGATCAAGGTGCAGTTTCTCTTATTCTCTCTGGAGGCAAATGAATTTCTCAGGGGCTTCTTTCTGAAACAAAGATCGTTTCTCGTGGCATTTCCTTGGTTTCAAGTGCAGAAACGCACACTGTTTGCTAGCTGGCAGCGAAGCTGTGGGTGATGTATGAGGAGCAGCCCAGCCTGTACGATAATGCAGTAACATGCTGCTGCTGTTTAATCCAAGATAAAACTAGGATATTTCATGATCCTGCTCCCGGAGTTTTCCAGCAACTGGTTAAATGTATGGGAAAGAGTTTGGCCTGCCTTGGAAGCGTTCCCGCTTTGTAAACAAGCTGCAATGGGAGAGCTGGCAGTTGTGGTGGAGGTTGCTCCATGCAAACTGCATCTCCCCACGCGGCACAGCGGGGCCGGGTGGCAGCGAGGGCTTTTCAACAGCTCCAGGGAAAGGGGTGAGGTGATACTGAGGTGATACACTTAATTTTCTCTGGGCACCTTACTATATGCACAGAAAGCAACAGCTGCCTCTTTTAAGGGTGATGTGAGGACAAGATCTGCTGTGGTTGTGCAGTGCTCGAAGGATGATAATGCTGGAAAAGGCTGCTTGCTTCGGCCCAGAGAGATTTGTTGCCGTGCCTAAGCTCTTCTGGAGACAACTTTATTGTTCAGCATAAACATGAGGAACAGTATCACGTCCAAAAACATTCTTCTCCCACCCTGGCTTGCAGCTTTCCTGGACTTCTCCCCTTCTCCCCTCTCCTTCCCCAACAGAGAAGACCACACACCCTTTGGTGCTGTTTTTTCTTTTTCTTTTTTTTTTCTTTTCTTTTTTTTTTTTTTTTTTTTTTTCTCCATGCATCTGCAGTTTCTTCCTCCACCCCTTCTGTGGCACCATGCCCTGTCCCCAGGGCTGCTGCAGAGCAGGCCAGCACGTCCTGGCCCTCATACTGACACCAGCACCTTCACCTTTGCTGGTGTTTACTGGACCAATCCCTTCCCCTGTGGGACAGGGGGGTGAATGGGTGCGGCAGGCCGGCAGAGAATGTGTGTGGTGGGAGCCAGCGTGCCAGGTGTGTGTGAGGGTGCCTGCCATGGTGGATTGCTGGCAGAAAGCTGTCACATCCCCTGCCGACCCCTGTCAAGCTGTGTCAGCGTGGGTACGAGGCAGGATTCCCAGGCAGGCCTGCTCAGGTTGCACATCCCTGCTGCTCTTTTGAGACTATGTTTTAGTCCCTAGTGAGCTCACGAATTGTATAAAAGGCAGGATGGCTTCCTGTGGCTCACACCGAACAAGCCCTGGAACCTCCACTGGCCAGGGCTGCCCCAGCGGTGCCGGCCAGACTGCCCAGGAGGAGGAGGAGTAAAACTGCCCAAACTCGGCATAAATACAGAGGAAGGGGTCTGTGGCACACAGCCACGAGAGGGCACAAGAAGCAAAGCTGAGACCCTTCCTCAAAAGCAGCTGCAGGGATTTAAGAGCTAGTTTGCTTTCTTAGGGAGGGCATCTGAGTATCTCCTGAGATATTCTGTGATCTTTATGCCTGTGGCTGTGCTTTGTCCACACACAGGCTTGCATCCACAGCTGAAGGGACACTTTATGTCCCCACAATATGGTGTCTGAAGGAGGGCAGCCCCATGATGACAATGCATAGCTCGTGTTTTCCACGTCCCCTGTCCCTCTTGAGTGTGCTCTGGCCCTGGCCCTTCCTAAATTGCCTTGATTGCTCTGCATTGCAGGACATTGCCAGCTTGTTTCAGGGATGCTTGTGTTATTTGTCATGACAAGGAGCAAGCAGGACAGTGAGAAAAAGTTGAAGAAAACCCTTCAGAAGGTTGTTGATTTCGAGATACTTTTTTGGGGCATGGTTCTCTCCCTGCTCGTCTTTCCCGCCAGCAACAGAGACAGCAAATGGATGTGTTGCTGGCTCACAGGCCTCACCTGGCACCTTGGGGCTGGGGACATCAAACACCAGGAACTGTCCTGGAAGGGATTATGAGAGGCCATGTAAAATTGCCACCACAGCTCAATGCAGGACCACCTCTCTCTAAACCAGCCCTCACAGTATGCATGTTAGGTTGGGGATGGGGTTAATGGTCCACACGGGAAGGGCTGGGAAAAGACAACAACAACAACAAGATGCCTGAAAAATAATAATGTGAGGCAAGGCTTGGTGAGAGGTGAACACAGGTGACAAGATCCCTGCCTGGGAGCATCTGCTTGGTTTCTCTCCCCACCTCTGGTGTCACCCTGTGATAGCAACAAGGTCACAGCTTGCACAGGAGCTCCTGTGTGGCGTGACATCCATGCCACCCTGCCCTGATTTCATGTGGTTCTCATTCCTGCTGCCTCAGAAAGGCTTCCGGAGAAGGAGAGATGTTAGATGAGAAGTTAGCCTTGAGGGCAACACTGGGAAATAATTTGTGGAGGGAAAGAAAGTACATATTTGGTCAGGTCTACATGCCAGGTCTTGAACCAGCGGATCTGTTTTGGCAAGAAGTGTGGTTTTGTTTGACTGAAAAAGTTATGAGTTCAACTTCAAGGCTGATTGCATCTTTATGGCCTAAAATTGCTTTACAGATGTAATTTATTCTCCCTTTTGTACAAGAATAGCTCTGGCAAGGGTTGGTTTTGCTGTAACTAACACCCGGAGGGTAAGGCGAGAACAATTATTCACTGTCTGACAAAACAGAAACTCGGGGTATCATGAAAACCTGTCAAGCCACAGGTTCAGCACCGACAAAAGGAGGCACTTCGTATACTGAACCTATGGACTGCCTTGGGAGGGTTCTGGGGGTTGTGATGTGAATTCAGGATTTGGGCAGGTTCCTGGACTTTGAAATACAGAGGCCCCACCTCTCGCACCAGCTCCTGGAAGAGAGATTGCACTCTGGGGCCAGAGGATGGCAGAGCTGCCTCCTTTTTACCTTACTTCGAAGGATGTGCTAAAAGGCATGGCCAGAGACAGGACTGGCTTTCATTGGAACCATAAACATCCACGAGAGTCTTCACCTCTGTGGCTGTGTCTACCACAGCAGCTTTGCAAGCAATTCACGGTGGGGTTTTTCTGTACTCTTGACACACACAAGGCATGTGAATGGTAGATCAGGCTTTTAAATGCCAGGGTCTTCACCCAGGGATAACCTGCATGCCTGTACATCTGAAAAAAACATGCTCAAATTTGACATTATTTTGCACCTGGTGGAAGCTAAGGATGCATTGTTTAGACAATGGCTGAACCTGGAAACTACTTTAGCATAGAACAATAGTATTGTTTTTAAATGACTTTATAGGAGCTATGGCATACAAACATAGCAGCAGCAAACCTCTGCTGCAGAGGACTCCTCCATTCAAGCCACTCTCTGATCTTGTAAAATCCTTATAAAATGAAATAATTTTAAAATGTTAATATATATTTCTTTATAAAAACTATCAGAAAAGTTTTTCAAAGCCACAGGGACAGAAGTTGGAATCATCTTTATTCATCTTCATATAAAACAGAAAGAGGTAGAATTAATAATTTCTAACACAGCTAACCTTTTTCTAACCCTGTTCATTAGATGCCTCTAGAGTCTCTGAACTGTGCCCAGGTCTTGTCCTTCAAACATGTCTTTCAGATCATGTTAGTTTATCCAATATTATGGTTCAAATCAGGCACCTATTCAGTTATATGCTTGTATTTCTTCTTCCAACCTAGTGCTATGCAATGACTCAGAAAAGCTTGTGCATATCAGTTCCTGGAAGAGATGTGAATTTTGCAAGCAGAAAAATCTGAACACAAACAGCTAGCTCTGCCATGACCCCCCTCTGCATTTTTATGAAGGTACCTTAAAAAAAAGCCTTGCAAAATGAGAGCACTTGTCATGTTTTAGCACAAAATGGCTGCAAACTGAAGAGCAAATTTCTTACCATTAATACTGTGTGTCTGTGTAACTATAAGTCTTGGGTTTGGAAAGGTCATATTTCAGCAAAAGGAAAGAGAAATTTTATTTCCATGGGAATTTCTTTAGAATAATGCACTAGCAATTTTCCACCGAAGACTTCAATCTCCATATGTAATGGCAATATTTTTGGCTATAAGTAAAAAACATTGTTCTTATTTTTTTGTTTGTTCAGAACCTGCTGCTAATGACTCCATTTTCTGTGCATCCCCTCCAGCACATGGTGGTATTACTTCTTCTTCTGGTAAAAAATGAGCAGGCCAGCATCTTCTTGGTTGGCTTGCTTCATTGTCCTTACTCACCTTTACAATTTGATGGAGATCCTTGACAATTATTTTTTCAGTATCTTCTAGAACTGTTGTCAATAAATTAAATAGGAGAGCAATCCAAGCAAGGCCAAAAAGAATCCAAATGGCCACAAGTGTTCGGTAGTAGGAAAAATAAATCCTGCCAGGTTGTTTACCTGAAGGCAGGGGGAGAAAAAGAAGAAAATTAGTAAGTTAAAATTGCTATGCCTGTGCAAAATGGGCAAGCCTAATGAATTCATTAGTGTCTAATAAATAGAGTACTTTAAGGTGGCTTTTTCACTGTGGTGCAGTCTCTCACCTCCCCAGAAATACTGCAGGTCAGAAGAAAGCATGCTTTAAGATCAGGCTGAGCCAGTCTTGTGCAACAGATTTTTGTCAGCACACATATGCTGGTCTGTCAAAAAGATATACTGGGGCTAGGGTGGATTATCAACAGAGCAGGTTATTGTGATTCTGTTTATTTCTATAAAATATGATTATGACATTATGTGATAATAAATAATTGCTTTAAATTATAGGTATCTTTAATTGAAATTGCAACTCCTGGTTTACTTTTGAATGGCTTCAAGAGCTTCCTCCATTAAAAAAGTAGGTGACTGTTGAGAACTCGCCATCACATGCCAAGACCACAGCTTTTGGTGTTGGAAACTAGTCGACTGAAGCTTATTTCATGCAGCCCAAACCTCTTAGCTGCACTCAGTATTGCACACCTGCTTTACTGTATGGGTCATTTGATTTGCTTCCTTAGATATCAGCACCCCACCAACTACATTCAGAGAGCATTTGCTCCTACTCCATCTAGTCCCACACAACTTTATTAGCATGGTTTGGCCCTGGCATCTACATGAAAACTTGGTAATATTGCTTAGTGAGTGTTGCAAGTCACTGTCAGTGGTGAACCCATACAGCAGATAACACAGCAACATGCATGGATAGGGGGGTCACCACAGATCTGGTGGAGTGTTTCCCATTATGAAGCTGCCCAGAAGGAGTCAGGATGCTGGAAATTCATTTCAGATTCTGCAGTGCTTTGCATTACATAAATCAATTTGTAGGATTTTGGTTTTCCTTATGCAAGAGCTTTGGAAGTGGGGCAGCAGTGAGTTGGCTTGTCCTCATGGACAGATATCAAACAACAGGTTTTATTTTTTCTACTGGGGCTGAGTTGACATAGAAGTTGCCAGAGTTTCTGCAAAGCAACTCCTTTTGTGCTCTTATCTGAAACTCATGACATGAGTTTAGGACTTCAACACTGTTTCCAAAGCAACTAGTAATATCTTTGTAATGTTAACAAAGTCCAGTCAAAGTCCAGCCAAAACTGGACTTCAATAGGGCATAAAGTGGGTTTACAGCCCAGAGGGAGTTTCACACTAGAGGTATTACCTATGTGTACATGTACTCTAAAGAACTGAACTTAGACTCTGTCATCTTCTTAGAATATCATCTTTCTTCCCCACACAAAACAGGCTTTATCTCATGCTTGAAGTACAAGAGCTGCAATACAGTTTTGAATTACTAAAATGCAAATAAACTCAGACCTGTACTGTTCCACTTGGCTAGCACAAAATCATTTGTCATTTGTAATCAATTCTAAATACATAATAGTCAGAACATTCACTCTGCTTGTTTTGCTGAGAAGGTGTGAGGCATTAAACTTATCATTTTATCACCATTGTTTAACACCAAAGGAAATAAATACTGCAGGAAAAAGTACTGCAGCTCCAGTTAAGTCAGCCTGATGAAGATGAAATCCCAGAGCCAGGAGGCCTGTCTAATTCTGAACTTTTAGCTGTGTTTGTAAAATAACATGGCTGCAGAGGAGGAAGTACTATGGAATTAGTTGTTTTTAAGTTGTGATTTGCTTTTGTTACTGGAAAACATGCTCATGTATTATCTCAGAGCTTCCTTCTCATACCACTGTTGAGGAAAATCTTATGTTGGTGAGATGCCAGCAGGACACATTGTTGTAGAGAAATTTTTGAGTGTCCTTGGAGTCCATGTGTTCAACTGCTTCCTCCATGGACACTGATTTGACTCCTGGTTTTCACTGTGGAGTTGGAAGCAGCTCTAGAAGCTGATTCCATAGGGAGTGTATTTTGGTCAGCAGTGTTATGAAGTTTGAACACTTCTGAACACACAAGTGTTTTGAGAAGCACTCCGGCTTGCTAGAGTGTAGCTTAAATGGTTGAACATCAGGGGGATTCCTAAGCTTCAACTTGAGAAGACAGAGAGCATCCAGTCATGCATAAGGAGACTAAAGAAGGCCACGTTTGAAGTGATATATGTATTTAAGCCATATTTCTCATAGAGTGAGTATATTTCCCCTTTTCCCTATGACTTCTGAAACATGACTACTAATTTCTTTACTGTACGCTTAGAAACACAAGTCTAAGCTAAAGCAGGAATATGTGTCTTACTGTGCCTGACACTCACAAACTATTCTCTTTTGGTATATACAAATTCCTTGGCTCCTTGAATTTTCCCCTTCCATCCCCCAAATATTTGGCTTCTTTGCACCCCAAAGCACCCCATTTAATTATATTTAGACAATTCCATGCTTTCATCAGCTCATGCAATCCCAGAGAGGAAAGTATATTCCCCCAGAAGTGTATAAGGCAAAAATTTGTCGAAGACCCAAATGTAAGATTTTTCTTTACAGTACGTTGGTGGCCTGTGCAGTCAACTCATGGTAATTACAGTTGCAACCCTGGCACTTTGCTGCGTCTCCTCTCTGAAATCAACCTTACCTACTACATAATCTCCAAAGCCAATGGTGCTGAGGGTGATAAATGCAAAGTAAATTCCTTCGCTGTAGGACCAGCCCTCTGTTATCTGGAAGAAGAGTGATGGCAAGCACAGAAACACTAGGATCCCAGTGGCCAAAAAGAACAAAAGGGTCAGAAATTTGATCTTCTTCTGAAAAAGAAAGCAATTCAATTATCATCAGGACTTGACACACTAGCAGGTCATATGTAATGATGAGTATTCATAATGGGTGGCTATCTAGGAACACATACTGTAATCACTAGGGCGATTAAGGTTTTGTACTATTTTCCCTCTCGAAAAACCCTCACCTTGATGTGAACCAGGGGAAAGCCACACATACGGGTGTTGCATGTTTGCAGTAACCCTGGGAGATGTGGTCTTTTTTTTCTGATTCTATCAACGTTCAGTGACCATGAGTATGGGAAAGCACTTTCACAATGACTTTTACAAGAATTAAGCTATTTCCATTTTTCACCAAACTGCTCCACTTATACTTAGTTTTCAAGTATTCAGGTATGGCACTCAAAGCACATTCGAAATTGCTTAGGCAAATAAATACTTAAAAAAATAGTTTACAAGTTTACATCACTTCCAACAATGTTGTCTCCAAGAGTTTGATTGTTGACTTTATTTCTCATTACAATAGTGCTACAATTTAACTCCTACCCAGTGGATAAGTGAGTGCAAGAAGATCGTTAACAAATGAGCTCCTGATGAAGAAGTAGTTGGAGAGTGACCTTTGAACCATCCTACCACCAAGCAGCTTTGAAGAAGCTTGGCTGAAGAAAAAAAGACTAGTTGTACATTAAGATTTCTCAAACAGATACACATATAATTTATGCATAGAATTTTACAAGTCCAGGTTGTCTGTCAATGAATGGCAACTGCTGGATAATTTTTCATGCCTTCAAGCATTGTGCTTGTTCTAGAGTCAGTCTGATTAAGCCTTATGCTCTATTTAAGTCTTAAGACATAAGGAGATATTTGACAATTTGATTGGGATTGTCCATAGCATTTATACTTTGTCCTGAAAGTGAATTACAGCAGGATACACCAAAAAAGCTATTCTAACTTCCTCAGAAGTGATGAGAGAATAGAAGGAGCTCCAAATAACCTGGAGCATAACCAGACAGGAGACATCCTGTCTTTAGCCCCTTACGAGTACCTCCTCATCTTTCAACACCCTTTTCTGGTTTCAACATCTACACCCTTTTCTGGGTTCAAATGAGCCTGAAGTTTCCTTTCTGTCAAAGTGAAGGGAGGAGGGGGATTAAAGGACTGCATAATGAATACAGAGGGGTGACGTGCTAGGCATTGAGTCAGTATGTACTGAAACCCCTTCAGCTCACCTCCTTTTTACAGCTTTACAGCTTGTCTCTCTTTCCCTAAAGATAGTAAAGATAGGATGCTTAATCATCTACAGAGGTACTGGCAATAAAGAAAGACAGGTACTTCCCTAGAGCCAGTTCCTGGGATAAGTGTCTAGAGAAGTGGGATGAGGCACCCACTCTCTCCATTGATTGGTGAAGTGGACTAGATGTTATGTCATTTATACAGAACCATAGAATCTAAGAATCACAGAATATCCTGAGCTGGAAGGGACCCACAAGGAGCATCAAGTCCAGCTCCTGGGTCCCCTTAGGACTACCCCAAAAATAAGACCATGTGTCTGAGAGTGTTATCCAAATGGTTCTTGAACTCGGTGCTGTGACCACTTCCCTGGGGAGCCTGTCCCAGTGCCTGACCACCCTCTCAGTGAAGAACCTTTTCCTGACATCCAGCCTGAACTGCCAATGGTTTGGCATGAAAGGCATATGCCAAATATACTTGGTTTGGCATACAGGCATATTTGCTTATATGGATAGGCAAAACTCATCCCCTTCTCTGAATATCTTCTCTATGATTGCCTTGGTTTAGCTCTTCAAGGGAAGAACATCTCTTCCCCTTTCCTAACACACTGCCTAACACAGCATGAGAACAAAAGTAATAAAGAATAATGCCAAGGTATATCTTGGAAAAAAAAAAAAAAGTCTAGAAACTAGCATATAACTGTTCCTGAGAAAGTAAAACCAATTACCTTTCTCATTCCTTTCTCGTACAGGAATTTCCCCAGCTTTTTACACAGCAGCGAGAGCATCTTACCAACACGGTGCAGAAAAACAATATTCAGAGGGATTCCAAAGAGAGCAAAAAAGACACAGAAGATCTGTCCCCCAGCAGTTTTAGGACGGAGTGTGCCATAGCCTATGAAAAAAGATGGGTCGGGGGGATATTTCAAAGAGCTGGATCAATCCATGGTCACTTTCACACCTACCCCAGCCTGGCTTTCCTTTGACCCCAGAAGATGTGGCTAGCACTTCTCAGCCCATGTGTGCTCACTTTTCTCTGGTCAAACCAGAAACCAGATGAAATGATTCACCGTGCATATTCTGTGGGATGCAGAGAGTGCTATGTGCTCCCAGCCTAGCCTTAATGGGAAAGAAAGCATAATCTGAAAGCAGTTATGGAAAACACATTCTGTCCTGCGACAAATACATGGGAAGACAGAAACCAGAAAGCTGGGGACCTGGAAGATGTCAAGGCTGGAGTCCCAGGCTGCTTGCCATGCCACAATCACACAATCTGCCTTCTTGTTGATCTGCCTGTGTGTTAGCAACCTCCATGGCTACATGCCAGTAGGTTGGTATGTCCAGATACTGGCTCCAGCCCTGGAGACAGTGTAGGGTGCATTAGAATAGTTTGTGGTAATTAGCCCAGACCTTACTGGTGGGTGATTTATTCATACCACAGATATATTTGTCTTAAAATCCTATTAAAAGAGGATTTATCTAAGTAGTGGAATAACGGCTGTAGATCTCCAAACATGTCCTTTAATGGACTGGAGACTTTGCTCTTCTTAGACCCCAAGAGGTATATCTTTAAGTGCAAGAGGCCTGTATTTTGTGTATGTCCTAATTTTATCATTGATCCTGAGAAAAAGCACTTTCCCTAGCAAAGTTCATCTCAAGGCATCCATTACTTGGAAAATGCAATGTTTTCTTCTGGGGAAAAGACAAATAAAACAACTGAGTGATTTATTGACTGCTGGGCCCCTAGGTGCTTGAGCTGTCTTATGCTCCCTGTCACACAACTATTGCATTTTCATTACAGCAAAACCTGATGAAGATGGGTGGAAGTTGTTCACTAACAGAATTCTGCAGCAAGAGTGCAGAAAACAGGCAAGCTGTAGTTATCCTGGGGCAACCTTTCCTCCTCACCAGGGAAACAAATTTGATGCAACCAATTTGTTGGGTGGAGAAATGCCATAATGAAAAAAATACAATACTGGTGTCGGCAAGGAACGGACTGTCTAGTAGCAGCATGCTGACAAACTAGTTTCTCTGAGACGTTTGTCATGGATGTGAAGGGTCAGAGGCCTTTCAAAGTGCACAGCACTTTTCTGTAATGAAAGGACCTCTTTGACAGTGATGGGGTCTGACTCCTGCACTGCTGAGGGGCAAGAAATCAATAAGAAGATGTGATTTTTAGTTCAAGTTCATTGGTGGTACTTGGACAATGTGATCAAAAGGGGAAAGTGAGCCTTCATACTCCTCTCCAAATCCTCCTAGAGACTTCTGCATTGCACTGAAAGGGTTCCAGCAGATCAATGGAAACTGCTGGAAAGAACTTTTACTCAGGGCTCTAAGTTTTCTTTCTTCTGCAGCAGGAGGTCTCCACCACACATATAACACCTAAACACTTGCCAGGTTGCTGGGGAACCACTGGTGCCCCTGTGACATGTCACACTCACAGATCACTAGTGCAGCTGTGCCTAGGATATAGTGGGAATGAGGCCTCAGCTTCTGAAAACATACATTTAACTCTCACTGTGTGACAGTGTGAAGCGATAGACAACAGTGTGGATTTCATGCTCAAATTTGGCAGGCCTTTAGTCTTTGGGATGTGTATTTGAGGGTAAGGGAGAGGCAGGCAGGGGCAAGCAGGCCATGAAATCATCAGAACAGCTTGAAGGAGCAATCTGAAAGTATCAGCATTTGCCTTGCCCCCTTCCCATTTCTTCCCCCGATGTATTGCTAATCTAATACATACACTAAGAGCTCATCAGAGGTTATTGAGATGGTGTCCAGTCCCCAGCACAGTTCACTTATTTCCTACCATTCTTACAGCACTCTCAGATTTAACGCCTGTTTGACCCTAGAATAAAGATCAGGAAAGTTAAATCTATCTTCTACCCACAATTGACATCAGAGCCAAGATTTTACAAGATGGCTCAAAAAGAAGAAACAAGTGAGAAACAATAGCATGAAAGGCCATTGGTATTTCAAAACCCAAATAACACACAAAAAGTTGTGCACTGGTGAGGTCTCAGGACCATATTGGTTGCTGCTTCCCATCCATGCCAATAAAGGGCTGGATTTTCTATCCTTGAAAGTATTATTTGTTTACTTCCTAATAACCAGACATAAGTGTCACACACACGAACACACACATTCATGAACACGGAAAGCATAAAGCCTACCTATTGTGGAGACCACTGTGCCTGCAAAGAAGAAGGAGTTGCTGAAATCCCAGTTGCTGTTTTCAGTCTGTGATTCATTTCCAACAGGGTATACTCCATTCTGAATGGCTTCAGTCAGGTTCTGGAAGGGAAGGCATTTTAAAAAAATTTTTAATCAACATGATTGCTTTTCTCAAGTTATTGCTGAAAGAATAGGATGGATTTAGCCAACTCCTGGTCCTTTCCTGTGAACAGCACTCACCTGTCCTCAGCAATACTTTAACACCATTCACACCTTTACCACCAAGGTTAGCTGGCAGTCAGACAGTGTTTCTGAAGGTTAATCCTTTGCCCTATCGTTATGCTAAGTTCTCTCATGGGTGTTAGGAGAACTTGTCTGCTTCGGTGTGAAGTTCACCTCTAAAGTCCTTGATTCTTTCAGGTTAAGTACTTTGGAGAAAAAAGACCATACAGAAGACTAGGACATGGCAGAACAAGGCAGCCCACTGGTTTAAGTGATGGGGTGCCAGATTCCTGGTTTTGAGCTTTCCCTTGAGATGGCAGTGGTGGAACTGGGATGTAATCACCTGTCTGCATGCAGGCACACTGAGCAGTGACTCTGATCTGGGGGGGATCAGAGTAAGGCATCAGTGAGTTACAGCACAGCATGTGTGACACATACATGAGATGTAATTTTAAGGCTGTAGCCTCATTAGAGTACAAATTTAAATCCAGAGAAAGTCATTGGTTTGCAAAGCCTTAATCATGGTGCAATCACAATCAGAATCCAGCCTGATATTTATGCCTTTCTACAAATCACATGCATGAACTGCATGCACAATATTTACAATGCAGCCTTTGAGATGAGGTTAGATGAACATCTGTTAGAGGTGGTTTGGGCTGAGTTGAGACTGCCTCGGGGCAGGGTGTTGACTAGGTGTTTCTCCCAAGATCTTTCAGCCTCATCATCTATATAATTCGGTGCACTTTCAGACTTCTTTCTTTTTCTATGGCTTTAAGTCTAAGTGATGCTGATTTTTTTTTTAAAGCATATTAAAAAAACAACAACAAGAAGAAAAACTAAAAGCAGAACAACACCAGTATTCAGCCAACCCTAGTTTTAGCAAACTGAGGACATTTAACTGGACATCTGGAATGCAAGCTGGTTTCTATGGAAATGCTGAGATAAAATCCAAGGCTGAGCCCTAGCAGAGGCAAGGCACTACCTGGAATAAACTAGCCTAAAAAAGACTAGCATAAATCTTTTCATAGCCCTTGCACAAGGATTTCACTGTCTTGAAAAAGTTCCCCTTTTTCTTCTCTTTCACCCATTTTCCCCCTCTTTTTTTTTTTTTTTTAAAAAAAAGAAAATCACATTGAAGTGGGTTCATGCATTTCTGAATGGTGGGCTGGTCCAGTGGTTGCGTTATGAGAAATACTGGTTCTCACCCTTGTCTCTTTATCCTGAAAATAGGGCTGTTAAGTGCTCTGTTACTTTCCCATGCAGATATGCTTGCAAGGCTATTTGCATTTCCCATCTTCTCTACATTGTAGCAGCTATAGATAGAAAATACCTAAGATGGATAAAGAACCCCAGTCACTATCAGCCTCTCATGCCATGACCAGAAACTCCTTTCTCTTGGCTGGGCTGCCTGCCTAACTTCTGCAGCATCTTCAAGAAATAAACCCTGACTATGCCACACTCCTTGTGGTGAATTGGGCTTCTTTTTTTTTCATTTTCTTTTTTTTTTTTCCCCAGCAGATTATTTCAGACCTCGACATATTGTTCCTTTGTGCAGTCTGTGGCACTGCTGTGTGTAGCAACCATTCCCACTATTTTCAGACAGCCTCGTTTTTCCTGCCATGCCACCCGCTGTAGATGAGCATAGCCCCACTGAAAGCTGCATCGGCAGGAGACAAGAACCTGAAGAATGGGGCCATGGTGAGCAGGGGGTGTTAACAGCTAACACACAACGTTTTGTCATGCCACACAGACTATATTTACCGTCAGCAAGATCTGCCTCCTCAGACTCTGGAACGGGTTTGGGGTTTGCAAAAATCATCCAAATGAAGGCACCAGTAGGAAACTCAGAGAAGGTTATCTGTGTAACAAGGCTGAGTAGGAAATATCTGTCGGGGAAATCGGTTGTTATTTCCCACCCATTTGTTTTACCATCTGATGGGAGAAAGGGCTTCTGCAGGGCTGGCACTCACCTTCATAAATTGCTCCATCTCTGCCACTGTGAGGTGGGGGAAATTCTGCAGAAATGCCTCCTTCATCTGGGCAGCTGCCATTTTCTGCTGCTTTTCAGCGGTCCTCTCCAGTGCCTGGAACACAGCTGCACCCACCAGCAAGTAGACAAAGTAGCCGGCCACCAGCAAACCTGTCTGCAGCTTGCCACTGCACATGGCCCTCGGCGGGACACGGCAAGGGACGGGGAGCAAAAGGTGGCGATTAGTAAATCCCTGGCGCTCCTGGGGAGCCTCCCCCAGGCAGGAAGAGCCCTCCCAGCTGGGGTTTCCGCTGGGATCCTGAACTGACAGAGACAGTGATTTGTCAAATACATACATGGGGAAGTTGGGAAAAAAAAAAAAAAAAAAAAAAAAAAAACACACACTAACATACAAGGCAAAACAAAATACAACAACAACAAAAAAATGCCACCAACTTTCCACTCTCTGGGCTGCGTGCTGTTTAGGGATTTCCTCTTGTCTGTGAAACTCTGCCTTGCTGAATTCTCAGGAAAAATGGGTCAGGATGTGAGGAGCTGGCAGGTGGCCATCTTTTCCTGCTTAAGAAGCATTCACAAGAGGCTCTGGGGACAGGTGAGGACAGCCTGCAAAGGGCCCATAGAGAAGCTTGCTTGGAAAAACAGTGCTTCCCTTCCTCTGCCTCCCACTAACTCCTAGAACTGGACTCCAGGGCAAGCCCTGTTGACCCCAGAAGCCAGTTCTTGCTCTATGTTCAGGGGCAAATCTCCTGGGACCCACTCGCCCTCTTGCAGCCCAGGACAATGTCGCACCGACCTGCAAAGCGCAAACCAGGAGGACCAGGCACTGTGCTTGAGGGCAGGACTGCTGCCTGGAAGGACCAGCTGAGGCTCAGGGGGAACGGGCCAACAGCAAAACAATGAAAAGCAGTGAGGACTAATGCAGAGGCACGCCCCGAGGCAAGTGGAACCCCTTGCAAGGATACAGGCTGATGAACTGCAGAGCAGCTTGGGGGTAAAGACCTGCTGAGGCGACCAGCTGTGGGACAGGCGCGTTGCGCAGCGCAGGAGGAGATGACGGCGCATGGGGCGGCTCCTGCAGCGAGGAAATCCCAGGGGGTGGAGGGAGCTGCCGGCAGCCCCCTTGGGAGCAGCTGACAAGGCTGGGGCCAGGCCAGCAGCAGCTGCCCCCCTCATACAAAAGCAGAGCGTGTCAGGCAGGCGGCTTTCAGGCAGCTGCTGTAGGGAGAGTGGGAAGCGTGTTGCCGGTCGCCGTCTTATGTTCCGGGTGCCTCTGACTGAAACAAAAATGGCGCCTGCCTGCCCTGTCAGGCTGAGGCTGAAACCCAAACAGAGGGGCTGTAACTTCCCCAGCAGATGCTTACACCCAAACAAGCCCCTTCAGAGAACCCTAGAATTATTAAGGTTGAAAGAGACTTCTGGGATCATCTCTTTCAGCCATCCCCCTAAACCATGTCCCTAAGCACCATGTCCAACCTTTCCTTGAACACCCCCAGGGACGGTGACTCCACCATCTCCCTGGGCAATCCATCCCAATGCCTGACTGCTCTTGCTGAGAAGAAATGTCTCCTCATTTCCAACCTGACCCTCCCCTGGCACAACTTGAGGCAATTCCTTCTAGCCCTATCACTAGTTTCCTGTGAGAAGAGGCAGACCCCCAGCTCCCTACACCTTCCTTTCAGGTAATTGTGAGAGCAATGAGGTCTGCCCTGAGCCTCCTCTTTTCCAGACCAGTTCCCCCAGCTGCTCCTCATAGGACTTGTGTCCCAGGCCCTTCACCTGCTTCGTAGCCCTTCTCTGGACACACTCCAGGGCCTTGGTGTCCTTCTTGTAGTGAGGGGCCCAAAGGTGAACATAGCACTCAAGGTGCAGCCTCACCAGAGCAGAATACAGGGGATGATCACCTCCCTGGTCCTGCTGGCTGCACTATTCCTGGATGTTGTTTGCCTTCTTGGCCACCTGGGCACACTGCTGGCTCATGTTCAGGTGAGCATCAGCCAGCACCCTCAGGTCCTTGTCCTCTGCACAGCTTTCGAGTCACTCTCCCTGAAGCCTGTAGTGTTGCATGGAGTTGTTGTGACCAAAGTGCAGGACCCAGCACTTAGCCGTGTTGAATCTCATCCCAAAGGCCTCTGCCTATTGATCCAACATGTCCAGGCCCCTCTGCAGGGCCTTTGTACCCTCCAGCAGATCTGGTCAGACTAAGGCACAAGAAGGAAATGCACAGCCAGTGAAAGCAAGGACATGTGGCCTGGGAAGATTACGGGGATGCTGTCCAGATGTGCAGGGAGGAGATCGGGAAAGCCAAAGCACAGATATAGCTGGGCTTGGTAAGGGATGTTAAGAATAACAAGAAGGGATTCTGTAGGTGTATTGGCTAGAAAAGAAAGGCCAAGGAGAGTATACCCCCTCCAATAAACGAGAAGGGAGAAGTAGCGACAGACATGGAGAAGGCTGAGGTACTCAGCAAGTCCTTTGCTTCAGTCTTCACTGCCAATCAGGCTTTCCCAATCTCTCAAATCCCTGAACCTCTAGGTGGGAGCTGGGGCAAAAAAGTCCATCCCACTGTAAGCAAAAAACAGGTTAAAGAACACCTGATGAAATTGGACAGGTACAAGTCTATGGGGCCTGATGACCTGTGTCCCAGGGTCCTGAGGGAACTGGCTGAGGGTGTTGCCAAGCCTCCCTCCATCATATTTGAAAAGTCATGGCAGTTTTGAAGTTCTTTCCACATTTTAAGGCATACCAAGAGGCTGGCATAATGTTGTCACTTGACATGGACTGCCCATTTGTCTCTCAAGTGGCATGAAGAGTAGATTACCCAACATTCTGTATTTCTTAATTAATTCCTAGTCTTTATTTTTATTTTCTGACATGACCAGATGACAAGTATGGAAGAGTCTTTGCTTGCAGACAATCACTAATGCTGCTGATTATGAGGCTGACTGGATTGTTTCCCTAATCATTCCCTGGAGTGTCTCCCACAAAACACTTGGCTCTTGTAGGAGAGGACTCCACTCAGTGGCTAAAAATCTTTGCCTTTCCAAGAGGCTGATGACTCATTCCCCATGCGTGTGAACGAACCAAGAGACCCACTCCAAAGCTCATACTCATTGGTCTGGGCTTGGAGTATGACTTCTCCCTACTTCACCATTGTCAGGACTTAGTTAACTTGTGGCTTCTATGAAGCTTTGATATATCTCCTATGTGTTGAATGCACACCAATCTCCCATCTCCCCACCAATCTAAGAGATCTCCAATTGAATCTAATAAACCCTCTGTGTGCTGTTTAAATGCTTTAAGTCTTCTCTTATGGGGATTCTCAGACCAAGGTCCCCCAGATGGCCTTCTGTCTCTGGTTTAAGAATTAAGAGTTGTCCATGACTTGCTGTGTTTGAGAGAACATCTTGAAAGACAGACTTAGTTTCTCAGGAAGAAATGCTTAGCCGTACCTCTGCTTGCTACCTACAGTAATGTAGCCTATACTGATTTCAGAAGAATGATTCCCATTTGTTGGAAACTTGCCTATGTAAGTGTCAGAGCTTGTTCCAATCAGCTTCAATGAGAGATTTGTTGTGGTTGAGAGGAATTTGTAGGATGGGAGAACAGAGTCCTTGGATGAATATTCTGACTTTGGAACACATACCAGACAGATCTGAGCATGGCTGTATTGTGGCCATTCATAGACACTCATGTTAACTTGCTTGACCTTAGATTTTCCATCATTTTCATTTGCTTTGTGCACAATTTCTGTTAGTTCAACAGATGTCTGATTTTAATCATAAGAAAACACCAAAATAAATCAGCCTTTGACAAAGCATTTAAATGTGCCATCTATTCTGCTCTTCAAGCCCTTGTGTTCTTACCAAGTTTGAAAATAGAAGCAAATGCAGAGACTCTGAGGTTAGCTTTGCAGAGTTGGTGTTACCAAGCAATGGCAGATGGCTCCGCTCTGTCAAGTGCAGGTTGTCCTTTCACACATATATCTGTTTTACCTCAGAGGAAAACAGGAAAACTATGAAGGAAGGTAAATAGCTTTGCAAAACCTCAAAAGTGTAAAGATTTTCTTTAAAGTTACTGGAAAAGGGTTTGTAGGAACAGGATGTGTCACATTTCCTTTCACTTCTTTTGAAACTACAGTGTCGAAGGTGTGTTTCTTCCTCAGATCTCAACTAATTATAAACAAATAAGGGCACCTGTGGCTTTACCTTTCAGACTCCCAGCTGTTAGATTAAACAAATCCCTTTGAATGTGCAAATGCAATATTTCCTTGTCTACAGACCTGCAGGTAACACAGAAGGATTATTTCCTCAGTATATCTGAAAGGAAAACAGAAGGAAAAACATGAGACTCATGGAAGGTACTGAGAATTTTGACATTGAACTCCATTGCAGTTGTTTAAGTAGGGTGAGTAAAGAAGGTGACAGGAAACTAGGTCCTTCTCATGCTCTCTTTGAAGAGTATATATAATAAGATGGCTTTCCTTGTAACCCCTTCCCTGAAACAGCAGGTTTACTGTTTGTTCATGCATCCCCAAAAGTCCCTGACCTCAAGAAAGTATTCCAAAGACCAGTGACATTTGTTTTCCTCTAGTTCTGGAGCAGGGAATGTTGGAACATCAGCTTTGCTTCTTCATACCTGCTTGTGATTCTTTAATAGTCACTACAGATTGTCCTGACATGAGAGGAGTGTCCCATCACACAGCATCTTGTTCATGCTTGAGTGGAAACTTATAGAAGGAAAAAGGGAGGGAAAGCACAGTACCTGCTCACAGCTGGGATCTTCAGGCTTTGGGGGAGAAAGAAAGGGGCAATCCTTCAGCCAAGGGCTGATGCTGGCACCTCACACCTGTTTCATAAGATGGGCAATAACCTGGCTAAATAGCTGGGAGGGTAAATGGGGACAGTCTATCTGATGAAGGAGCTACCATTATCCCTGTGCACTGGGAGATCATAAATACATCCTGCCTAGATGCTAGTTAATACAACCCTCCTCAATCCTAGTTCATCAAAACAAGTTGCAAGTGAGGTGGCTTTTCTCTTATATCCCCCAAGATATTGGTGCAAGATTAGGATGCAAAGGCTGGGCATGGCTTGGGTGTAGCTTCCTGGCAAGGAATTGCAGAAGAACTTAGGCATTATGGTACCATTGGCACTTGTGCCAGGGTGCAGTGAGGGCCAGAAGCAACCTGAGGAAGTGGCAGCTGGGAGCTGAGTGTGCTAACACCCATCCCACTGCTCCCAGCCAAGGAGCAGGGGAGCTGTGGAGATCCTTGGCGGGTTCAGCCATGCCTGCAGATTGTAAAGCAGGTTCACAGTGACAAGGCAGGATGTGTTCAAGTCAGGAGGTCAATCTACAACTCAGAGTAATGTCCACGGATGGTCAAGCAGGGCCATGGAGAAAGGGAGAGACTGAGAATGGGCTGGGACATTGGCCTGCTGGTGGACCTGGCTCAGGAGGGCTGCAGGGAGCTAAAGTCTGACAACCTGCAGCATTGCTGAGGCAGGGAGTGACAGCCATGGGCTGAACTAAAATGGAGTTAGGCTGAAATGGGCTCCTGGGCCATGGGCAGCGTGAGAGGAAGCCCCAGAGGGGCTGGCCAGGGCCCTGGTAATCATGGAGGCAGCATGTCTGGTAAGGTAGTTAATGCCTTTTGTTCCAAAGCCAGGACAGACCAATGACGCAGTTATGGGACCAGGGAAAGAGCAGTGATGCAACTTCTCATATCTGAATTATTTTCCAAGATCATTGCAGGGAAATCCACGCAGTGAGATCCAGTGGTAATGGAGGGCAGAGAGCATTTCCTGTAATGACAACGCGCTGGGACAAGGCTTCCTTATTCCAGTTCTGCTCTCGCTCTCTCCTGCTCCCACCATACTCTCAGTAAAAACATATCACTTTTCTACATATGGCATTAGCTATCTTGCTGCATCCTCATGCATTTTCTATCCTTAGGCTCATTATAGTCTGAAATTTAACTCCAGGTTAATGGAAAATGTTATCAGTTGCCATGGAAATGCCTTGCCATGTGATTGTGGTTGTACTTCCTGTTGTGCTTGGGACTATTAGATTAGACTATTAGATGACCCTCATTTTTACACTTTCTTACAGTTCTCCTATAAATATCTGTTACTCATAACCGCGGACAGAACATTCAGTCTCCTAATGTGAGTCATTTTGTTATTATTCTGTGATCTTATGCCAGGCTATTATACACTTATTCTAAAGCTTTCTTCAACAGAGATCTTCAGACTTCCTAGTTTGCTATTTAGGACCTGCAAAGCCAAATTCCTTTGGATAACTATCAACTGTCACGGAAATGGGCTGATTTCCAAGAGTGAAGAAAATGCTGCAGCTGGTCACTTGCCTTTGCGCTGGCTGTCACTGAGCTGAAAAGCTCTAGTCATTAAGCTGTCACTGAGCTGTAGTACGCAGGAGCTAAGGGCTGCTATGCCAGGCAGTCCAGCATGGGAGACAGCCCAACTGTGAGGTGACTCCTGGTGACAGTGATGGGCAACTGCAAATAGGACCTCTTTGTTGGGTGATATACATGCCATCACTAATAGCTCATCTGGGGGCCTGGCTCACTGTCTGTCATATACATTATTCATGTGACAGAGTTTTCTGCTTGCTTATCTGTGCTTTCATCTTCAAAGAAAAGACTCCCTCACCATAAGGAGTGCTGGTAGCTCCACATGAAGGCCTTCAGAGCAATGTTAACACTTGCACCACAAGATCTTTCACCTGCACCACAAGGTCATCAAGGCCATTGGATCCTCAGAGAATCATAGTTAATTTTTCGTTTTGAAGAGACCGCTGGAGGTTTTTAGTTCAGCCCTCTAGTCAAAGCAAGGCTAACATCAAAGTATGGTCATGTTGCTCAGTGTATTGTCCAGATGAACTCTTAGTGTTGCCAAGGATGGAGATTTCCCAGCCTCTCTTGGCACCTCTTCCAGAGCTCATCTGCTCTCATGGCCTATTTCCCTTGGTGCAATGTGTGACTTTTGCCTCTCATTCTTTCACTGTGCACCTCTGAGAAAAGACAGTTTTTGAGTAGAGGAAGACAGCAATTAGCCCTCCCTCGGCCTTCTCTCTTGGAGAGACAATAGTGCTGGACAGCTGTACTATGGTCCTGTACATGGGTGCCATGCAGCATCGACACAGCTGCAGTACCGGGCTGTTGCCAAGGCAAGGCACCCACCCCATTGAGCTGACTACACCCAAAGCAGCTTCCCTGCACAGGATAACCTACAGGATCCTCTCCTGACATTGTGCTGTCCTTAACCATCCCTGTACCTATCTACACCTCTTGGCATTCTTGCTCACTGCCTACAGACTCACAGCTGCAACCTGGCCATTACTCAGTGCAGCATGTCAGGCATGGATGGATCTATGTCCTGTCTGCAGTACCTCTTTCATTGTGAGCTTTTCTTACTATTGGAAGCTTGCTACCTGAATATCGCTCATGGTTACAGACTTTTGGCATTTGAAGGTCTTCACAGTTGCAAAGAAAAGCTGACAGCAACCTTTCTCTCCTTCTGCTGCCTGCTCCTGCCAGCTCTCCTACTGTGGCCTCTTTGGATTCCCCAGGACATAGTTCTGGACTGTATTAATTACCATCCTAAGAGGAATCTTGTCTCTGCAGTATGACAGCCAAGGAATTCAAGGAAGGGTGACTATTGGCAGCAAGCTGCTAGTGCTGCCAGGCAGGTCCTGCAGTGTGCTCCTGGGTTGGCCCCGGTGGTGGTTTTACCCTGTGTGGCAGCTGAGCTCCACCACAACCACTCTCTCATTCCCCCTCCTTAAAGGAACAGGGGAGAAAAAATCTGATGGAAAGGGCTCAAGGGCTGAGATAAGGACAGTGAGATCACTGCTCAAAAATGCTGCAGTTCAGGTCTCTGGATATAAGGAGGGCCTGAGCATGTTGCTGCCATGTGAGGGTGGCAGATACACTGTGTGTGTGAGGTGTGAGCAGGTGGATGACTGCTCACAATGGTGGCAGAGCTCAAAGAGGAGGTGGAGAGGTTAAGAGCTATCAGGGAGTGTGAGCAGGAGATACACTGGTGGAGTAACTCCCTGCCATGCCTGAAAGAAAGGCACCAGGGTGAGACACCCCAAATACCAGCCCTGAGACTGGAACAGGCTGCCTGGAGAGGTTGTGGATGCCCCATCCCTGGAAGCATTCAAGGCCAGGCTGGATGTGGCTCTGGGCAGTCTGCTTTAGTTAGCAACCCTGCCCAGAGCAGTGGGGTTGAGACTAGATGATCTTTAAGGTCCTTTTCAACCCAGGCCATTCTATGATGATATGATGCTTTTGGCAACCTGATCTCTCATCTGTGATGATCATCACTGATCATTCCACTGATAAATCTGTAGATCTGAGCTTGCTCTTGGAAGGTGGAGGGATGTGGACATCTAAATGAGAACATCATGGATACATTCCAACTAAAAGTTTCACATGGAAGATCTCACTCAAGTAACATATTTCACCTTTTGCCTTCATATACCAAAATCCTGATGAGCTTTAGCTCTCTGAACAAGCAAAGAAGAAACACAATGTTACTGTGATCATTTTGCAGCATTTTTTTTTTTTTCTGCTGTGAAGGTTTGTACACAGAAGGAAAATAAGTGGTGTGGAAAACACAAAGAGAACATCTGACCCCACACACAACCTGGCCACAGACCTGTGCTGTGGCAGAGATGAAGTTCTTCCAGCACATAGCTGTGAATGCTGAGCAGGACAGTTTCCACCTCAGATGCATGCAGCTCTGTGCCCGTATGCTGGTGGGCAGTGATTTTACCACCTATATGTTGAAGACAGTTGTCATGCACCTGCTGAACACCATCCCTGTGTAAAGATGGTGCAGGAGGGATTTTTGGGACCGGATGGAAGACATCATGCAGTACCTGCGCTCGTGCCTGAGGAAGAAACGCTTGGATCACTTCTTCTTAGGAAACGAGAGAATGCCTGAGGAGATCATCTTGCCCCCAGATTTCCAAACGTCCACACCACCCAACCTCTTCCGGTACATGGCAAAGGACAAGACTACCTGCACCCAGGCAATGCTTGAATACCGTGAGCTGCAAGATCGGCTCACAAGAATGCTGACCTTTGGGCACTGAAAGAGGCCTTCATGCACAGAGCTCTGCGTGGCCTCTGCTGACAGCAGGCAATGACCTCCCACCACAGAAAGAAAAGGAGAGAACGCAGGACACAGAAAAGATGGGAAAGCGCTGTGCAGCAACCCCCTGCCAAGTGTATCGGGGTCCTCATGTGGACGATCTGGCCAGTGCAGAGCCAGTGATGACTGCAGTGGCTACAAATACGACTGCTCGCCACATGTGGCAGAGCTGAGCACACTGGACACAGAGAAGCTGCTGCTCAGTTGGCAGTGGGAGTTGCTCTTGTATGTTTTCTCTCTCCCACTTGGGGGAAGCAGATCCTGTGCTGCTGAAGAGGCTGCTGCAGGGAGGCTTGAAGCAGAGACTTGTCTTAGCAGCAGGACAGTGACCACCCAGCCTCCTGGGAAATGTCCATTCACTCTGGGAGATTTGACCTCTGCAAAAATGCCAATACATCGCCTACTTGGAGCAATGCTTTGAGAGATGAATTTCTTCTTGAGAAAACCCCTGGGGGCTTCCACGGGCCGTGCAAAAGGAGCCTGAGGAGATCCATCTGGCCACGTGCCTCTACATTCAGATGACACCAGGGCTTGGGGTGCTCCAGGCACCTGAGAGTCGCTGCACTGCAGGGGGGATCAAGGGCGGGGCGCCTGTGACATCAGGACGC